>VZRZ01007063.1:2448292-2580972 GCA_013398175.1 Climacteris rufus
TTTTTTTACGAACACTGTAATAACATGCTTCAGCTGCTTGCTTGGAGGATTTGTCACCCCAGGTTTTAAGAACAAGTTAGACAAGCATCTCTAAGACTCATAAAGGTTTAGTCGAGTCCACCATGTCATGCAAGACAACTCTTTCATTTTCTTCCAACTCCCTTAATATTTATCTGTCTATAGAACTAGATTCCAGCTACTTCTCTCCATATCAGTGCTTCTACAAGTCAAACCCCAGGCTTTATTTTCTTACAGTTGACAAACACAGAAAACTGTTAATCACCTCTGATAAAGCATGATTGAAATGAAAGGCTTTGTATAATACAGAAACAGTAGTTGAATTTTGTTGCCCAGGAAAGCTTCTAAACCATGGAATCAGAATTTTTTGGGTTGGAAAGGACACTTTAAGGTCTTCCTTTTATGTCATAGTTTCTTTTAGTTTAAAACCTTTACCTCTTGTCCTACTGCAACAGGCCCTGCTAAACTGTTTGTCCCTTTTTTTTTTTTTTCTTTTGTAGGCTCTCTTTAAGCACTGAAAGGTCACCCTGCAGCCTTCTCTTCTCCAGGATGAACAATCCCAAATCTCACAGCCTGTCTTCACAGGAGAGGAGCTCCAGCCTTCAGATCACCTTCGTGGTCCTCCCCTAGACTCACTCCAACGGGTCCACATCCTTCCACATCTCCACACTGGAGAGCCCAGAGCTGGTTACAGTACTCCAGGTGGAGTCACAAGAACTTGCAGAGGGGAAGAATCCCCTCCCTTGACCTGATGATCAGCTGCTTGCTTCTTAAATGAAGCCCAGGATACAATTGGCTTTCTAGGCTGCAAGTGCACATTGCCGGTTCATGTCCAGCCTTTCACCTGCCAGTACCAACAATGACCTTTTCGGCAGGGCTTCTCTCAGTCCCTTCAACCCCAGCCTGTATTGACACCAGGGCTTGCCCTGACCCAGGTGCAGCATCATGCACTTGGCCTTGTTGAACCTCATGACATTCCCATGGTCCCACTTCTTGATTTCTTGGACTTATTCAGGTCCCTCTGGATGGCATCCCATTCCTCAGGCATGTCAACCCCAACACTCAGCTTGGTGTCATCTGAAAATCTGCTGAGGGTGCACTCAATCCCACTACCCAGTGCCTATGTTATTGCTGAAGATATTAAACAGTACTACTCCCACTCCAGACCCTTTTACATATGTACATTTTGTTTGCCTGCTGTAGCAATGCTCCTTTCCTATGCTCCTAGTTCATCCCTTTGTTAGGAAGCTGCTGTGCATAGGCTGATGCAATACCATACCAGGGAACAATGTCCAAGAAATGCAATTAAGGATTATATTGTGAAGAATACACACAATTGAATTAAGGCTGAATAACCATACTTCATGCTGGAAATATTCTTGGCAGGCTTGGCCATGCAACCTTAACAATATTAATTAACCAGGCTGCATGTTTGAGCTACTTAACATTAATTAATTAGCTGCATGTTTCAGTTACTGTTACCAATTTACTGTTTCTGTCCTTCTCTGACTGACTCAAAAATTTCTAATTGTGGTGGAAGACAGAGAAATTTATCTGCTTCCCAACTCTGGGATTATTTGCTTGAAGGCTAACCTGGCCTCTCCTGTGGCCTGTTCTTTACTGAAGAGAACAGATGATACTCAGAGAATTGTCTTGGCAATATTCAGTTTTTTATAAGATTTTGAAAGATTTTACACAGTGATTTTCTGTCCTTCTTCCCAGTAAAGTTATTGATTTCTCCTCCCTCTCTTTCTCCACAGAAGGATTTGAGAGAACAATTTCTGAAAGGGCTAAGGCTAAGCTTCTCCGTTTTTGAGAACACAGTTTACTTAAGACAGAGAGATGAAACATTTGCCTCAGAAACCAGATACAAATGAAAACAACAGTGTTTACAACTCTGACACACAAAAAAGAAGAGTTGGGACTACAGAGTTTTCTGATAAGGAAGGGATCTAACTCTGCATTCATTTATAGAAGAACTTTTGCAAAGTCCAGAAAACAAAAGGGACAAGAGAAAATGGGACAGGGGCAGAGAGAGAGAGAGCGAATGAGTGCAGGATCAAGCAGAGGCAAGTTGTGTAAGACAGGAGGCCATCAACAAAGGAGTTAGGTACCTAGCAGGAGCTGGGTAGAACTGAAAATAGGCTGAGGGTTAAACAGTGAAGCCAGCTGACAGCAATATGTGTGACAGAAGCAAAGACAACCACAGCAATAACAAGGTTAAGACATGTTACCCCATAGGCAACATTACAGAGGCACACTTACACCATTGCCATTGCCAGAAATGGGCTCCATCACAAATGTGCATAGTTTTCTCCTAGATGGCCACCCTATAGAAGTTAAAAAAGAGAGAATGCTACAATTAGTTCTCTAATTGACTGCTCCTCCAGACAAAGCAAGACTGAACTGCAACTACTAAAACCCCTATTACTATAGGTTTTGGGGTGAGGGTTATGGTTGATAACAACAAAAACAGACAGGGGCACAATTATTTCTTACATCAATAATTTCAATTGTTATTTGCAATTAATAAAGAGCAAGAATCAATGTCTTCTAAAGGTCGGAGCAGCCACTGTGCTCATCTCCCCGTTCCTGGTTTCCAGACCCTGACAGCACACACAGGGCAGTGATTCCCTCTGGTTAGAACAAAACAGAGAGGAGATGCTGTTCGTTAAGGAGCCAGTACACAGTTTCTAAAGCACCTATGGATGTAAGCCACTGAGCTTAGGGATGACTGTCACCACCTAAGAGTGTTCATACAGGACTTCTTGTTCCGAGTATTTCATGGGCTCCAACCCCTAGAACAATCTAAAGTTTTCCAACATAAGGCATGAGGGTTAAAGTTGTAACCAAACAGCAAACGACCATCCTCCAGCCAGCAGAGAGCAGAGTCACCAGGCACACGGCAGTCATGCATATTTTATGCTTTCTAGATCAAAATGAACACAAACTTTAATTAAAGCTTTTTTCACCCATTAAGGAAGAGCAAAACTAAGTACACCTTTTTCAAATCCTACTGTGGTGACACACAGGTTTGAATTTCCTTTGTTCCAGCAGAGGGCAAGAGCTACACAAAGAAGAGTACTTGAGAAGGCAGTTAGGTCTGAGTAAAGGGAAAGGTATAAAAAAAGACTATCCAGACTCCTGTCACCTAAATGACATGTTTAATAGCATTACATATAATTTTTGGAGGTTTCCCTCAGTTCCTACAATAACATGCAATACAACAACTAAAGCTTCTGTTCATGCCTTAAAAAAAATCTAATAACGTCACAGCAGCTCACACATCACTTTGATGATATATAATTCTCATCCCCTCAGACTGCATGCACTCATTTGTTCCTCTAAGTTTACAGTGAACTGTTTGGAAAGATGATCTGAACTGACAGCAATTCCATTGCAAAAATTGACAGTTCTGTACTTTGGTGTGTAACACACACACCTCTGAAAAGAATATGCAGAAGAAAGATGCACAGATTCCTTCTGTTTAACACTTGATAAATAGCAATATAAATGTGAAGTGGCAATTTTGTTCTGTTTACTGGACAAATACACACAAACATTGGGAC
Source organism: Climacteris rufus (assembly GCA_013398175.1). Classification (NCBI taxonomy): domain Eukaryota; kingdom Metazoa; phylum Chordata; class Aves; order Passeriformes; family Climacteridae; genus Climacteris; species Climacteris rufus. Next base: position 2,451,880 of record VZRZ01007063.1, read on the forward strand.
TGCTCGATTATCAGGGGATGTGGCCCTGTTTAGCCATGAGGGAGAGAGTAAAGGGCTGATTTGAGCTCTCAAACCTTGCTAAATTGTCCATATGGCACTTCAGTAAAAATATCTGTAAGGTCAAAGTAATAGCAATAATAATCATACTACTCTTTGACATGTTTCTTTTCAATACATGTTATACTGAAATACTTTGCCACTTTGTCACATGGTCTTTGCTTTTGTCTGAGTCAAGCATTTAGAGTCTATTAAAACAACAACAGTGACACAAATCAGAGTCTTTTAGGGTTAACATTAAGTTCCAATCTGACAGTTTATATTTGATAGCATATGTCAGAATTAAAAAAATAAAAAAGGACCAGAAACTATAGAGTGCATAGTTAAGTTTTAAATTTACATGGTATTTAAATATGGCACTCATTTTACACTGATATTTTTATCTCAATGATTACCATAAGTCATAATAAAAATATTAATGTGGCTGAAATGAAGGAAAATAGAATGTGAGCTGAACATAAGAAGAAAACATTGCAAGAGTAGAATGACATAGTGAAATCTTCCATCACTTGATTCCTTTAAAATTAAGCTGGACAACCTCTGAGAAGCCACTGATGGGAGGGCAGAGGAATCCTGTAATAGACTGTGGGAATGGACTGACATAATCTGTCTAGACCAATCCTTTTTCTCTTTAATTGAGATAATTCTGTGGATGTAAGCATATTGTTGGTCCAGTAATTAATATATGAATATTTGACTCTGACATTATTTATCAGCTAAGTATAAATTTCTCCCAGGTTTTTTTCCTGCAACATTTGGCAAATTAACCTGTTTTGATTGGGAGGTAATTTATTGCACACTGCAGTTCAGTGGATGTGATCACTGAAAATGACAGATGAACAATCTACAGTTTGGGGAAATAGTAGGAACAGCAACATATTTACATGCAGAGATGAATATGACTTCTCTAACACAAACATTTGCAAGCAGTTTTTCATAACTACACAAATCACAAGGACTGATAAACCCAGGGGCCAACACTCTCAGCAACAGGATTGCAGAGATAGGCAGCCTCCTAATCCCACAGGCAGCTTGCTACTCCAGTAAACTGAGTTCCCAAAATACCGAGTAAGCATTCTTCTGCTGAGAGAGGTTTTTGGCTGCCTATAATGCAACCCAATGCAGAGTTAAACTATCTCATTTGGGCAGTGATAGTTATGCAGCTATAAGAGCAAAAACTGCAAAAGCAACATAAGAAACAAAATAAATCCTATGGAAAAGTTGTCCAGGATGGCTGCAGCTGATTTAACACCAAGAATAAACATTCATATAAGCCTAGCCTTTGAGATGCACTTAAAAGCTGAGAACCTTAGTCTAGGCTGATTTTCAGAGTACCACATCAAGCAGAAGAAGCTGCCAGTGGGCAAGAGATACCCCGTAACTTTGAAAAAAAGATGTCAACAAATGAAGATCCTTGTTATGCCAGCAATTTGTTATGCTACCTTTGTGTAATTTTGAGTTTTTCTATACTTGAGCTTTTCTGTATAAAATATATTCCTACTTCTAACACAATTGTTTTTAGAGGTTAATTTTGCCCAGTGAGCAGTCAGAAAGTGAAAAGCATTTTGTTGCTGTTTAAGCACAACTTTTGAAATATGCTGGAGGAAAAAAGAAACTTTCATAAATGTTGCTACAGGGTTTGACAGTCCACAAATGCACAGAAGCTTTGAGGACAGAATTGTTTTTAATATTACCAAGAAGAGAGCAGACTGTTCAAGCAATGGTTGTCAGATAATGCATCTAACTGGTGTTGTGGACTCATCATAAATTTAGCAGGAGACAAATGCACTTCCTATTGACCCTTGCTAAATATTTAAACGAACATCTTTGCAATCTCTCCCAACCTCCTCCAAAGAAACGAATTCCTTTCACTATTGCACCATCTAAAATGAGTATGACCAAAGGCAAAATGTGTTCAACAAGACCAAAGGAGTAACAGTGCACAAGACAGACAAGCCTGGAGCATGGACCAGAAGCTATTAGCTAGCCTACAGGTTCAGCATGAAAAATCTTTGTTTATATCAACAACCTAGAATTTAATTAAAAGCAAGTAGCAGTAGTTATATTTATATTTCAGCTTTCTAAATATTTAAACAAAAAGTAGGCTTCAAAGACCACTTAAAAGTTTCTCCCCGTTTGCCCCTATTAAGTTAAAAAAGAAACCAAAATGTAAAATAATTGAAACACATTAAGACACCAGGAAACTGTATAGCCAAAAATGTCTTTAGACATTGGAGAATCTTGTAAGGAGGACTCCCATGGCTGTATTTTATTTGATGGGGGCCTAAATTCAATCATAGGTGTCTAACAAGCTGTAACCAGATCCAACAGGCATCCAAGTCAGAAGACTCAGGCTTTTCTTTAATTCCAGTAAAACTAGTCTTGACTGTCACTGGAGAAAAGCCTACAAGCAGAGTTGATTTGAGTATTCTTAGCAATGTAAACTCCACTAGAGGAGGAGAAGATATGGCCAGGTTATTTTTGCTAGCAGGTGGGACGAAAAGCAGAGTTAAACATTTGAAAGGAGACATTTTTCTTCCATTGATTTTTCATTAGCTTTCTTTCCTCAGCCAACTGTTGCTATCAGCCTCCGTATCCCAACACATCTCCTGGCAGCAGGCAGTGGCTGCCAGGTTTAACACTGGCATAAAGCCAAGCAGGCACTCCATATGCCTAAAATTAGGGGTAGGTATAAGCAGAAGGAAAATACAGATAAAACTGTTATGTTAAGGAAATAAATTGAAGAAAGGAGGTGGGAGGAGGAATAAAGAAGGACAGCAAGGAAGGAAATAGACTTGAAATCCTATGCTTTGCCTTTTGGAGTAATTAAGCAGCAAGCTTCAGATCTGCTCTCTGGCCTGGTTAAAAGCAATATTTAATTTCCAGCTGAACCTAAACAGAGTCAGAGTTTCTGGTTCTCTCATGAGTTCTTACATGCACCTTTTTCATATGAAATATAAACTTCCCCTTGACCAAGGTAGAAACAGTTGCCTTCAAAGACAAGCCTGTGAATTCCAGGTCAGACCAATGCAACATGACACAGGAAATGCCTGTTCACCATGACTGACAGGTCTGCCCAAATAGAAATTCAATGCTTAGTACCTTTCTGTAATGCAAAGCAGCCTCAAGATACTCACTTAAAACAGGATTATGCGTCACAGCAGCTGTGCAAAACAGCCACACCACATTAGTAAATTCTTAGCATCTAAAAGAGAGAAAATAATTCAGAGCTAGCACTTCTCCTACTTCAGTAACATCACCATACAAGTGCCTGTCCCAGGAGACAGAGCACCTGAAGGCACTCACAGAATCAAGGGAAAAGAAACTCTGATTAAAAGAATATGCTGGCAGACACAGTAAATATCTGCAAAACACAAAAGTAGTAAACAACCACCATACTTCAAACACTGCCCAGCACTTCTTTAAGTTACAGCTGCTACATGGTCTGATCAGATGCTTAACTTCATCATGCTGCAAGAGTTGAGGATTACCCACATCTGGAACTTGAAGTTCCAGAGAAAGAAGAAACAGAGAAGCAAGAAAGAAGCCAAGAAATGCACATAAAGTTCAGGAGATACAGGTGTAGACAATGTGAGAGCCCCATCAGACATTGGCTAGAGAAGGCAGGTTCTCATTTTCACTTGGTTTATGGGTAACTGATCACCTGCTGGGAAAGAGGGCTTTATTCTTTGCACCTGAAGGTTGAATATAACCCTCCTCACCCTCTACTCCACCTGCATTGTGCACCCTGGGTCTGTGCTCTCCCTGTCTCCACAAGAGATGTGCTATGTATTTACTTTCCTGATATTGATCTGAGAGTATTTGTGCATTTGTGTTTCCAGAGTCCCTAGAGGAGAGTTTCTTGCAATTTAAATATATATTGCTTTTGCTTTTGCTTTTAATGATTTTTTGTGAGATACATGCTTGTATCTGCAGCCTCTTTTTATGTTATACTGCTTTGCTTTCTAACCAATATTTCTAAACAGAGCATGAGATGGTTTTTACTTGCCTTATGCAAATTGCATATTCCAACTTGAGCTGAAGACAGGAAAGCAGTGCCATGAGGTCAGTGTTCTTACAGAGCACTGTAAAGATGACAGATGAAACAAATTCAAAGAAAACTCAAGGAAGCGATGGTTATTCTCAGCAAGAATACTTAAAAAGCTGACCAAACACAGCAGAATAAAACTGGAAACACATAGTCAGGACTTGTTTTAGGTTCCCAAGTACCCCCAAGAACTGTACAAAAATTTCTAAGACCTCATTAAATGTCAGTCATTTCAATAAAATTGGAAATGGAGGTGAGACATGGTTTTTAGGGATCAGATCTCCATGATTTTACATGGCTTTCAAAGGAAAAGACCCCATGCTTGCAGATAGTTTCATCTCATGTGAATATAGCCAAGGTTAGTGGGTTTAAAGGATGATACAAAGACCCTCTGCATGGTGGCTGACCTGCTCCTTTTCCTGAGACATGAAGATTCCCCACTGGATAAACATTTCCACTTCTGCAGAGAGACTAACAAAATCTACAGGGTAGAGCAGGGTAATTGATTTACACAAACTGTGCAGAGGCAGTTGATCATCTGTAGCACCTGGGAATAGAAAATGGAAGTGGTGTGCACCTCAGCCTGGCGAGCTAGGGGGTTTTTTGCACCACAGAGGGTATGAGCATCTCCCATGTTCCTCACCTGGAGGACTTTGTAAGACTGCACTCCAAGGCTGGAACACAACCAGCTTCTGTGTCTTTCTCAGCAGACCTAGACAGAGTCAAGGTAGAACAGAATACAGTATCACCTCTTTGGTTTTGAAAGTATCCTGCTCCCTTTTCAGAGCAGACAATGTCCATCTACAAAGCCTTCAGGAACCCAGCAGGACCCATGTTGTGCTGGAGAGCTCCCAGGAGAATAACCACTGAGCCTCTGGGACGGCAGCTGCTGCTGGTTCAAGTCACACGATTCCTGCCCTACTGTGAGACCTGACTGAGTCCTCAGCTCACCATCAGATGGAAATCCTTGCCTCTTATCATGCTTTGATTCTGTGAGCAGCAGTTGCTCTTATTTCCTAACTTTTGCTGAGTCCAGACTCACTAGGTTGCGCATTTCTCTCCTGTTTGAGGTGAAGGTTGTGGTCTCCCCATCACTGCTGACCTCTGCAGACTGCAGCTCTGCAGGTGAGGTTCTGCTGAGCTGGGAATCATTTTGCACCTTTTTAGTACAACTCTCAGGTTTCTAAAAAGTGTAGCCCATTGCTCATCTTTCCCTCTATATGCACGTCTAAAAGCATAATTCACTTCTGTATCTCTCAGCTAAGAGTTATGAATAAAACAGTGTTACGAACCTACAACTTGCTTTTACCTATGACTCATGTCAAAAGCCTCTCAAGTGGAGTGGCCCAATTAGCAGATACCTGTGCAGTTTCCTATAGCTCACATCTGTTAGATAGTTTTGAAAAGTACAGTCTTGCTGCAATATCACCAAAGGAGTCTCTTATTGTAAGGCTGAAACACAGCAGTTTTTTCTTTCAAGTCTGTTTTTTTTGTCCTTGAAACATGGTATCTTCTGCCTCTGTGCAGTGACACACATTTCTCCCTAACATGGATTTTGTCCTACTGGTGAGTCAAGCAGCTCTGAGTCTCATGCAACTTCACAAAAAAGCAAGAACGACTACTTGTGTTGAAAGACCTGGAGTTTAAATACATGCTTTCAAGCAGCATCCTCTCAGAGTCTGTGGGGAAAGCAGACAGGCTAATTTTGGTGCACAATTTACACCTGTGTCACATTACTGCTGCCCCCAGAGCAGAAGATTCTCAAGGACAGTGTGGTGTGTGCACAGTATCCATGCTATGATACAAAGCAAAAAAACCCTTCACAGGTCATTAAAACTCTCATCATTCAGGAATTTTTTCTTCATATCTAATACATTGAGTAATTTCTAGAGATTTCAGATGCTGAAGTCTTTCAGGATTTGATAACTCTCTTCCTGCAAAAAAAATTGCAGAGAAATCCAACTTTGAGCAGGTCCAGTGGACAGCTCTGGAGGAGAAAACTGTACTTGCAAAAGAGCGAGTAGTCTTGCATGCCTCCAAGTTCTTGTTCTTGCCCATTTACATGAGCTGCACTGGAGATGCCATTCACTGTTCAGGTGAACTAGCTAAACACAGCCAAAAAGCTGTTTCCAAAAAAATCCTCTCTTAGGAACTGCAGTGACTACAGTCTCACTTACTGCTCTTCCTATTCAGACAGACCCAGAAATCTCTGTACAGCCTTTAATCCTTAACTGCACATTTAGAGCTGAATAGTTTGGGGCTGACAAAAATCCCCCAAAGCCCTGGACTAGCCGTTGTATCACATCACCTCTCACGTGTTTGAAACCTCACATCTCATGATGGCAGAAACATTTGCACATTTTTAGTGCCATGTTACATTGTTAAGACAATCTCATTTAATATCAGACAGACCTCTTTATTATGAATAGTTTCTGAATCCTTCATTTTACTTTGATGTGGAGAGCCAGGGACATTCCCATAAATTATGCTAAAGCCACCATCTGTAACAAAAGCTCAGATTTATCAGCCAATGTAACCTTCACCAATCTCAACCTCTTTGCTTTGTGAATCAGGATAGGACCACAAAACGCTGGAGCCTGTAAGGTGAAGCTTTATGATAGGTGACTTAGCTGCACAAGGCAGTCTGCAAAATGCTCCTGAGAAGCAAAGCAATCCCAGGCAGAATTCCCTGCAGCTGCAGTCATCTTTCTCAGTTATTTCTGTGGGCCAGTATTTTGCAGTGCAGATGTACCAGCAGTTCCAAGCAAAAATGCTTTGTGTGCTGGGCCCAGGCTTTGTCTATGTTCTGTTAGCTGTTGAACCCTTTGTGCATGCTCTTATTCTCTGTAAAAAACAGCACTGCCCCTGACTGGATGCTCCTCAGCTCTTATGTCAACTCCCCGCCTCTTCATCTGCTCCTTCTCTGCCCACTGCTGAGAGCTCTGATTGCAGCAAGCCTCTCTCTTTGCAGGTGGCATTGCCATAGTAAGCTGGCTACACGTAGAAAGCCATGTCTCCACATGTCAGTATCTCCATCCTTAGCACTGTAACTCAGAGATGAGTTTTGTTTTCTCATACAATGAATGGGAAGAGGAATAAGCTGAAATCTGTAAAAGGAAATATCTAATTTCACAAGTGCTACTGCCTGTCCTTTGCCACATGGACAAGAGAATTCTTTAGCAATCTATCCACACTTTTCTGGTTACCACAACTCCGTTTCTCCTAATTTTGAACCTGTATGCAAGGATCTGAGACATTTAGAAACATGCAATTATAAATAGAGTCGCCTCATCTTGACCTGAGCCAAACTCCCTTGAAGGGCAACCACTGAGCAGAACTGATGGCTCTCATCAGTCACACACACCCATTACAGTAGAGCAGTGCAGAGCAGGGTGCATTGCTCCAGCCTCCTGCACCCCTGCTGAACAGTATCCTTGCTAACAGACATATTTGTAGAAAGTATCTTTTCAATAGTTTTCAGAAGTCACACCTGTAAATGCTTCTGACCATGGAAATACCTATCTTTCATGGTCTTTCATGGTTTTTATTAGCCCTATTTTTATTATCTTCTCTGAGCTTTGAATTTCTTACGTACAACCCAAAATAATATAGTGAATGTACAGTTAAAAATAAACTAGTTAATCAGTTTGGGAGAGTGATTTTTAAAAAATCCACATAAATGTAATTATGTCTGTTTCACGCATCAACACCCAGCACGGTTAAAATGTTAAAGCCAGGTATGAACATTTTGATAAATACTATTCTTAAAGGATGAAATTCTGTGTTTATGTCTATCAGTCTTGCAAAATAAGACGTCAATATCAGGTTATTTTCTGTCTACCAAAAAAAAAACTTGTGTAGAAAATTTGTCAATTCATCTTTCTTCAAGACATTGCTCGCCCCTTTCAGTTATCCCCAGAACTCCCCTGGAGGGAAATAAGACTTAGGTTCTGTCTTTTAACTTGCCTGATTTACATAACTCTAATGATATTTAAGTGTCTTTGGCTGCACTTTCCTTTCTTTTCCTCATTTCTTTACTCCCAAACTCTCAAGGCAAATGAAGTAACAGTTGGCAGCATCTTGCTCATTACAGCATTGCCTATGCTGTTCTGAATCACAGCACCGTGGTTGCAGCTGACTGAGCAGCTCTCCAGTCCTTCCAATAATTTCAGTTTTCCTTTGGGAAGACACTTCTGACTAAGTGTCCTTTGCAAATGCGGGAAAAGAGCTTCTCTTGGAGTCACACTGTTCTCCCAGGAGCAAGGACTGGAAGAAAGCAGAGAGGTGCAGCAGATCGGGGCAGTTCTGTCTCAAGCCTGACCTCTCCCCTTGGCTGAGTGATGGGGACACATCCTGTGAGCCTTTCATCTTCACAATCAATGCCAAATATGGAAAACACAGACATCACTCTGCACAACAAGACTAGGGAAGAGAAAAAATTACAACTAATCCTAATGAAAAATAACAGGACTGAAGAGACACAAAAGAGAACGAAATTGGATTTGGGGATTGAATTTATATTTTGGGGGTGAGTAGACATGGAGCTGAAAAGTTCCTGCAGACAGGATGAAAGGAATCTTGGTAAATACAAGCAATCTCTCACACTTGCTAAGGGTAAAGTGTGGGGTAGCCACCACAAATTTTTTCTTTTAAGGAGGGACATATATTCCAATATTCACAGTCATCAACTGATAATTGATCTTCTTTGCTATTCAGCTTTGCTTTCTTTTCCTGTTTGGCACACTATCCCTTTCGATTTTCTTTCCTCTTTATTTTTCTTCTGTACACAAAGGAAATTGAAGCATGGGAAACGGAAATAACTGCTTTTCTTCACTGCTCCCCTGATAGTCCATATGGGGAAGGAAAAATAGAAACCATTCCTGTCAGTCCCAATGCTGTGCCGGCAGTCAGACATAAACACAATTTCTGCTCTCTGTCTTTCTGAAAAGGGACTGGAGTCCTCACTGCACACGCAGGCAGAAGATGTGGATGACAATCCTTGCCTCATGAGCCCTTGTGATCATCTCTGAAGTGATGGTTTCCGAATGAGTATATAGACCACTACTGATTTTTAAACTTTTTGAAGTGCCATGTAAAATATCCTCAGAAGTGCCTAAAAACTATTTTAATCCATGCTGTCTTCTTTTCCTTTTGCCTATGGCAGCCACATGCCACCTTCTGCACTGATGCCTTGCACAGTGTTGTTGAGAGCTTCTGCTGTCACCATGATCAAGCACAGCTCTCTCTCCATGATGAAAATCCAAGCAAACTGCATTCAGGAATACCTGAACTATTGAACTTTTTGCTTCACACAGAATAGGCAGGTGCAAGAAGTGCAAGCTTGCAGCAGTTTTTATCCAGTGTTTTCTCAAACAAGAATACCATTAAAAAAGAAAAGCTGTCAGAATCACTTAGGTTCCCACGTGATCTCCTATCACCAGTCTCAGTGTATACATCTGTGTTCTTAATAGCCCCCATCCCTTTTTTTTCGAATGTGCATTTCCCAAGAAACATTTTGCCAAAAGTATACAATGTCATTTTTGTTAAACCAAAAGTAAAAATTCACTATTCCATTGCTTTCAGGCAACTAATAAAAATGCTACTTTCTAACAGAAAATTACAGCCTTTCAGAAAATGACACCTTTCATCTTTACCTGATAAAGGTAAAGACTAATACATTCCTTTTATGGGTCACGATATCATCTTCTAAAAATTTGTGAGGACTGGACTATTTTGTGTGATTACATTTAACCAATAAAATACTTTAAAGTCAAATACATCTCTCTCAGAAGTTTAATGGGAACAAGACCCTTCAGGGTATTCACGGTATTACTTTTTCTCCATTGTGAGTTTACTATTTGGTTTAGAATAGATCACTGTGGATATACCGGAGATCATTCTCTTTTACTATTCAGAAGACATCTGACATCAATGTACAGTTGGTACAATAATGGCAGAATAATCTTGCAATCAACACCATATATTAGGGTGTGACCTTAAAAGCATAGCTAAAAGCATCAGTCACATTGTGTGTTAGAAGAGGGACTGCTCCTTGGCACACAGAAAAAAATGTTCCAAAGGATGTATCTAAAACACTCAACTTTCTTATGCAGACTCTAAATCTCCCTACCTGTCCACCAGCACATCTTGATCTGCTGATCGTGTTTTCCAAAAATGCAACCCTTTAATGACCTTTGTACTGCTGTATATTTCTAAGCAAAGGTGAAAGCCCTGCACTATGAAAAATATTGTTTTGTTTTGGTCTGGCTTTTTGGTTTGTTTTTAAAATATGGTGCTCTTAACAGACAGCAATTACATCTTTGGATATCCTTGGTTATCCCTGGATCACCCACCCTGTAATCTCCACAGCTCTTATTTTAAAATAGAAACATTTTCTCCATTCCTGTCCTCCAAAAGAGGACAGGAAATGGCAAGATGCTACCTAAGTGCAGGTACTACCAATCCCTGTAAATACATGAGCAATTTTAATGTCCAGAATTATAACTTGTCTAGGTAGAAGTTCCAAAAATACCCTCAAGAAAAATATCAACTTGTCTCCCACCTCAGACATTCTCCTACCTTCTACTGAGAATTGATACTAGCCATATTCATGCTTTTCCACCAATCCTTAAGCCTCCAACACGCCACTTGGCTTTCCTATTATGCAACTTTCTCAGTGCAGCACACTGTCCATACTGTATTGTCTGACCCACACCAGTCTCATCTTCCAAATCAGCTAAGAATTGGCTCAGAGATAGCTCAGAGAGAATGGTTTCAGGACCAAGAGAACATTGTAACAGTAGAAAGCACAGGAGACAGTTTTGGCCCAAATGCACTTTCATCTCAAACAAAAAAGCAAGTTGAATACTCTGGCACTGTACAGACCTAGGAGTATATGCCTTCAAGTACAGTCTTACTACTTAAAAAAAAAAAAATCAATCTTATTATTATTTTAGGAACTAGCTAAATTCCATCATGTCCTACTACTATACCTCTGCATTTTCATTTAGAGGCTTGTTTCTCTTTCCTTTCCAATCCCCATTTTTTAAGCAGCTGCAGTGGAATATGGCAGAAATGGGTGCCCATTCTTAAGGATGGAAAGTGCAGAAAATATTTAAACCCCTGTGGGATGAATGTTACTGTGACAATGGAAGACACGGAGATACTTTTAACAATTTCTGTTTTGTAATAGGGAGAAGGATTTTTTACTTTCTTTTATTTCATTTTAAGAGCAGTATTGTAATAAATTTCTTCTCTGTCACTTTTGTTCCTGGAACTGCAGCATCGCAGAAACCCAGCAGGACAAAGTGTTCTTGTGAAAAACTGATTTATTCTCTCATCTCTGACAATCTAAGATGGAAGGATTAAGTGATGATCCTCTGATCTTCCTTTTCCCTTGTCTCCATGCATACACTTTGCTCTTGCTAGCTTGCTGACCAGTCTTCAAATATATTGCTTGAATGGCCCCATTCCATTAGGGAGCTGACATCTTTCCCTTTAGAGTGTTATTAATATCAGTCCTTGAAAGCATTTAACCAATGACAATCTAACATTAGCTCACAATGGGATTTAAAGACATTACAGTTCATTAATTTATAGTTTAATGCTGGCTTCTTCCAATCTGTTGCCCTTTCTCATTACAAATTGCAAAAAAACCCAAACAAACTATAAAGTCCACAGTATCCTGCATAAAATCCTGCATAAGGGCTTCATTTATTTGTTTACTGGTATGATTTAAACACAGAAATCCTGTTCCTGTTTTGCAAGTCAATTGCAAAAGAATAACTGCTGGTTGTCTGGCAGATACTATTTTTGCTTCACTTCTCCACTTCTGACCATTTTTCTTCCTGCACAGTCAATTTACATATTATATTTCCCACTCCTATAAAATATTAGTAAAATATGAGAATCATAACATGTTCCAATCAAGTTGAATTCAATAAATAGAATAATATTGTTTAAAACTTTTGCAAGGATATTCCTGAGAAAAAGAATAGATTAGCAGTTACAACTGATTTAAGAAAAGCAGACAGAATGATGCACGGTTCTGTCACAACCTTAGTTCTTTGCAAATTAGATCAATGTAATTGAGCTTTAATTGTTCAAAGGAAACATAAAGAACAAAAATATGTCAAAATATCGTTCTTGGGAGTCAGAATAAAATATTTCACATCCTCATTTCATGATCTGTACTTTCAAGTGCGCTTCCTGGCAAGCAGGAAAGTGGCTTTGCTGCCAAGGTCCTGGGAGCCTTGGTGGACATTCTGTTCAACAGCATACACTGCCAGCAAGGAAAGCCAACAATTTCCTGAGCTATGTCAGCAGCAGCAGCACAGACCAAGGGAAGTGATGCACTGCCTCTGTTATGCACATGTTGGACCACATCTACAGTGCTGTGTCCAGGTTTGGTCTGCCAGGAAAGATGATGAGAGAGTTCAGCAGAGGATCACCAAGATTGTTGGGGGCTGCTTTTTCAGGGAGGAGAGGCTGAGGGAGCTGTGTTTGCTCAGCTGGAGAGGCAGTGACTTCAGGAGCCCTGTAGCAGCAGCCTGTCTGCACCCTTCAGAGGTTATGGGAAAGAGCCAGGTTCTTCACAGTGCTGCGTGCTGGGATGGTAATGAGTGCAAGCTGGAACAAGCAACGTTCAGACTGGATACAAGGAAAAACCTTGCTCCATGAGGGCAGTCAAACAGCAGAAGAGGCTGCCCAGAGAGACTGTGCTGTCTCCATCCTCTGAGGTTTTCAAAGCTCAACTGAGTGTCCCAGTCCAACCCCATAGGTGACCCTGATGGGAGAAGGAGGTTGGACTGAAGATCTCCTCTGCTTCCTTACAGTCCAAATTGTCCTGTCATACGCCTTCTGTTCCCAAATCCTTCTACATACACTCTACTGATAAGACTCTGAGGAAGCAAGGTTTGGCACTAAGTTTATCTGATAAAGCAGTAAGATACTGCAGTGTTTCAAGATCAGAAAAAGTATGGGTCTATCCTTGACTACAAAGTGTGCTTTTTCTCCTAATATCTTCATTAAGTTTTGTGTATACTGATTCTACTAAAGCTTCAGATATCAAAACTCTCTCCTTTTTCCAATTCTGCAGTGTTTGAATTCTGGAGTTAATATACTCATATTATGAAAGGTAACAAGGAAAGCCAGAGATTATTGTATGATCTGACTCTAACCTCATGATGTATGAGTATGTTAATATAAAGATTAGCAGTGACAGTCATGGGATCAGGGACAGAACATGATCCCTGAATTAAGATGCTTACTTGAACATAGCCAAGATTTTTTAGCCTGGTATTAAAGCATAAAAACCCTAATAAATCAATGTTACTTATATATATTTTTAAAACATATTTTGCATTTAAGTAAACCCCTAATTAATATAAATCACTCCTGCCAAAACTAAATAAAGGTAAAATCTTGGTTGGAGGAATAATTTTATTCAGCAAGATTTAGATGTGAAAAAGATATGAGTGGTGACATGGAAAATTTGTCTCTGTCCCATTCATAAAGTGTCAACTCTGCTCAATCCTCAAGTTGCTCCACAAGGGATCAATGACATGCACTGCTTAATAGGAAGGGTTTTTTTCTAGTAAAAAGAAGCAGAATATTTTATAGTAGCAGAATAATTTATAGTATTGCACATTTGCCCTTACAGAAAATGCAGACCATAAGTGTGTCTATATCAGTGATAAAAATGGGTAAGCAGATACACCACAAAGAGATAAACAGCAAATGCTTACAGAGCTTCAGCAAAATCATCAGACACTCATCCTTCATAACTGTCTTGTACTGCTCATCACAGAGCACTAATACTTTAAGAGCCACAGAGCCACTCAGAGCCATCACTGCAGATGTTGTGACCAGGCCAATCTCCTTTGAAGTCTATGAACACAGCAAAGGTGAGACCGTAAAAGGGGAACTTCTGACTTTTGGTTTTTTTTTTTTTTTTAGTAAAGGCCTCTCAGTCCAGAGAAGCCTGGGGAGGCATTACAATTAGGGTACTAAGTATATCAGGCTTTCTTTGCTTCTCCCCTAACAGCTATTTAACAGTGGGATTTGTTTTTTTGTGAATGACTCTGAAGGACGTTTTCTGTGAAAAAGATATGACTGCAAAAGAACAGGAATTAGAGAATTAGATTTCTATGCATATGCAACCTCAGTATTCATGTCACATCAGACACTAGATGACTACTGTTTTTTTTGTTTAGAAAGAAGTATTTTTTTAACTTGAAACCCATTACTAATTAAACAGTAGATATTAAAATGGTCCAATAAGTTGATCATTTTTAATCAGATGCAGGCTAGACAGGTATGGATTATTCAAGATTAGTTGATGCTTACATTGAAAATAAAATGCAAAGTTGGTTACATATCCAGAGTAAAGAAGGTTCATCACTGAATAAAAGGAAAGATTTTCTTTGCAGTATTGTTCAATACTCTATCAATTTCTTCCCATAAAAGCTAATCCAGAGTAATGGAAATAGGAAATTAAAGCTTATTTTAAGTGACTGACTCAGATCTGATGAGTTTGGTACTGATTCTTATCAATCATTCTTATCAGCCATTCTTATCAATCTAATTTTGCACACATATAGCTACCACAAAAAAGAAATATTACCTTTGTCATTAGTTTTTTTAAATGTCAAAGTATTAATACTTTGCATTGTTATACTATCTCCTTTTCAAGAAGAACTTAGTGTTGGCAAAGACAAATATAATAAAGCTCATATTTTCTTTGTGGATTAAATATCACACAAGGAGAAATACTCATGGGCTTTTTGAAGGTTATTTAAGGTGTCTGTAGCAGAGTAAGGAGCAGCATTCACACATTCTGATTTCCCCACCCTCTGCTTTTGCTACCAGGTCATCCTGACTGAAATTTTGTTATCTCTGCTTCTGTGCAATCTGGAAAACATTCAATGCAGAAATTCTCTGCTTCACAGAAAGAAGGAAAAATTCTCTGCTTCACAGAGAAACAGACACTGGGATGTTCCAGTAAAAAAAGTCAACACTTTGTAGCCATCTGCCTCCATACTCCCACTGCTACAAAAGCATCAAGGTCTACAACATTCCTGCAGCCTGCCCAGTTCAGAAGTTTGGGTTGCCCCTGATCCTGATGCACTGAATTACTGACCAATAATGTTCTGACCATACCATTCCCTAGTATGCCATACATTACGTGAATAAATAGTTAAATGAAAAAAAGTGTAGTCACTCATTTATAGTGTTATTTGTAACTAAAGAATCAAAGGTTTAAAAAAAAAATAAGAGGAGGAAGTCAATAGTGAATAAGTGAGTACGAAGGGGAATTTAGGACTTTAAGTTCCTTTTCATCTGGGATTCCTACACAAGAAACATTGACTTTAATGCTATTAGATGCATTTTTGTTAACAAATCTACAAGCAAGATGCAACAAAGTTAGAGGTCTATTAGATGCGTTTTTGTTAACAAATCTACATGCAAGATGCAACAAAGTTAGAGGGGTTTACTATTTTCCCAACATGCTAATATCTTGCTATCAACACAGCAGTGCCTGATTTCTTCATCTCCCCTGGGGTGAAACCTGAAGCTTGAAATGCCAATTCCACTTTCAGGACTGTGATACTTCTGAAGCATTTTTACAAGTGGAAATGTGAACAATCTGCCATCCAAAAACCAGGTACCACAGCAAAACCAGAACTTCATGGTCAGTTACAGATGAAAATCTTGAAGCAGATACCCTAAGGAATACACAGAAGAAAGTTCATTTTAAAGACAATGCTTACTGATTTTCTTTTTTTTGCTGCATTTTTCCATCTGGAGAAATACATAATGTGGTAGCAAAGGATATTTACTGTTATCAACATTCTTCCTTAAAGTAAACTGTGAGATTTTAAACACCTTTTGAGTCCCAAGTAGAATAAAGGGGTGAGAGTGGAGGGGAATCCCCTCGGCCCAAAGAGGGATTTTGGCCTGTTACCCACAGAGCTGTGGCAGTACAACCAGCCTCCACCCCCTCGGGCTACACCCTGATCTCAGAAATGAAATTTGAGTGAATTAAAACCCTCCTTCACAACAGCTGTCCATGTGCCCCCAGATGTCCCAGGGGATGTGCAGAGGCATTAGAACCTTTAGCTACAGAAGAATATGTAGAATTTGCAGACGCTCATTAACAATTTTAAGTGCCTGATATTGTCTTGTACTATTGATACAGCTCCTGAGTGTGTAGTTTACATTATTCACATCATGTATTTCACATAAATTGCCCTTTAAATACCTGTTATTAATAAATCAAAAAACACTTTCATCTCATTTGGTTTAAATAATTTGGAATACCTCTTCTCTCTATCAAACACATACTAACATGCCACTGCAACACTGTGTCACTTCAAATCTCCTTTTATCCTGAGACATCTATTTACTAAATGTTCTGTTTCACTGGAATGTTTCTAGTACTATTTTTTTTTTTTTAAATGTATGAAAAAAACCTCAACAGGAAAGCTGAACCATGGACACAGAACTTTATGACATAATGACTTGGTTCAAAGGTAAATTAAAACAAAGACTTGATGACAACATTTTGGCATAAGTGTCATTCTTATCTAGAAAACTCATAAAAGGGAACAACACTTTAAAATTATTTCATTCACCAGTGTGCATTTGGCTTGAAATGTTTCTTACTTTGCCTTCAGTGAATAAAATTGCAGTAGCTTCGTTTGGGTACAGGTGGCTTTATGATTTGACTGAGGAACTCATATTTAGCGTTACCACTAAGAGGAATCGGGTCTCCTCCACTCTCACTCATGTTCTCTCCCACTTGCCAGCACTGATCACTCAATGCTCTGTTTGTAAAATAGTTATATTCTGAAGAGGAAATCTGAACTCTTTGATTTTTTCCTAATGAGTTTAACTCCCTGAAGCAGCTCATTGTAGAATACTGAGAAGCTCAGTAACAAGCTGAATGAGGCTTGTAGAAACTAATGAGGCTTGTAGGAACTAATCAAATTCTATCTCCGATTCTTAATTCTCTTTATTTCTTAAAGTTTGAGAAACTTGCTCAGTCCATTCCTACCTCAAATGTAGCAGCTGAAATAATATTTTTCTCATTTCCACAGATATGGGCAGACTGCAGAGACTTGCTAAATGATGATTGTGCTAAGGTTGAGGTTCAGATCAAACTAATTGCAACTGTACATATAAAGACTTTAATGAATTATCACAAAATGTATTAAAATGTGTTCGTATAATTCAAACAGTAAATTCCAAATTGCAACAATTAGATTGAAATTTGGTAATATTTAAGAGAAAATATATAACTTGTTTAAATTAATGCTGCTTCCAATCGTAATTTCTAATTTAAACCTTCACCCCTGAGTCTTCATTTTGTAGCCCCTTCTTTCCATTTCAGATGACAACATTATTCCACTGATGCATCTGACCCACTTTCTCTCCTAGTTCTACACACTAATCATATTCCAGTTTTTGTCCCTACCTGTGAGGTGTTCAGGAACCATACTAGATGTACCAGAAAAAAACCAGCGCCAACAGTCCACACACACAAGAGCTCACTCCATTTCAGCAGTGCAGAAGTCACAGGGTTTTTCGAAGTCATCACAGGACTGTGCAACCACAGCCCAAAGAACAGAAAACCTCCTTATCACAGGACTAACATTTTCTGCTCAAACTGACAGGCACAGCCTTCTTTCCCTCAGGAAAATATGTTAGAGGATGTACACTTAAAGAAACAGACCAGCTTTCCCTGTACATGCTCTATGAGAACAGAAACAAATCACAGGCATGATTTTTACCTCCTCCAGAAAGGATTAGAGAGAAGCATTTGTACTGTTTCCTAGACTAGTGGGAAGGAATATCAGCTCTGACTGGAGTACTAACACCGTGCCTGGAGCAGAACAAGTTACCAACCCAGTTACCAGCCCTTAGCTCTGGCCAAGGAAACATGCAGGGAATGATTCACCATCCTTTCAGGAAGTCACTGTGCTGCAAAAAAAATTAAATCTCAACAGAATTAACTTAGTATGTAAGTCTCACACTATCTGGACTTATAGGTCTCAGTTTCACCCTCATTAACAGTTTTCACTCATTTGATTAAAGAAGTATCTGGCCTTAACTTCACTTAAGCTACAATTAAAAAGCATTTTAGGTTTAGTCATTTATTTGAAAACAAAGATAATTGTTCTCTTTTAAGGGACTTATTCATAAAAATCTGATACATAAGAAAGCCTGACTTAATTTGTCTTTATAGAAGGATATAACTTTAAATTCAACCTTTAATCAGAGGATATAAAAAGTCTTACAAGAGCAGATGAGAATTATTATCCACTAACAGCATTTGGAGAAGCTCAGGTGTGGGGTCTGTAATGATTTTTTCAGTGTCATGTTTCAAGTCAGTAAAAAAGCAGAGACTGAATGATGGTCTCCTGACATTCAGGATCCTTACATCAGCTATTGTATTATGTCCCTTTTCTGTTCCCTGTATTGCCTGCAACTTAGAACAGAATTAACAATAAGGCAAACAGTCACCTTGCTGGGGTCTGACAGGTCACCACAGCTCATCTGAACCACACTGCATGTATTTAGCCTTATCCTGCTCTCAATATGAGGAAATCTGATTCAGTTTAAGATTCCTTCATTGCTGACTAAACTAAATCAAATTTATTTTATGATTGCCATGGGTTAAGAGCAAAGTCATAAAAAGTAGTGCAAGCCAGGCACTTTGTGGTAGCTGGGTGAACCACAGTAACTTGGTTACTTGATAAACCCTTCTTTTGATGAGGTAAATCTCAAAAATCTAAAAAACCTTACCAAATTACTTCCATTATTTATATTGACTGATTACTAACTTATCTATCAGTGATTACTGTTTCAATCACTGATCTGTTGTCTTTCCAATACATAATGCATATACTACATGTACAAAGTGTACATAAAAATATAATGTGTACTGTGCCAAACATCACATCACTGAAATTGGCAGCCCCAGGTTTTTCATGCCACTTCATCTAGTGAGCCTTGTAGAGAGTAAAAATGAAGGAGGATATACAACAAAAATATTTGAATACTGAAAACATTTATATAGCAGGCCAGGCATGAAAGCAGATTTCAACTCTTCCCCTCCTGCCTCCCTAATTCACTCAATTTTGCCTTCTGGAACCTGTTTTACTTTCTACACTAAAGAATATCAAGAGCTATTTTCTAACTGGTCCATTTCAATCTGTAATAAAAAATGCCTATTACCCACAGTGTCTGCCTGTAGAGGACTCTCCAGAGAAAATCCTGTTTCTTGAGCTACATACTGGACAAGGAACTAGAGCACACATTACAGTGGCTAAAGTAGACAGACTGAAAAGGATAAAGGTCTCTCTGTCCTCATATTTATGACAGGATGAATTGGACTGTTTCAGTTACATGATATTCTCTATGAGCAAACACAAACACAAACAGATGTCAACAGATGTCTGTTTGTGCAATAACAGCAGATGGAGGATTGTCATGGAGCCTGCAAGGTAGGGCATTCATTTAATATAGATATGAATGCTCATATAGATATCATGCTCATGCTTACTTCATATCACCTCATCTGGTGTTTCTCTTACCCTAGTTTTTTGCTTGGAATCATAAGAGTGAATACTTTAATGTGCTAATCTAGAGACAAGCCACCAACAGAATAGATTCCCATCACCTTAATTAATGGATAGCACACTGTCTGGAGTTCCCAACAGTCACAGTTTCTATTTATTGGAAAACCTTTAACTCTCCATGAGGAGGATCATTATCTGATACTCTACAAGTGAAGTGTTTGATGAGAGAACATGATTAATCAGAAAGTATTCTGAACAGCTCAGGTCTTGGTGACAGGCCCATAATCAAAGAAGCAATAAGAATGTGCACTAAAGCAATTTTGTGATTAACATATACATGATTCTGACCACTGCTGTATGCAAAGTAAAGTGTTGAGGACAAGTGGGCAGAAAATGAACAAAATTTCTCATTTCCATAGTTTTTCAAATGAAACCTGAAATGAGCAGGAATAAAGCTGCAATAACCTTCTGCCTTCAGCCTATGATAACAGTAAATGCAAAATCTAATAAGTAGCACATTTCCTTTTCTTAATTCCAACTACTGGCATTCCTTATTCATTTTCTCATAGCCTAGAATATGTCATGTAGTCAGATTTCAAAAGAAGTTTTATATTTTGTTGCAAGAAAAGCCGGGCTAGGCATGGCAAATAGGCATTGATTAGTATCAGCCTGCCAAAAAGATTCTGCAAAGATCTTCTTGCCAAATGACAACCCTCCCCTCCCCCCAACTTCTTGCTGTGTTAGCTTGATAGTTTTTCCATTACTTGTTTTCTTTGTGCATTTTCATCAATTAATTAAGGTGGAAGTTTGTCTCGCAGTCTTCCAGGTAGCCTAACGAAGAACCATGACAGAAGCATGGACTCTATTCACCTGTTGGGGACAACTGAAAGATCTCCAGAAAGTAAATATTACTGGTATGCTCACATCCAAAGCTTTCTTTCATATCAAGAAAGCAGGCAACGGGCTAAGCCCCAAAAGTTTTAAATTCTTTTGTTTTATTGTACTCCTGTGTTCCTCATCATACTTAAAACACCTGCTACAATATTGCAGCAAAAGAAGTAAAAATCTGTGATCACTAAGCTTATCAAGATGCCTGAAGGTGCAAAAGAGTTATTGCAAAGTTCAGCTAGGGTAATAATTTTCACACTGTCACAGTAATAACATACACTTTAATCCTTCTTCACTGGCAGATAAGCTACCTTAGGATCTTAGTATATGCACATAAGTAGCACACTGTCAAGCAGTGTCCTGCAAGTTTGTACCTTAATTAACATCACAGTAACTTCGCTGTGTGCTGTATTCCAAGAAAGGGAACTGTGGATACATCTGTTAGGGGTGCTTTCACTCTTGAATTAGTAGGTCTATGTCTACAAGCAAAAGTATATTGAAAATTACTTGACACAGATCCTCCATTGCTGCAGTCTTGGTAATACCCTTCACACTGGCAGAGAATGGGTATAAAATACAGCAGCACTTTTCAGCTTCTTTGTCTTCCTTTTGCAGAGATGTAAATGACTGCAATGGTGCAGAGTTATGGAGAATCTGACACTTTATAAATATTAATTAGCAAAGAATTAGACTGCCCCATTGTGGTGTTAAGCATTATCATTCCCACTTTATAAAGGGTGCTGCAGTCACAGAACAAGGTTAGAACAAGAACTAGTTCACAATAGGACCAAACAATGACAGAGCCAGGAATACAATACAGGTGCCTCACAGCTGCTTGTTAATCCTGTGACCCCCACAGTCCCACTTTTTTTCTTTTCTTTTTTTTTTGCGTTTGCTTTTCTTACTGTGTCTGTTCCCCAAAACTGCTAAAATTACATCATATTGCTCTCACTTTACCTGGGGAAAATAAGTGAAGATTCCCTGCAGCAAAAAGCTGTCAATGTCACAGCACAACCCAATCAGACAAGGATGGTTTCCCCTGGGACAAGAGGCATGACAACAAACAGGTTAAATGAGAAGCTCAAAGGGATGTTTTGTTGACAAAAAAGTTAGTTTAAAAATAAGTAATGTCATGTTAATTGTGGTATTTCCATTGACTGTCCAGCAGTAAAAGGCTTAAGAACACACTCTGCAGAGTCTAGTGAATGAGATGTGTTATAAATGGTAGACAAAATTCAAAGGATTCAAAGGGTTGATGGTACACTAAGAAATGTTGATATTTTGATGAATCTTAGATTTTTGTGATTTGCAATGAAAGCAAGTTCTTCTGTGCCCTTGCCAGAAATACTGAGGGTAAGGGAAACAAATAAAACTAAAAGCAACTTCTCAAGAAAAAAAGGTGTCAAATACTCTCAGTGTTTGACAACATCTGACACATCAAGACATTGATAAAAGGAACACTGAAAATGAAAGGTTTAGGAGCAGAATAAAGCTACACAACTATTCTTTAATCTTCTCCAAAGACCAACTCACATTCCTATTTTAGAGATGTCTTATGTCAATTTACATTCATTTTAGTAGACTGAAAATTACCTGACTAGAATTCCAGCATCAGAAGACTCTGTTAATTTGAAAAGTACAAGTACAGGACATTGCTGGTTGACATTGTGTTTGACAGAGTTTGTAGTCACACTTCTGTATTACAAGTTAGCTGATGCAGAAAACTGAAAGTTCAGCTGAAGGACACCACAATCCACCAACAAGTAGAGGAGTTAGTCCAATACTTCTGGACTAAGCAAGAGGACACTATTCTGAATGCAACTTATCACTGAAGTGTTTTCTGATGACTGCTAAATGGTCAAAAGTCAGTGATTTGGGCACATCTCAAAGTGTCCAGCTGTCCATACCTAGCATGAACTGCTAGGGAAGCCAAGAAAAGAATGAGTAGCTAAAGTTTTCTCATCTCTGCTGGTGGTAATGAAACTATCACCATGGTGGTCTGCAAGAGCTTCCCCTACTCCTGCAGCAACAGAAAGGTAACAAAATTTAACACTACACAGAAGTGAAATAGTCAGATGAAGGAAGAAAATCAAATACAAAGCAACAGTATTTTATATCCTACCAGCAATTATCCAGAAGAAAACTCTGCCAGGATTTTGCACAAAATGATAGTGACAGATCTGAACATTCATTTACATTGCCAAACCTCTACAAGTCTAAAATTAAATAAATTAAGACCAAAATGTTTCTTTTGATATATGATTGCTTCAGCTCCACTTAGATTTTAGTGATAAAGTAAACTCAGCATGAAGGAAATTTGAAGCAAATTGAGGTGAAGCAGAACTGACATGGATTGACAGCTGGCTGATTGTCAGGGCCCAGAGGGTGGTGATCAGTGGCACAAAGTTGAGTTTCAGGCCAGTAATCAGTGGTGTACCCCAATGGTCAGTGCTGGGGCAAAAATACCTGACATCTTCAAGCATCCTGTCAGCATTGGAGGCAATGGGCACAAACTGAGACACAGGAGATTCTGCCTGAACATACAGAAACACTTTTTTCCTGTGAGGGTGGCTGTGCACTGGCACAGGTTACTCAGAGAGGCTGCAGAGTCGCCATCCTTGGGTACACTCTAAAGTCTCCTAAAATTGTTCCTGAATGACTGCCTCTATGAGAATCTGCTTGAGTATGGGGTTGGATCAGATGAATTTAGAGGTCCATTCCAGTGTCAACCATGCTGTGATATCATTATCACAAAGTCCCAATATTATTACTACTGCTATCAGAATTAGCATAAAAAATAGCAATGAGTGAAAAGTTACCACTTGACTCCTTAAAGACATCAAGTAAGAAAATGCAACAGAGGCTTAACTTTTCCATCATCTGCATGTTAGTTTCTGTATTTGAAAGGAATATATTACAATGTAGAGATGTTTCAAATACTAGTCACTTGTAACAGTCTCTCTGGTGGTGCCCCACTTCCTGGGGATAGCTGGGACTTGGCAGACAAACAAGAACCCAACTTTTATACAAGGAGAAACGCCCACTGCTCTATCTTCAGTTTGGAACAGCCCTGCTTTCCAGTCAGCCACAAAACTGGGACATACTGAGCTTTAGTATTCTGTGCTGCATTCATCTTTAAATGAATTTCCGTTGTTAAGAAAAGGCATAGTGCAGCTCTGTCTGATACCCCAGAAAAACCCTTCTCTTGACCTCAGCTAGCAATGAACAGGTACTAAATTTCTGAAAGTGACATCTGGAAGACAATAGTCAGATTTGAGGGACTCTTAGTTCTACAGTTATGCATGTTGTTTAAACTGCTCAGTTTTAACTGTCTAAACAAATAAGAAAACAGATTACATAGAAAAATGTATTTTATCCCTGGCTTTATTTATGTGGGATTCCCAGACACATCATTAGAAGAAATGTTGGATCGTTTCATGACAACATTCAAAAGATAAATATCAGCTGACATACCAAAATTTCTTTGTCGATCACTTAGGCAGTTTTAGAACATGATGGAAAAAAGCAAATAATCCCCAACATTGCTTTTACTTGTAAAATTCCTGTAATGAGTCAATAAACATTCATCTGAAAAGGAGTAGGGGACACATTAAAACTTCAAATAGTTCTTTAAACAAGCAGAAACTGCAGTTGGAAAGATTGTTAATACTGGGGGTGCAACTCACAGCATTCAAACAAAAACAGCCTTCCACAATTTTTGTCCCCAGCATTCAGTGTTCTTTTCATTCAAGTGACTGAATACTGGGTCTGCTATTTACCTTATTCAGCTCTCACCTCAAACAACCTCTGTGATATATCTCCTGTGTGTCTATTTGCTTCTTGTACCTGACAGAGTAAAAATACATCAATGTTATTCTGTGAAAGATCTTTCATGCAAAATGTAGCTCAAAGCAGCGCTCAAACTTAAATTAAACATTGCATTACAATATAGAAGAAAGATGTTCTGCTGCCAATTTAATCTGAAAAGTTGTAAAAAAACTGTATGAGGAAGAACATGCATGTTTACTTGTCTCATTACCTATATTCAAAGTGCTCTGGTTACCAACAAAAGTGCACATTATTCCCTTAAAATGCATCTGAAAATTAGCTCAGTCAGTGTAATGGTTTGGTTTTTTACTCATCTGTCCAGCCTTTCATTTTGCAAACTCCCTGTTAATGTCCATTTTGAGAGCATTTGGTCCTGAATTCAACCAAAGGTTAATGACACTTTAATGGAGACTGCCTGTCTCTCCAAGGTGATGACTGTCACTGATATTTTGACTTGGACAAGGTCACTCTCAACTGCTCTGTATCTTTTGTAATTAGTGTTCCTGCACAAACAAGATGCAACATTAGAAAATAAAAGTGGTTGTGTTTCAAACTCTGCAAAAAGAGTGCAAATGACCACACAGAGAAGAATCAGTTTATATTGGAAAGCAGCATTATCTTTTGTGTTGTAGAAGACACTACATGAGTACCAGCAATATTTTTGTGTGTCAAACCACATAAGCACATTTTCAGAGTTGTAATACAGAGGAAGAGCCTGGGCTACCACCTTATCAAATGCTATAAACTCCCACTATTGGTTTCAGGATCGCATTCTGACAGATTTTCCTGCGTAACTAATGCACGCAAAGCCTCTAGAATAATTATCCATTTGATGCAGCTCTTTCTCCTCCTTTAAAAAAGATATTAAAACCCAAACATTGGCTGCAGATCCACTACATGTGAAAAAAGAAAAAAAAAAAAAAGACAGTCCTTGTCTGCACCCAGAAGCAGAAAGAAGCAGATGGCAACCTCCGTATTAATGGCTCATAGCAGGCAAAATTCCCATTGGCACAGAGGGGTCCGTGACATTGTAAAAATCACACGGCACTTCGTAAAGCCAGTGCTGAGCAACACAGCAGGGTCCTGCCCACTGTGCTTAGGGGAAATGCACCAGCATCAGCATCTCCCCCAAGCATATTTCCCCAAGGGAAATGCACTCAGACAGTGGTCTGGATGTAACATCCTTGTGTTTCCCAGTTCATGATCTCAATTCTCACTTTGTTGCTTCAGTGTATGAATGCAGGAATGTCTTCCTGTTTTCACACAAATAACCTTAGAGCCTCAACAAATGGCTCTGGCTGAACAATGTACTTTACACCAGTATTTGACCCAACGGCAAACTGAGAACTGTGGATTCAACAGTACAGTCTAATACTATGATCACATTGAGAAACATAGAAAACAATGACAATAAATGTTACACAAACAATGTATGTAAAAATGCATTTTGGAAATGTTGAGGAAACCAGTCAGTGCCAGTAGCAGCATTGCTTCCCCTTAAAAAAGAACTTGGCAATTCTACTTGCTGTTAACAAAAGCAGACACTTCTCAACAGAATATACATTTTTAATATTGAATTAGTAGTGACAGGGCCTCCTTACCTACCCACTCTCATGTCAAGAAAAGGAAAAATAATGCTGTCCTACTGCTTCTTCATTCTTAAGTTTTGAATCACACATACTCAATATCAAAACATTATGAGCCGCTTCTCCTACCTCCTCTAGTGTTATAATATTACTAAGACAATGTAAAACTGGCTATGTGTTTCTGAATTTTACTGATGGTGCCGGTGTTACACAAGTATTGTGATTGAACTTGGTGAGAGACCATAAAGGAAAGAAAGGGAATTTTACTTAAGTCAAAAGTATTTTCATTAAGACATTGTCCTTCACCTATGGTTTTAATTAATTCATTCTTTTACAGTCATTCTTGGATATCCATATATTCAAAAGCACTAAGTAGTCTGGCCATGATGGATGAGGACAGTGGTTGTCAAGACCTCATAATGCCTTTCAGGGCTTTCTGGAGATTATGGTCTAATGTTTGGGCATGCCTTTTACATCCTTGGTTTAAAGACTTTCAACAATAAGGCTGATAAAGACTGTGAAGCACTGTCTCTTCATATTGTCCTACCTGTCTGATGATTTACTTGCTGTCTTTTTGTTTCCTTATCTGGGTGTTTTATAGCTCTAATTCTTTATCTTCCTGCCATATTTTCTTTAGATGAGAAAAGTCCAGCAAGAATATACTTAAAGATGAGGCAGAGACTTTTTTGAAAGGTGCTATGGAAGAATCCTTGCAGAGAACAACAAAGACACGCCAGTTAATTACACATTGTTACAGCTCAGGACTAGCACATGACTCGGAAGAAGTCAGGACTAGAAGGATCCTCCCACTGCACTTTCTGATTTGGCAGTAATTGGAAATGGAAGTCTTTATGCTGATACAGTCCCCAAGCACTAGGGCCAGATGCACTGAACATTTGTATCTCTGAGACCACCTGCCAGTGAAAAAATAGACGTAACTTTTGCTGAGCATGGCAAGGGCACCTGCCTAATAAGATGCGCTTCCTGCATAACAAGTTGACTATACCATATTCCCTAAAGCCCTAAATAACATCATGATCTAAAAATGCACTATTAATTTTTCAGGCAGATTGTCAAATTTGTGTGTGATTGTGCAAGTCTGTGAACACTAGGAGTGGGTGTGAAAAAAAACCACAGCTGAGCTGCAAGAATGGGAATGAACTGGGAATAAATCCATCTTAGCCCTAAGTGACAATACAAATACTTCTCCAGCCGCATATATAGTGAGAAGACGCTAGACTCCATTTCCTCTCTCAATTCACACATCCTAGCAGATTTTATGAAGCAACAGCACCCTGTTGCCTACAATCGGTCAAAGTTAGCTATTTTACTTAGGCATTTTCCCACTTGCACAGCAAAGAACTGCACATCTCAAACAAGCTGAGTCATCAAATGCTTTACAGACCTAAGCACATAAGCAGAATAGTAGCTAAGAAAAATGCAGAGGCCAGAAAAGAAAAAAATATGCATTCCTTTTGGGATCGTTATACCAGACACCGTGTTGGTGCGGAAGGCAGAACTCAAATAGCAGAAGCTGCAAAGCAAAGGTTTCACCTGCAGGAAGTTATTGTCAGTTCTATTATCACACCAAAACCAACAGAAAATCACACCAAAGGATCAGCTGAGAGTATCCTTTACAGACAGGAAGTATAAAAATAGCAAATGCCCAGAAATTATTGATTTGTAGGAGGGCAATAAAGGTTTGATCTGGATCTGCCTAGATCTCCTTCTACAGAAAGATAATGTAATAAGACAAAAGGCTTTGAAAGTGAAGAAGGGACAGGTTATATGAAAAAAAATCATAAATTACCCAGCTTTTAAGTTGCAAAATATTCCAAGTGACCACATCAGACAGAATGAAAATGAAATGAAATACTTTTCTAAACAAATCTACCCTCTGCTGAATCTGAGGTTGGAGACAGATCCTTGCTTGTAGGCATTGCTTTGGAGAGCTCAGTGGCTTTCTGGATGGCTCCAAACTTTGCCAGTCTCCTCTGATCCCAAGGAAGTTCATTTGGCCATTTGAGTCCTGCTGAGCGCTCCTTAGTGGTGTCTGTAACAATGAGGTACAGCCTCCCAGGCTGCACTGACTTTCTTCCTGCCAAACCTGGAACCTTCTCCCCAAAGAAGACACCCATCCCCTGCTGTCCTTTCCAAGGGCTCTCCTTTTCCAGCTACTTCATGTAGTGACACAGCATGCAACTGAGAACATGCACACCAAACAAATACCATCTGTCACATTTGGGAATTTAATTTGTGTAGGCATTGACCTGAGACAAGCTCTGTAGGCAAGAACTGAACTACATGCAATCTCTCTGGCTGAGCTGAGAGGAACAGACATAAATTTCCTTCCTCTAAGCCACTTCCTTCAGATCTCCCAGTAAACACAAGAAGAACATGCTTTCTGCAGACCTTCTGTTCTACAATAGGGTGAATTAATTTTGGTGTAAGCAAGACACATAAGCTTTGATGATAGCAGTTGGGGCCAGATGTCTCCATCCATCCCCTCTTACAGAGGTGAAGTTATGCCACAATTACACTAAAATATCAGCATGTTCCACGTTGATTACATGATGGAAACAATGATGTATTTATCATAGAATGGGCATACATCTAATGGTGCACTGAGATAGTCTTCTCACACAGCCAATGTGCACCCACCGCCTGGACTGCAGATTGTAGGATAGCTGTCACATCACCCACCACTTGTGTGATGGGGATGGGAGGAACAGAGAGAGCGAGGTTGGCTCTTGTCTTCTGAAAGGCCCCTAAGGAGTCCGGTGAGAGCAAGGCAGATTGATTGTTCTGGTATAAGAAATTTGGTCTGCATCATGGAAGCTTCTCACACTGCCCTACAGTGGGAATTAATGTGTTTGAATTCCCAACAGCTTATTCAGTCACAACTGCTCCCCCTCAAGTCATTAACTCATTAGAAGTAGCAAAAAAAAAAAAAATTTAAAAAAAAACAAAAAAAACCCAAACAAACAAACAAACAAAAAAACCAGTTACACCAAATCACCAAAAATCCTGAAAAGAAAACCAAAAAGTCCTCCGGATTCAGGAGTCAAACTCATAGCCCTGGGCAAAAAACCTATTAATTTCCTGTCCCTAAGGAGTGAATGATGCTTACTTTTCTCAATAATTTGGATAAGGAAGCCAATTCTTTTTTGGAAAATTGTAGCTGGAATACACCTAAGTAGTTCTTATATTAGAAGATCAAACCTTTGGCACACTCTACTCCAGTCTGTGGGTCCTTGAGTTTAACTGCTTTCAAATTCTAGTTGGCCAAATACTCTTATTCTTATTCTTATTCTTATTCTTATTCTTATTCTTATTCTTATTCTTATTCTTTTATTCTTATTCTTGTTCTTGTTCTGTTCCATTCCATTCTAGTCCATTACTCTACAGTTGCATGAGTTTGTATCTGTTTGTAGACAGATTTTCCCCCTTTTGAAGGGGGGCATATCAAGATTTCATAGTGTTGAACTGAATTACAAAGGCATGGCCACTTCTATTATCTGTCTGATTTCTGCATGGAAGGTGTCTTTTGCAAACAATCTGGGTATTTTCACCTGAATGAAAGCTCTTTCAACAACTGCGGGCAACAGGATCTTCTTCCACTCTTTAAAAAAAAATATAGCAGTAGCAAAATAAAGGGTCAGGTGACAATTATTGTGCAGGAAAACTCCACAGAGAGGATCACACCAAAAATGCAATCTGGTAGACAAGCAAGGCCGTTCAAAAATGTTGGCAAATAAATGGTTCCAGCAAATGATCTGCAAGTCCAGAGAATTGAGGAAATTGCTGACAACATTGATTTCAAGCTCTAAAATAAAGATATGGAAATATGCCAATAGTGTAGATGCAAAGAGGAACTGCATCTTCAATTGAGAAGGGATCTTTGTTTTCACTTCTTCCTAGAGACTCTACAAAGACAGATGTCTATAACACTACTTTGTTCCAATTACAATTTTTTTTGATTACTTGTGTAGGAGAACACAGGCTATAATTCTCCTCAGATCATTCGATATAAAATACTCAACAAGCCATCACATCTGTAAGTCAGGGAAAATGAGGTCCAGACCACTAAAGAGTGGATTTAGAGGTAAATTTCTCATATTTGTCATTCTAAGTATTTTAAACTGAAATAACATACTCTGAGGAGTCTCATTAAATCTGCAGCAGAGAGTTTTCATCAGTTTAATCTACTCAAATATTTCTACTTAAAAGTCTGTTCATCTCTATCACCTGATAATCACCACACAAATTAGACTGAGACCTGGTAACCTGCAGCCATTCCTCTTACAGTAACAACCCTATCAACACTCAGAAGGAGGAGACAGACACAAGCTTCTAGTTTGTCAAAATATTTCCAAAACCAGCCACCAGAGATAAAGCTTCTTCCTCAAGCAAACCTTTTACCATGACAGCCAGATGATGATACAGAGACAGCCTGCACCTTGCAGCAGGACTGAAGATGGCTGGTTTTGATAGTCAGACAAACGGCGAGAGGTATCTTTCTATGGATTGCAAACACTTAGGATTAGTCAATAACTAGGAGAGATGTAAAAAGACTCTTCCATCAACAACAGAGCTCAGAAGAAACACCATGCTTCTCTGGGAGGGAAATCAATGTTTTTGCAGCATTTTACCAGAGATTCCTCTGAAAAGCTGAGAAATTAGCATCACCAAAATATTCAAGACTTTTAGGTTTTTTCTTCTTCCTTTGAAATGGAATCAATCACAGTAGAGGAAGCGTTTTGCTAGTGTACCTCTTCAAACCAGCATAGCTTTATTAATTATTAAAGAGCTCAGAAAAATTAGTAAGAGGTATATAAACTTTCATCATGATAGGCTATGTGTCAATTTTGTAAGTAACTGCAATTTTCAATAATAATCTTTCTGACTAACTAAGCAACTGTGAATATGGAGCCACAAAACTCTACAGCAAACTGCGTGCCTCCTCTTTGAGATACACGTAATTGCCATGTCAGGTGACAAATGTAACAGCTACATTGATATTACAGCCAAAAGTGGTATGAATGCCCCTGCAGCCAAGACTGCTTTCTCTTGTTACCCTTTATATTGATCAGGAACCCAAGGAAAATTTAAGACACTCTACTTCTGGCAATGAAAAATTACAGACTAATTTAGCAATTTCTTAAAACTCCAGTGAATTGTCAGTACAGAAATTAGGCAGGTGGCTTAGCTTTCTGGCTCTCATTAATCTGCCCTCTGGCATGTGTCAGTGGTCTGGAAGAATTTTGTTTTAATATGCTTTAAAAGCTTTATTAAAGCCATTCAAGAAATATCTAATGCATAAGTAATTTTTCACTGAAGGACATTCATGTGACAGTCTCTAGATATGGCTAATTACTTTTTCCTTGAATATTTTTTAAATAATATCTGGTTTCAATAATCAAAGAGTAATATTGTGTCATCACTCAGACTCATGTTATTGAATCTGCTGGATCTTTAGAGGACATATACAATATAAACAACACATACAATCTCATTTATGAATTTAAATGAACCAACTTTTCTAAGTTATTATGCCTATGTTCATTCATCTACAACTTCCAAAGTATTAATGACCAAGAGACAGGCTTGAATTACATACAGAAAAGGTAGCTCCCTCAATTGAAACTCAAATGAATATTCTCAAGGTAATGTTATTTCTTTTATTTCCACAGTTGCCTATTTATTAAACAGTTATATCACTGTCTCAAACCAGTAAAGTATCAGAGATGGAGGAGATAGGAAGTGGACTATGTTCCCGGTACCTCCATGTGGGTGTGTTTACTGTTCTTAGCCCAGCTTTGGGCTTTCACAAGTCTAACATAGCAATCTATTTTTGTCTTTTTCCCATTAACTGGGACCTCTTAGAAGAACTCTAACGGCATTGTTTAGAAATGTTCCACTCCCACGACTTTCCTTATTAGAACAATTGCCCTCTGCAGAATTATTGGTTTCATTCTAATTAGCTTCCAGTGCCTTCAATTTAGAGAATTTATAGTTGCTCCAGTTAAAAAAAAAAAGAAAAAAAAAAAGAAAAAAAAAAGAAGAAAAAAAACCTGGATCTTAGAACTTTAATAAAGCCTCAGTATAAAATGTCACTGCTCATTTTCAACATGAATTATATTTGATGTGGAGAAAGGAGAAATGTGAAGTCACAAAAAGTATGCCAATTCAAGTGACTACAGCAAACACAAATGACATGCCAGTTAAAAAGCCCTGACAAATTTGATTGTTTCAGAAAGGTCATCTATTTTTTTTCTACTAGCGCATGGACAGTTTGCCTGACTTGTGTAGTAGAGAAGAAGCAGGTTATATTTTACAGTGTGAGAACCATATGATGAAAGGAATAACCATTTAGCACATCTGCCAAAAAGAAATACCAGAAGGAAACATTTCCATGATCTATTTCATATACTTTGCTGCAATTATATTTTTTTTAACAGGTGCACTGTAGGACAGAACTGTTCTGTCAATTCACTGTAGATTAAAATCAATAAATCAAGAATACCAGAAATTCTCTTCTGCTTGCTTTGTAGATTGTAAGGCACCATATAGCTACATATGAGTCTTTGCTGCCTCTTTCTCAAATATGTGTTGTTATTCTTCATAAATGAAACAGTGAACATATTTTGTGTTTACTCAACAGAAGCACGTCAGGCTAGACCAAGACTGTCAGAAAGTTTATTGTGCAGAACTGTGTAATTTTAACTTCACAACAGCTAAATTAAACACTACATACCTTACCCATCCTGATGGCCCTTCAGTCCCTTGGACAAAACTATCCTAGAAACTACAACAATGGAAACCCCTTCTGCCTTTCTTCTCCATATACTTTGTGATGAAAACTTTGAAGAATCAGTTTCTAGACAAATATCTAGATTTTTCTTCTTTCTCACCTTTAAAATGGTGGGGTGTGGGGGGCAGGAAATCAATGAAATTATTATTGTTGTTGTTGTTGTTGTTGTTTTGTTTTTAATATATTAAGTGAAAAACGAGAGTCTCGGTGAAGTGAAAGTCTGCCTGACTTTCATTCCTCTGAAGAGTAAAAAGAAATTATATTAGATATGCACATTCCAATTCCTATTTTCCCATTACTGGTACTACTCTATCCTACCAGTCTTGAGTAGTAGACACTATGGATTGGTAGATCTGAGCAAGCATCACTTTAAAAAAACCAACAACCCCAAAACTGAAGGATTCCAAAACCTGGAAGGATTTGTTTGTCAATGAGACATTTGAACTAAGTAACATTCAATCAACCACTCAGGAGAAATTTGTTTTGGAAATAAAAAGAATTAGAAAAATCCTGCAGAAACAACAGTTATTCAGACAGTGTTCACTCTTGTAGCTTCACAAAGCACACACAATTTGACGCATAGATGGACCTCCTCAAAGTTCATCATGCATTGTCTTGGTTTCCAGTGTTCAAATTGCATTATAAGGTAACAGGTTTCTCCCCATCCACATCTCCAATTATGTCCAGCATGTCTGTCTCACCTCCATCATTTTAGCTTTTCTCCTTGATACAGGCAATACTTACCTTATCTGAACTTTCTTGAGAACCGTGGCCAAGTGTTCTTTTATGTACAACCTGACAAGGTGCCCTGAAAACTCCATAGAAAAAGTGCTCTGAAAAATTTACACATTCTCCTGCTTTTAAATGGCTCAAAAAGTTTCATTACAAATCTTGTAATGAGTTGATTTGACACAAGATGTAACTTCAGGTGTATATGCAACTTAGAAATATTAATGTTCTCCTGCTCTCACACAAAGAGCACTAAAAGTCCAAGAGAATACCTCCTTTTAGTATGACTCTGGTAAGAGTAGCCAGAAGATGTACTTGATCTCTGGCTGGTCAATTGATGTCCTATTGGACATGTGTTTATTATGCAGCCCTGTGAACTACACAGAGGTCTCAAAATTACATCTTGATGGGGTTGATACAGGCATTTTTTGCAAACAAGGTGCTGTGCTAGACCTTGTTTACAAATACGGTGATGTGAAGGTTGAGGCACAAGGGCGTGTAAAGCGTGAAGGCTGCCTTGCCTCCAGTAACCATGAGATGGTGAAGTTCAGGATCCTGAGAGGAGAGACTGTGGAAAGAAGAAAGATTGCAGACCTGAACTAAAAGGAAGTAAACAGAAGGTAAAACCAGGGATAGGTAACCTGCAGGGAATATAGAGCCACTGACCCACACACGCAGAGACAGTTAAAAAGCCAAAGTCCTGGATGCCGAACCTGGTGAAATCTTTTACAAGTGTGTAAGTGGCAATAAATGTAGCAAACAAGTTTTGGGTCCAAAACTGTGCAATGTCTTCATTAATGCCCTGGATGATGGGGGAGAGTGCACCTTCAGCAAATTTGCTGATGACAAAAACTGGGAGAAGTGGCTGATAAACCTGAGGATTGTGATGCTCTTCAGAGGGACCTCAATAGGCCAGAGAAATGGCTGACAGGAATCTGGTGGTATTCAACAGAGGAAAGTGTCCAGTCCTGCACTCGGGGAGGAACAATCCCATGCACCTGTACAGGTTACCCAGATAGTAAACAGCTTTGCAGAAAAGCATCTGAGTTTCCTGCTGGACAGAGAGTTAACCATGAGACAGCAATGCAACCATGAAACAAAGAATGACAGTATCCTGATTTCCATTAAATCTAGTTTTCCCTACATTTTAAGATATATCTGTTATTTGCTTAACAAAACCTTCCCCAGGTAGAACAGTCTACTACTTCCATTTTTAAGAAGAGAGGTAATAGAAAAAAAAAAATCAGAAAACAGATCAGTCAGAAGAAAAGAAAGGAAACCTGACATTACCTAATCCTTCATTTTTTTCATATCAATGTCCTTTCTATATTATTACATTGTGCAATTTCTAACTTTTTAAACTACATGACTCAGAAAACATCTAAATTATGAACACTGGAAGGGGAAAGCTTTAGTAATAAAAACAGAATACCTGTGACATTCAAAACAATTAAATTGAAAAGGTCAGAAATATTTTGGCACTACCCCACTATTGTGGGTACTTAACAGAGCCTTTGTCTACAACCCAGGCTGTTGGAATCAACATTGCTACTTTCTGACTTTTATTCAACTCACTCACTAAAAATTTCTAGTCTACTTTAGGAAAAAACAGTTTTGTAACAAGAACAGAGAAGATATATCAGGTGTATATATGTAGGTAATGACATTTACAATACTGCTGGTCTTTCTACACTTCATTACATTTTCACCTTTATATGGTCTCAGATGGATGAGGATCAATTCAGATATGGACAAAACAAACTGGCCTCTGTTTTGCAACTACTACAGATGCTTTACATCCTCCAAAGTCTGAAAACAAAGCTGTTGCAGTCTAAATAACATGGATGAAAGTGGCATTCGCTCAGAGGACAGCTATTTATTAAGTTATGAATGCAAAAATCAGACGGATTAAAAGACAAAAGGTTAATATGATAATGCCCCATCTCAAAAAGGGCACATTAAAAGGTATCCAAGAAAACCTAAAATCAGAAGACTATCAAACCTTTCTTATCATATCAATGTGTTACATGAAGAATTCCCATTCTCAGGCTTAGGGTTGAAAAGGGTCTATTCTCACAACTGAAAAAACATGCTGGGCCTGTCCTATATACAGAGACCTTATCCCATCCAGGCATAAGGTACCTAATCTTATTTATTATCTTTGACTACAAGATGCCTAGCATAGAAAAAGTAAAATATATTTACTTTTACTTAGAGGTATTTATCTGAAAAGGTTTATCTTCATTTCACATCAGAAGAAGCCTTGCTAGCATCTTTGACACTTTAAGTGGAATATGCAGCAAAAAAACCCACCCTATTAGTATCCCAAACAAAGCAATTGAAAAGACATCCAGAAAAAGAACTTAAATGAAAACCTGGCTTCGCCCAGGATATTTTCTGTTGAATTAAGGAAGCCAGGTTTTCACCCATTCATACATCAGAAAATACAATATCTGTACATGAAAACGTCCAGGACTATCTTGTTTGTTATATGAGATAACATGAAAACTTGTGGGCAGAATATGGGATTTTCAGGTATAAATTAGAAGTTCTGCAGAATGTAACTAGGTTGCTTTCATTTAACATTTATAGGTGTCTCTGATATCCTCAAGTGGAAATACCAAGAAACACAGAGCAGAACACTGTTAACACAGTGTATATATTTGTTGATTATGTATGTATTGTGCACAATATCATTATGATACATGCTAATTTTAAAATTGTATATATTTTAAACCAGTGAGGATGACCAATTGGTAGAATATTAAATGGATTCTATTAAAAAATTCTTTCTTCAATTTCTATTTATAATTTATATCTTCAAGATAAATTAAGTCAGGACATTCTAACCATATCCCTAGTACACTGCTGTTACAATTACACTGACTGTGTAAAAAGAAATTCTCTTAAACTGGGCTTAATTTGCAATATACAAATCACTGCTGTGTCAGCAGTAGTTTATAAAACCAAGATCAGTTTATAAAACAAAAAGTTGGTTATTTTTAAACAATCTCACATATTCAATTCTTTTACTCTCTAAGGTTGGTGCTCATGACAAGTATTTTTACATAGAAATATAATCCGTACCTTTGATTTAATTTAGAAAGTAAATATAATCTCTTTAAAATTAGCAGGGTTGGGGTTGGTTTTTTTGTTGGTTGGTTGGTTGGTTTTGTTTGGGTTTGGTTTTTGACATGAACAGTGCAAACAGATTACTTTTCTGAAGAGAACAGACTTAGAAAATTTAATTATGTGAGAGTACTAGCTAGAATCAAGCACAGACAGAACCTATGGAACTTTTATAGCACACAAATAGATTTTGAGCTACAGAGTTACTATAGTCCATGTGTTTATTCATCTTGAACTTCAAACCATAGATCTGTGCAGTCCTAGTAATGCATATACTTGTGTTCTGACTTAGATTTACAGATCATTTTCACAGAGACTTTGAAAATGGACCTAGAGAATTACATATCCTACTTTCTTTCATCTGAAAGCCATTCACACAGCTTTACTGCACAGCACACTAACATCCAAGTACTAGGATTATTAAACAACTTGTAAGTCAGTTGTAACAAATGACTTGATGATTCTCAGAGGCGACAAGTGAATCATCAACATCTCTGTTTTAATAACAGTCTATTAATAAACAAGAAAGAACAAAACTCAGAAACAATTGGCCTTTGCTATTGCTGAGGATAAAAAAAAAATCAAATATAAATGGTGTTACAAAAATCCCACTTCAGAATCTATGCAAATTATTAGGTCATTAATGTATCCTGCATTCTTTGCATCTGCAGCCTCCCTGTTATGCAGCTTCTTTCCTGTATGGCTCAGAGTTGGTTCAGTTATGCCTGACCAAGCCATAGAGAGAGCAGAACACACCCAGCTAAAGTAAGTGCATCTGTGTTCAGCACGTGCAGGGCCTAAGTGCACAATCTCCTTGACTAACCAGGCAACTTTCTTCCTTTAAGTTCCGAACTGCATCAGGAAGGGCTTTTATTCCATTTACCAACTTGCAAATGTAATCACGTCATAACTTCTATACATTTCAGAATAAAGGCAGAATACATACAGTCCCCAGAAAAAGAGAAAAATGTGCATCATTGGCATTTCTGCAGCTCATGAATTTGCTTCTCAACAAAGTGCATTCCAAATGATTACCCAATCTGTGTCAGCACAGCATGCATTTTTTCATAACTTACTGTTATTTACATTCTGCATCATGGAGTATTAACAAAATTCAAAAAAACCACATTTGTCCTCTCAAACATTGTTTATTTTTATTGTATTTTTATTATATATTTCCTCTAAAGTTCACGATAGAGACTGAAGGCTGAATGAGACAATGTGGTAATATAGTCTCAGGTCACTGTCATAAATTCTTTATCATTCTGAGCTGCACAACAGAAAGAATTTATGCTTCAATTATTCAGCCTTCATAGCATCTGTGTCAAAATTAGAGGTAAATGTAAATTTGCCTTAATTAGTGCAGACAGTGTATTACACTAAGCCTCTCCATATGTATGTTTTCTCTGCTTAGATTCCATCAGGCGTTTCACCAGTGTATTTCATTACTAGGATGCCAAATATCATCAAGTAAGTAAATATGGGAATCCTGACTGGTTTTGTCCACTGCTTTGCTTGCATTCTCTGTTTCATAAACATTAATATCAACAACACAATAGAAGATTAAAGTGTCAGACATCATCACGCACTGGTCCCTCCCAGTGACAACACCTACCTTCTGAGAATTCTCCACTATTAGCAATCAGTGTCTCAGTCTTCTACATTTTGTAGTTGTGGGGTAACAGAAAAAAAGAAACTGTCTATTTTTTATGCAAATATTTCTTTGAACACATTATAAAATAAAAAGCATAACATTATCACCTTATTGATAATGAGGCTGAGGGTGGGGTTTTTCGGTAAATTTCCAAATACTGCACTTATTATTTATAATTACTAAATCTAAAATCCTGATATTTATTTTATCTAATTACTTGCAAAATTTGTAATCATAGTTTACTCTATTATCACATCACAGCAGCAGCATGGACTTGTAGCTGTTATATTCAGTCATTTTGACAACCCATAAAAATCTCTTTCTGAAATGCAAATGAAGTAAGGGAAGTAGTAACTTGCAACATTTTATAATTCAATGAGAATTTTGAAATGTTTACAAAAGACCTGTCTCCTGCTGCGGGTCTTTGAACCTGGTAAACTTTAAAAGACGGTGAAAACAATAAGGTATGAAAGTTTTGAGGAAAAAAACTAACACTACAAAAATCTAATATAATGGAAAATGCTAGGCAATTTAAAGAGAGGATTCATTATCAGTTCTCCTAGTAATTATTCCATGTGTCTTATTTTGTTTCTTTCATAACTAGATTAGTAGTTCACTGCTCATTTTTACTTTCTGCTTAATGAGGTCTATTCTACCCTTGCAGCCAAAAAAACTGAAAGTCCTTTACAGGTCTTATCAAAATATGTACATTTTCAACTTCTAGAATACATACAAGCTTACAGTAGAGGTAAAAAGAATTCAGGCTTTTCAATGTAGTGGAATAAATAAGCTTTTGGTCATTTTAATTGTCCAAAAAGCTATCTCTAGTCTGAAACTGCTAATTTATACTTACTGATGAAGTTTATTTGAGATTTCTTTGAATGAGCTAAAATCTTTCAAAGTGTTGATATATTTTTGTTGCATGTGCATACAGTTCCCATAACCCTAAGCCAAGCTTCTAGGTGTTCTTACAGTTAAGAACCTATACTCAGTGAACTCTATGGACAAACATGGATATCACACAAAGCTTTTTCCTTTTCCCTTCAGTAATCTCACAAAATGCCATTATCACCACTTATTAATATGTTGTTCCTTCAGTCACGCATCAAAAATAGCAGCTGCTCTGATTCCTCTTACAGTATAATGGAAGTTTTTCAAACTAAATCCCAAGTGGTATGTCAAAAGAAAATTCTTGAAGTTCTGAAATGCATG
Organism: Climacteris rufus; assembly: GCA_013398175.1. Lineage (NCBI taxonomy): Eukaryota > Metazoa > Chordata > Aves > Passeriformes > Climacteridae > Climacteris > Climacteris rufus. The sequence goes on from VZRZ01007063.1 coordinate 2,491,409, forward strand.
CTAAAGAGCTCTCTGTTTCTTTTTACATGATCAGTTTAAGTTGCAGCTGAAAGCAGACAGGAAGAAGATAGTTAGTGCTGGTACATTTACCCTGACACAAATAGTGAGATGAGTGCGTATGTTAATACCATTGAAGATGAAAAATTTGTGAAGTGGAAGGAAAGAAGCAGCTCCATGAGTCTATGTAGACAGTAGCTTTAGATAATGATCCAAGAATTTCGAATTTCTGGCTCAGGGAAGCAAAAAAATATGCAACAAGAAATGTCAGAACTGTTTAAATCTCTTCTCTCAGATGCATTATGTTCAGTACACAAGCAAATTTAGGGCAATAGCCCTGTGGTCAGGAGTATCAGTAAGCATAAAAAACATTGCAAACCCCCAGCATGCTCATCAGCTGCATCATTCAGCTAAACTCAGAAGCAACCTAATGTGGACCTATCTACAGTTAATGTGTGATCAGGTTACACAAATTGTAAAACCAACCTGGCTATATACAATTTCTTTGGCTGGCCAATGTCTTTCCATGACCATGGATAGAGACTATAATTTTTACTACCTGACTGTTTTTCAGGACTATATTGGGGACTGTGTTATGCAAGTCTTCATCAGTGACAATTTATTCTAGGCTGGCAGCCATCAAAAAGAGATTTCAAAGCAAGGTAGATCTCCTAAGTGACTTTTTTTCTGAGCACAAGGGCTTAGAAGGAGCTGCTGTGTTACAGAGCAGGAAGAAGCCACCACTAACACTGTTCTCAACAAATGTGCTATGATGATTCAGCAACTTTTCCAGCTTATTTTTGGAAAATCTTTCAGATTATTAAGGTCTTGCTTATACCTGCACAGGAGGCCTCGATGTGTGTCCTTGGTTAAGGGAGGATATTCATATGCTTTAAAATATCTGATAAGATTCCTTCCCTCCAAATCCTCCCCAGGATGAACAATCCCAGCTCATAGAGCATAGCAGATTGTCCAATCCCTTAATCTTCTTTGTGGCCCTTCCATGGACTTGCTCCAAATCCACAATTTTCTTGCACTGTTGAGTCCAGAACTGAATATAGCACTCCAGATGTGCCCTCACCAGTGCTGAGTAGAGGGGAATAATCACTTTTCCTGACCTGCTGGGAATGATTTCCTGATGTAATCTAGGATAAATGTTGACATTTGTTGCTGATTCATTCAGATCATCATCCAGCAGGAAACCCTGGTCTTTTTCTGCTAAGCTCTTTTTCAGCCACTTAGTCCCCAGTCTTGCTCTAGTACTTGGGGTTGTTCCTCCCCAGGTACAGAATTTGGCACTTGCCTCTGTTGAACTCCTCAGATCCTGTCAGCCCATTTCTCTGGCCTGTCAATGTCCCTTTGAATAGCAGGGTATAAAACTGAGGTGCACTCTGTCCCATCATCCCAGTCTTTCATGAAGATGGTAAACAGTCTTAGTCCTATCAGCTCTTGAGTACACCACCAGTGACTGTACTCAAGCTGGACTTCGTGCTGCTGATGAGAAACCTTTGAGCCAGCAGTTCAGCTAATTTTCACTCCATCCCACTGTCCCCTTTTCTAGTCATAACTCACTTTGTAAGTTTGTCTTGAGGATGTGTTTCAGATTGTGTCAAAAGCCTTACTAAGATCAAGATAAACAATGTTCACAGCTCTCCTCTCTTCTACTGAGCAGGTCAACCTTTCAGGCTGTCAGGTTGATTGAGCAAGAGATTCTTTTAAAAAGTGCATGCCAACTACTCTAAATCACCTTCTGTCTTTAGTAATTGTTTAGAAATTGTTCCTGTGATTATCAACTCCATGGATTCCCAGGGACTGAAGCAAGGCTGGCCAGTTTGTAGCTCCCAAGATCCTCTTCCTCGAGGATAAGAACAACATTTGCTTTCTTCTAGCTCTTAGGAATCTCCCTCAAGCACAATGACTGTTCAAAATCAATTAAGAGTGACATTGCAATGACATCAGCCAATTCCATCAGCACTTGCAGTCAGGTCTGCTCATGGACTTCCGCATGCCCAGTCTGTTTAAATCGTCCCTAAACTAACTCTCCTCCACCAAGGGTAAGTGTTCCTTGCCCCAAACTTTCCAGTCTCACACAACACATTTCCATTTTAAATGCAAGAAGGTGTGACTTTGTTGATCCTGTCAAAGATGACTGAAGATACCAGTACTCACAGTAGATGCCTGAATTGACCTTGGACGGGGACTTTGCTACTCCTGCTTTATGCCAGATCAATCTGAATGATGAATACAATGATCAGAAATTGCAACACAGCCTCAGTGAACCTTCTGGAATACATTCACTGCAATACCATTTGAGTGGATGAGACTAAGGGAGAAAAATTGATTAGCACTTTCATTTCTTCCGGACTGACATAATAATCAGGAATTAAAGCCTCAGTGTTTAATAGCGCAGAGAACATTATCATGCTCAAATTATGTTACCTCAGTGGGCTCCCCGCTTATGCTATGGAGAAGAGTATCACGAAAAGAAGAATCTTGTCCTTGTCATGAATGTAATATAGCCATGCCTTGCAGAAGAGCTATATGGCTAAAAAAAAAATTAGATAAGTAACTAAAAACTTGGGAAAAATAAAGAGATGTCAGAAGTCAGGACCCTTCTGTGGCAAAGTAGAAAATAGACTTTGCCTAAGGGAAAAAACCCACCACTAAATTATTCCTTCTATAGGGTTTTCTGGTTTGCCGCAGAAATTGTTCTCATGCTCTTGGTATAATCATAACATTATTCAAGTAGGGAGCATCCAGTTAGAGGCAGGCAAAATGGAGCAAGATAAAAAGTTTTATCTCAAAAGGGATCCACTATCAAGAAGTGACAGGTAGCAAATGAAAAGAAAACATTTTATCTATCCCACCTTATCCTTGGAAGTGTCATAGAAGAATGAAGTACAAACATCAAGATTCTACTCAATTCAAAATGAAACATTCATTAAATATTCTCAAGTCCTCTATTAGAATTTATTTTCTAGAGAGACAGTCGTCACAAATAAACAGACTTGAGAAACGTTCCATTTTTCAAAGACTACATTGACTTCAGAGCTCTTCACAGGACACAATGCTGCTTGTTAAGTTCATCTGCTAAGATGCCATTTTTCTTTCAAGGACAAACAAAGCAAACAGTACCTCCCCCATGGCGATGATATGTTAATTAACCCATCATTTCTAGATTATAATAGCTTGTCAGCAGAAATTGTGAACTGACTTCAATAAGGTTACCCATTCCAGATGATAAGTATCTTTAATTAGTATTTAAGCACTACTAGGTAGCCATATTTAGATGGTTCAAACTGCTTTTATTAGATTTGATAGCCATTAGGAGTTTAAAAAGAAAGAATACCTTACATTAAACTTTGTCTTCAAGATATATTTTCAAAAGATCAACTAGCAAGTTCTTGCTGGCCAGCTTAACAGTAATTGTTTTTCAAGTGCATCTAAAATTAGGACTTCAGTGTTGTGTAGGTGTGTTTAATCTAGAGTTACACTGAACAGAGGTGTAATCAGGCTATGATGACTTTCATTTTACTGTGGTTAGCTGCTGTTACCCTCCCTGCTGCATTAAAACTATCTGAAGTGTGTCTGACTATAATCCACCAGAGTACAGGCAACAGACCATTGAGAAGTGGATATACATGATGAACAGGATTTTTCCTACAGCTTTACCATCTTCAATCAGTTATTGACTAAGGCACTATTTAAGCAAAATTCAATTAATTTATAATTACCCAGCAATAATGGTTATGTTTTCTTTACCTCTGAACATCTGTCATTAAATGTCTTCATCGTCACTGAACTTTAGTCAAACACCTGCTTGTCTGAGCTATGATGCTGTGGGGAATCATTCTCCAACAGGGGTTTAATATGTGCTGAAATGGGATTGAGTATCTATGCCTCTGACTAACAAAGAAAAAGGTAATAATACAAAAATCTACTAACACCTGTTAGAAGCTGAAACATAAACATAAGTTCTCTTTCAAACTAAATGAGTTGAACTACTTGAAGTCATTTCAAAATAAGGATCAAGACCAATTATAAGGGGGTTTTATCTGAAAGAGTGCACTGTCATTAACCTTCAGGGATCAGAACTCTTCCTCCTCTTTATATTTGACACATTTCATTTTCTATAAAATCAGGATCCAAGCATATTAAAGTAGTTTAAGTGCTTTGTACTTTCACTTGGCATATGCTATTCAACATAGATTTCCCATTCTCATTCCTAATATATAAATGCTACCTTGTTTTTACAGGAAATTGTCAATTTGGATTAGAAATAGATAAAATGTACATGACCACACTTAGAAAACAGCAATATTTTGTTTAACAAAAAACTTATTAAACCACTACTGTCAATGAATGGTGTCACAGGATAAACTCAAACATGAGGTTCTTAAGTTTCACATATTTTACGGCCTGTTTTACACACTGGCAGGCTGGAAGCTCAGAGTTAGTCCTGCCACTGGCCTAATCTAAATGATGTCAGGGCAACAGAAAACTATAAACTGGTGACATTTTTATGAGTAATGCTTAGGATCATTAGCATTGTTCAGAATATATATGCTCAAATTAGGCACATTTCCCAGCTATTACAGCCTTATCAGTGTCAGCTTCTGGAGACCAATATGGCTTCTGAAAATAGAGAAATAAAGAGAAAACCATGGTATGCATAAACGATAATGCAGTTGAATAAATGATACTGGAAAAGTGGTGAATAAACCTGAGTATGAGACAGACTGTTAAAACTTCAGTGAAGAAATTAGCAAGCTGCAGTAGATGGTTACAACCATACCTAGCGGGACAGCTCAGCTCCTGTTCCTTTATTCCATTTCTAGAGTGAAACTGCTGAACACTATATTTTTGTTGTAAACTTCTTAATACATGCAAAAATCCAAGGTCCTCCTTAAACACAGTGCTAGATTTCAATTACCATTTCAGATATCATACTAAGTGCAGTCTCCATCAAGAGATTACAATTCCAGCATTTTGTATGCACAGCCTATTGATAGAACCATTTAGAAAACCAGTTTCTGGGATTTCTTCTCTAACCACAAGAATATATGGAAAAGTTCTGAATGTGAGGGTTTTATTGTACGACAAAGCAAACTGCTAGCTGAGTTGTGTTCAGTACATGTCCCCTAAACTAATTTTCACCTCCAAGCAATGAAATTCTCAAAGGGATAACTCTCTGAGTTTCACTAATTTGCATCCTTTAATTCTGCTGAGCCAGGGAAGGACTTTTGTAACTTCTCTCAGTCATATTACCACACTGCAATAATAGCTACACATAGTGTGTGGCTGCCACTAAAGACAAGACTCTGCAGTACTGATAGAATCACTCCAATTACCCTGAATTAAACTCTGCAGTACTGATAGAATCACTCCAATTACCCTGAACTAAACTTTGTATCTACTTCAAAATCTTGAGACCTGCAGTTCAGGTGTCCCTAGGACTTCATGAAACCCTGATATTTAATTTAATGGAGAAGAAAATGTAACACTGGTTTCAAGAAAATAATTGAGCAGGCTCCAATTCTGGTAAATTCAAAATATAAAACTATAATGGTCTTGGAACCAAAAGGATTACAGCTACATGGTAAAAAACCTCATTATTTACACTGCTATCCACACACCTAGAGTCATCAGCATTGTTTGCAAATAACAGGACAATAAAGGAGAAAATCCTAAAATGAGTGACAAGTTTTCTCATAAATGGACTCAGTCTGCCCTAACAACATTCTCTTAAAATACAAACTCTAAATATAACATAGACAGAATGATATATACACATTCTAGAACAAGGATAAATAAACTTAAGCCTGTGATGGCTAAACCAGAAAAATGTCGCTATGAATTTGGGAATTATGTATTTGGGGGAAAGCATGTTATTCCATCTCTTAAACATGGCTGTGAGGGAAAGAACTGACAGAGGACAGATCTGGTTTTCTTGCCCTAAACCCTCAGAAAGAACTATGATAGTCCAAGAGTGTAGTGGCTAATAACTGAAACATCCATGACACCTCACACTGAAGAGTAGAATAAACGTGTAAGACAACTATTGAGAGAAGAGCAGATGCATGACTATCTCAATATTAAATCCCCAATAACTAAAAAATACATACCCATAAGGTATCCTATTTTTTCCTGATGTGTTGCTATAATGCGGATTCCACTGGGGCCAGGTAGGCATTCCTGAACCTAGAGCCAGAAAATTGAGACCCTTCAATTCCTAAGTACACATCAGCACGGTGTAAAGGAAACATTCATTCATTTGTTTTTCATTACGGAGTTCATGAGGTATAAATAAATATGATGCAAAGTGGAAAGTGGGGAAAATTGGAATACATTAGGGAACAGCATGTTACAAAAGTAAATCTGCAAGCTAAAGGCAATCAACTTTCCTTTCTTGACCGGTCAATCCTATTCAAAATAAATGAATGAGTTAAGAACTCAGTCCTTTTTCAGTACTGATGGGAGGAATGACTAATTAAAAAACATACCCAGAAAAAATAATTATTCAAAATATTTTGGAAAAGTTCTTTAGAGAAGTCTATGTTATTTCCTTGTACTTGCCAACGAGTAAAGCTGGTGAAAATTTTTGGACATAGTGGGATTACACCGAGCAGCCCTGTCCTTGACCATTGACAGCACTGCACTCCACTCATATCTAGTTTGAAATTTTCTGGTGCAAATTAGAAGAGTTGTTAGACTCTCAAAGAGAAAAAATTTGAACAGCTTAATTCAAAACCAAGTCAAGATTGCAGCCATTATGACACCTGAGCTGTGTATAATTATCGTATTTTAGGAGCTTTCGTTAGGATTCAATACAAACTTTGTAATCATAAAACGCTGAGTATTTGCGTGTCTCAGGGCCTTCTGATATAAAAACTTTGAAAAGTCTGTTCTAACTACTGCAGTCTTTAAAAATGCATATATATCACAAAGAGATAAAGGCAATATGTGCATGAAGAACATGGAAAAGAAAAAGAATTAGAAATTTTATTACAATATAAGACAAAAGATACTGCTTTTTAAAGGACAGAAGACTAATTGGTGGCACAAAGTAAATCTTGTGAGTGACCCAAAGCTAGCAAAAAAAAAAAAAACTATGAAGAAAACTACAGCCATTATCATCAGAAGCTGCAGTTAAACAAACACCTTTATTTCCAAATCTAAATTTTTTTTTGTAGATATTTTTCCTGGCATTCAGATTAATCTTTTTCTGAAAGTAGACTGTATTGATCAGAAGTGCATACAAAAGCAATCTTACTAGATGCTGTTGAAAAAGGTTTCAGCATGAAATGAATACTTTGTCATCAGTCAGAAAATCACCATTTTTCCCACAAAGCTTTCAGATAATTTGAACTACCCTGTGAAATAAGTTTCTCTTATCTATGAAAAAAATTGCCAGTATAAAGTGCTTTACCTAAGTTTTTGAGAAATTTCAGCAAGAGAATTGTAAGGAACATATCTATCAGCACACCAGACTGCAATCAAAAACGCATCCTCAGGAAAACATGGATTCCAACAATCTTTGAAAAAAGGCTTGTTGCCTTTCATTGCAAACAAATACATCACTAAATGGTACTACTGTTGAAAATAAGGATCACTCATCTAAGGAATTTCCAATTGTGATTCCTGGAAAAATGTTTTCTGCAATTGCAAGCATGTGAGAGATACTTAACTTCAGTACTGACGTGATAATCTGGTGATGCTCAAACGCATCCATTCCAGAGCACTAATAATATTGTATAGAGAAGGAAAAAAGCATTTATGAAATTTTGAAAATTCTTGTCTGCTTATATAGCAGAGTGTTATTATATTGTCATACACAAATAGAATCTTGACATAAGTGAGGAATTCTGAAAAGCATTACCTCAGCAACAAAAAATTCCTCAAGCAAATGGTAATAATGAAAAACCATGGGTACTTGCACTGTTGTGATGCACACTTTGAAAACTAAATCCTCCCCAGAGAGCATTTGAAGACTCCAGATCAGAAACTTTTCACTATACTCGATATGAGCATTTTTGTCCAATAACTTGTTGTTTTCTTAAGTGATTTGAGTGAGACAACTACTTTTTGAATCTGTCTCCAATAGTAAAATGTAGTTCACATTCTTGATTACCCAGTCTTTGAGTGTGTGAAGTGACAGATTTCAAATTGAAATATAGAGACGTGTTGTTGGTCACAGCTATTGTTCTTTAATAAAAACATCCCAGTTAGAATGGACAGTGACTTCACAAATAATTTGCTAGCCATACTGTTGTGCTGTAAACAGTGATACCCTCTGTACATCCTGTCACATGAAAACGATTAATTAACGTGACACATCAATGTATTGCCTTATGCATAAACAGCTGTTCCTACGCTTTGCAGATGGATATACTTAAAGTCCTGTCATTCATGTTATATACCACTCATGAGTGATTATCTGAAAACCTCAAGATGCAAAAATACAAAATACTATAACAGAACATTACGGTAATTTTGTGTTAAGATAAAAAAAAGTCCTAAGATGAAAATTCGGATCATTATTCTGACAGGCAGCCTGCACCTGAAGTGTCCATCCAATTCTACAGATGTAAATTAATGCTGATTCCTCACAGAAAAGCAGCAACTTCAATGAGCTGCTAAACCAACATGGGAAAACCAAACTATAATCCTGTGTACTTTGACTCTGGCACTCAGAGTACTCTTTCATACAGCTCTGCTTTCAGGAATTTAATGAGCTTTCTCTTTCTTAGTATGTTTGTGCTAGGCCTAATTGATCTACTGGAAAAGTAAGCGATCTTTGGAAACGCTTTGGAAAAGTCATTCTAGAAACATTTTTTGTATGTTGTTTCAGGATAAGTAAGTCTGAACAATAAGGATTTTTTTTTCTTCTGAGAACTTAAAATTCAAAAATTTGATATATGGAAGATAAAATGTGATTTAAAAATTGAGTATGTTGATAATTACTTTGCATTTAGTTTTCTGATTTCATTTTTTTGTACATATGCAGGATCTAAATGAACAGGGTATAAGCAGGGACAGGTAGGAAATCAGTTGGAAACAAAGAAATTAAATTGACATCAGTGGTAGAGAACTTGGTGGAGAAGATATTTAATAAATGAAGATATTAATGGACATTGTTGTACCTTGTACTAGCAGCATGCCTAGAAAACTTATTTACAACTCCCTTTTAATCAGACAACACTACCGCCTTGTTTCTAAACTTTGAAACAGAGTAAAGCTAGATAAATCAGGCAAAAGAGTGGCAATGTTGATAGAAAAAATTACATCACACGGAATTAGCCCTAACTAGTTCATGTGCATTCCATACATCTGCTGTCAGGAGAGGTCACCACTCTTTCTGAGACAGTAATAAGAGACAGAAATACTTGAAGAGGCTTAAAGCTTACTTTCAGCACCAAATTGGCTACAGCTAACAGCAGAGAGCTACTTGCTACAGAAGAGAAATTAAAATCTACCTTGTGAACTTGTGTGACAGCAAGGCCAATTACAGGTATTTCAGAAATAAAATATCAGACTTATATCAGTAAAGAACGGTATTATTTTCTTTTTTTTCAACCATTGTGTATGGCTTTATCAAAAGGAAACCCCTCAACAGAAACACTGAAGAGGGAATAACATCAACACTGCCCTGATAAAGTCCAGACTCTTTTACTACAGAGATAGTACAGCAGAGCACCTGTATTTACACAATGCATCTTATTAGAAAGGAACAGAAAATTCTGGAACCACTGTCCATCCAGCATGAAGTCATGACAAAATAATGTGTCTGTCGAATCCTGAAGGAGCAGCCCAGCAAGAGAAGAACAAAAAGACCTCCAGTTATCTCAACACTGGAACACCTTTGTATCAAGCCAACCATTACCTTGGTCACATCCTGATCTTCGTGAGCTTTCTTCAGACTCTGTAACAGATTTTATCCCTTTGCATTAGATACATAATTGTCTATGGTGTGTGCACCTGTATCTTCAGAGAGAATTCCCAAAATGTGCTTTCTTGAGAATGAAAAAGAGCACAAGTAAGCTCTAGAGAGTTCACCAAAAGGTGAGAAAAGCCTGTTATTCCAATGAGTCTTACACTTATTCTCCTATATTCAATTAAAAAAAAAAACAGAAATGAAGGATACACATTCATGCTTGCTGCCACAATTCTCATTAAGTAATATATACCAAACTAATCAGCATGGAAATGAACCTGTTTCAATTCACAGTGAAACAGATTCAGAAGAGAAGGAATAAGATCACAAGAAGTACCACACTACTTCAGAACCAAACATATAAATATACTATCAATGAGAAAGGTCATCAGCAAGTAGGAAGGAACCAAGATAACGTCCTGAATCTGACTTCTGGTACTTGGAATTCTTGAGGGTTTTTTAGAAATTTCTTTTCATACACACATGATGGCAAATAAGCAATATATATATAACTAAGCAAAGTATTAATGTAACATAAAAACAAAACTAAAAAATCATACAGAATTTAGCATTACAGATTAAATGTTTAAGCCATGTTATGGCTACAACTATTATTCATATTACTATACTGTCTAGGGATACTACTGAATGAAGAATCCCACTGGGACAGGAGTGGTGGAAACACAAAAAAAGGCAACTGCTGGGTCATAAATCTTATAGTCTAAACACTGGACAAAAGGAATGAGCAATACACTCAGAAACATACAAACATGAGCCAACATGAATCAGTGTAATAAAAGTAGTCATAGCACATCACCAGCCCTAGAGAAATACATTTTGAGCAGGGAGATATATTGCAACTATAACTTTTTAATATTACTGAAACAATTTTTCTGTTGTTTATAAACAAAAGGAACAGTTATGTGAATAACCTATCAACCCTAAATCTACTATGTAAAGATTCACCAGCCCTTGTAAAATCTCTACTGTACAGCTTAAGAAATGGTCAAGCCAGACTAACAAGATTTTGCTATCTTTGCTGAATAATTGAATCTTAGTCATAAGCAACCATCATTTTAAGAAAAGCTAACACACCATCTGAGGCAAGAATGAAACACTGTCCGTTTAATCCCACAAGCCTGAACTTATTGCATATAACAATTTTGTTCTCAAGGGAAAACAAAATTTTATAGATGTTACAAACTGACCAGAGATTTAGAATTATACACTCATCACAGATCATTCTCTAGCAATAAGCTGAAGTAGTGAAGCAAACTACTCCCACCAACTAGTTCATTGCTCTCCAGCATCTTGGTTGGCAAACACAGGCCCAATTCCTTCCCATTCACAAAGAAAAAAGTAAGATACGGGTTTTTGATCCTGTGTTTTGGTCTCCTTCCATTCTTCCAGGTTGCTACTGTACCTACTGTGAAAGGTATCAGCAAACATACTTGGCTTCTTTAAGAGATGGATCTTTTGTAGACAGCCAAATTGTACAGTAATCTTTACATTCAGTGGTTTCTCACAGCTGAGCTGCAATATCCTTGTGGCTCTGTTTGCAGTGGAGTAATTAATTGAGAATTGTGCAGCTGTATTATAGAAAAAAATAAACCCAAACTTGCCAAAAAGGAACACTAAAAGTAAGTTAAAATAAAGGATGCCAAGGCTGAAGAATAGCAAATTATCTATACGGTCCTATAAAAAGACTGCATCCACACTGTGTCTCTTGCAAATCAAGCTGCAGGCATTACTGCATAATAAGCTCTAGCCAAAAATGAACAGGGGATGCTATGAAAATACATCTTTTATCACAATACTTGTCATAGTACGAAATGTAGACCTTATTACATAGGAAACTTCTATGCCTTATAAGCTTCCTAAGCATTTATCAGGCATATCAGATTATAGTGTTTCCTCTTTGAATCCTTGAATAAACCAATGAGGGACAACATGAAAATGCATTTTGTAACAAAACTAAAAAAACCAAAACAAAACAAAAAAAAAAAAAACAACCCTGCCAGAAATATAGTTTCACATGTTATTACGAAAAACCAAATACAGACCAGTCCCTTGGAATCCTGGTCAAGTACTCACCACTGGGTAAGGAAATCAAAATACATGAAGCAGAAAGGTTTGAAGGTTCATACAACCATGGTAGATCAGGATCAGATGCAAGTACGTGGCAGGACTAATGGAAGAGCAAAAAAAATCCCATAGTCTTCAGTCAACATCCATCTAGCTGCTTCTATTAAAATGGTGTGACTGAAGGATGCCTTTAAGACACTTAAGAGGAAATGGGGTGAGGTCTGTTATACTTCTTGAAGAAAATGTAGCATAGTTAGGACTTTATCTTACCATCCTCCAGAAAACCCTTCATAAATATATTAAAATTAAAACAAAATCTTGAGTCTTGTATAAAAATCTTGTATAAAGTGGAAAAATCATGCAAAACTGAAAGTAAAACCAGTACATATATGTGCCAGCAGTTATAAAACATGTACAGAACAGTGCAGTGAAAATGGCTCCTTTCATCAACAGCACCTCCCAAGGAATCAGCCTAAGAGTGTGAAGTAATTTTGAACAATAATAAAGACATTTTTATGCAAACAATTGACACGCCTTTGCATTAATCCAAACTTGCTTGACTTGCAGTGGCAATAGGATGCTGCTGACAAGAGCAGTCAAAGGAAACAAGCATACAAAATAAAGGTATTCCACTAAATAGCAAACATCACCAGCACTGTTTGTACATTGTACCAAAGGGGTAAAAACCAGCTAACACAGCAGTGGAAGGGATTCTGTAGTAATGCTGAAAGACCTCTGTCTCATATACTTAGATTCTGAACTAATTTTGTACAGAGCAAATGCAACCAGGCAGGCAAATGCAGGCAAACAGATTGGTAAGGTTTTTTTTCTGATTTCAGAATTTTATATTATCCTATTACTTGTATTGTGCAGTGTCACATTTCATGCTTTTGGGAAATGAACAGGATACTATTAAGCCGAACACAACCTGTATGCAGTTCATATTTATATGTAACTTTCTTTGCTTAAGTCTTGCTCCAGATAAGCTTGCAGGTATATATAGAGGATCTTGACCAAAGTCTGGAGACTACAATTATAATTCTAGTGGTACCTTAGGGAAGTAGAATGTGAGCTTTAAATGCAATTTTAATTCAATACAATAAGAAAACCAAACAGCCTTTCGAGCCCCTTGACAACCTGCTCCCAGGCCACTAAAATAGGAATGAAACTGTAACATAGGAACAACCAATGATCAGAATATGACCAGCATGAAGTTCATACACATGACTAGGACTGGTGTTAGGCAAAATCAAAAGGAGGCTTGCAAATTCTGCATATTTCTGGCAAAGAGCAGAATGATTTCACTGGTAGAGGTCCTTAACCCAGTACTGAAATCTTTATTTCTGGCTTTATAAACTGATATAGCAATTCAAAAGTACAAAATCATGCTTTATTAGACCCTCTCTCCTTCGCATTTCCCAAACCAAGCAAGTTGTTTTTATCTGGGTTCCTCAGCCACAGTAGAGAATACATTGTGAAGAAACTAATCACCTGGAAAAACCAAGTTCAGTTGTTTTGAAAAGGTTCCAAATAGTAGGTGCTACTTCACTGGCATGAAAAAAAATCTCCTTCCCCCCACCATGAATTTGTCATGAAAATTTTCTACTTATTTTCTATTATATTCCTAGGTCAGAAGATAAGACCCTTATTTTATAATTGCATATCCAAGAAACATAAAACCTATCATGAAGGAAACATTCAAATTGTGAATATCTCTCTGTAAAACAGGTATCATCAGTTCTCCTTTCTGAAATTTGATAAAGGAGAAAAATCTTTCTGTTTTCCTTAATTTTGCTTAAAATTTAGTGATAGAAAGGGTAAGCAAAAGACTTATCTGAAGGTAAACATTTAAAAATATTTTACAATTTTGAAAACAAAACATCATCCTTCATGAACAAATCCATAATACTCAGTAGTTCACATGGGCAGGATGTTGGTAGAGAAGGCCTGTAAATCCAACACATTTGACCGCAGGCTGGGCTGAAAATCAAGGACAGAACTCAGGTAGATGGTGCACCAGTGTCACAGAAGACCACTTAACTGAACTACTCAGAATAAATCGCAGCTTCCAAGCAGAATGTAGAATATTCAGTTTCCAGAGACTACATTTACCTGGCAAGTAAGTTTGAACAAAGAATATGACAGTGATAATGTAAAATAGCAAAGAACGAAAGTGCTGTTCATATCGGTTTTTATGTACACAACACAGAGATGCACACGTACGCACCACTGTTTCTTAAAGAGGAAAATTTAACTAAACAGCAGTTGTTTAAGAGAGTATGAAGGCTCTTTCTTTTATAGTTGTCAGAGAAGGTGGTTTGGTACAAGGCAAAAATTATATTACTAGACAGTTGCAAAGTCACAAGGTAAAGGGAACAAACATGATGCATGCTTGCCCCCTTGCAAGCATTCTGGCTAGGCCTTCAATGAGTTCAAAACACTCAGCTTTCCCCCAGCTATTTAAAACATTTTTTTTATTTCCTATTATTTCACTTTTCTGTGAACTACAGTAAAAATCTGGGGGTCTCTTTTCTATTTACCCATGGATCCTTTCACATTACCTGGACTCCATTGTAACCAAGAGTAAAGCCTTGAATATTAATTTTGTTTAATATAAAACAAATTCACTTTTAATGTACCAATGTCCCAGGATTCCAAGACATAACTAATTTATAGTATTAAATGAAACAAATCTCTAGGAACAGATGCATCTAGCAAGGTAGATATTGTCAGATTTCTTCCTCTGAGAAGTTCTGAATTTTAAGCACTAGAGGATCATATGACCCAGGGGAATAAAATCATAACATCTACATTAGTACATTTCTGAATTATTAACAGTAATGCTATAATTTTGTATCATTTCATGACAGTTTTCTCAAATGCGATGACCTAATTATTCATTAGGTACTTCTAACATGTAAGGAGGCATGTGTACCTTGGCAATATTTTGTCTGATAAGACTCTGCTGAGGAATTGCCACATTATAGAGGTATGTCTTCTATAACATCAGTGTTTTCAGTTCTCTCATTACCACACCAAAAGATCTGCTCTTGCCTTTGCGCTCATCTTAAATGTTCTGTTATTTATCTTCTTTAGTGGTATTTTCAATTAAGTTACCTGACTATGGAAAAATTTTCATGTTAATTCATTTACGAATAATATTTCTGAATCACACTCTAAGAAATGAACTAGAAATGATGAGCTCTGAAGCTATAAGTAGAATTTAAAAAATAAAACATTTTCAAAACCTATAAATATAAAATAGATAATGTAGCATTTATGGAGAAACAATTAAATTAGTTTTCCCCAAAATAAAATGCATTGATTTAAATGTAGAGGAACAAATGATCATGGGTTTGGATTTTTCTTTTAAGTTAAAAATGAAAGTAGCGGTAGCTTTATAAGTACGATTAAAAATAAGGTAAAAGTTCTGATTTAGCCTAGATTTGTACCTCTGAAATACCACATTTGCCTGAATTAATGAAAAATTTATCAGCATCACTTAGACAGGGAAACAACATCAAGCTGCTTCCTTAGCAGTTGCAAGATACAGAAACACCAGTTAACCCTAGGCATCTTTCATCACAAAAATTCATCACCTTTAGCACTTCTTGGCCACTCTTAGTAATTTTCCATTATCCTTCAATCAGTCTTTAAATCTCATTTGGTATCTATGCTCATTTTTTACTGATATATCTATTTAAGACTATGGTCAATATACATTTTTTCCCCCAGAATTTTTCAACTTTGATTTTGTTATTCTTTTTCAAGACACAAAATAGTTATTCAGTTGAGGAACACTTACTTACAGGAAGGGATCTACAGGACCAATCCTGCAAGTAATGTCAGAGAGTTCTACTCTGTAATTCCTTCACATACCAATCCAGTTCCATCTCATCACTATTTCAGTTGGAAGCTTGCTGCTAAACTACACACTGCCAGAAACTTCCTTTTAGTTTTCAGCCCGAAATTTATTCATGGTCAAGTGCATCCATTTGTTACGTTAACACTGTCCTTGGTCTATTCATAAATATAATTAAACATACTTTTGCTTTGCTAAGGTAACTAACCATGCTTTTTAAATCATTACTCATGTGAAATTTTCTCAGTCTCTGAACAGTAATTATTTTCTGCATTCCAGTAATCCAGAATGGATTGCACTAAAACCTACAAAATGCTATTAATATTCTTTTTATTTGGAAAAAATCTCTTGCTATCTTGCATATTTTATATATATATATATATATATACACACAACTCCCAAATCTATGAATTTGTTTGCAAAATTGTTTTGTAAATTATCTCTTTCCTTAATAGAGAGCTGACTAGCCACAGATTTCAAAACACTAAGAATTACTAACAATCTTATGACATGCATAAAAATTCATCCATGTGCATATTTTCTTGGAACCTACTATTTTTGGGTGAATTTTTAGGTTTTTTTTAAAGTAGTCCAGATTGATGGGTTCTATAAATGGGATAACCTGAAGTATTCTACTTAAAAGTAACTACAGCCAATGCCAAAATTATAAGTGGCCATCAATAATACCCTAAACCCCCTATTACTTTCAGAAGAGAAACAGACAAGGTACGATAATAGTGCTAGAGAGTACATGTAACAAATTTAGCCACTGAAGTCATCCTGCTGTTACCTACGGTCCACAAAGCTGAATAGCACTGTGCCACCACAAAACTGCTGTACAACACAAGTGTTTTAAAATTCAATGAAACTCTGGCTACTTTTACCTTCTTTTGTGGATTTTGTCGTTGTTTCTTTTCAATCAAAGGCAAAGTCCAGAAATTACCACTACTAAAGAATCTGTTCAAGGCATTGTTTACAAAAGGTCCTAAGAGACAGTGACTGCTTTATTGTTGAATGTAACCTTTATTTTATTAATGATGAGAAATAATCAATGGAATGCTAAAAAAACCCAAACTTGTAAAGAAATCTAGTCTGAAATCTGAATCTGTTGTTTGAAGCAAGTTCAGTGGTCACGGTAACACCAGATGAAAGTTGACTCTTGCCCATTGTGAAATAGGCATGGCTCTTCTAAAAAGGTCACAAACTTTTCAAATATAGGCACCATGTTTTAAATTTTGCACATACAAAATATGTTCATGTCACTCAAATTACACAATGTGGCAGTGTTATAAGTCTGAACATTATTGTCAATTAATGGCGGAGAAAAGAGCCCAAGGCTCACGTAAGACTAATGACAGGGACAACTCCTGAAAAGAGACAAAAAGTATAAAACAACAGTTTTCCTGTTGTATGTGGGTTTGTGTGTGCATGTGTGAGAGTGCATATAACAAAAACGTTTAAGAGTAAGTTCAGATAATAGCTCATCCATTTGTTCTCAACTTCTTATCCAGTTTCATTGCAAAGGCTTTGATTTTAACCGCATGATAAAATGTAAATTCAAATCCCATAAAAACCAATAGTTAGTGTGTTGTTGACTGGTTTGACCCAAGCAAAATTGAGAATTACTGCTGAATGTCTTCTTCTTAATCTACTTGTCAGCCTCTGGGTATGTAGGATATTTGACTGTCTCAATTTTCTCCTTAACTTTATAGGATGGGTACAGGCCTGTTCTTCCTAATTTCCTATTGATGCCTTTTGAATAACCATCCCAGTGGTTTCCAGCTACTCCAATTATATCTCCAGGTTCCATAGGAATTTCATCAGCAGTTCGTGGATGATGAGCATAAATAGCAATCTGGTTGTGAGCATTTTGTCCCCCAAAGTAGTAGATGTCATCCAAAGAATGGAAATACGCTGAAGCATCTGGATGCAACGTCTGCATAATTTCATAGGCAACTCGACAAACCTTAGAAGTAAACACAGAAGAGAAGTCACTACATTTTGTGTGACTGCAACATACCACAGAAATCAACAACCAATGTACAGCAGTATTTCCCAAGAGGATCAAGTTCTGGAATGTCCAGGTAAAAAAAACCAAACGAACCAACCAACCAACGAACAATAGCCCCCAAAAAACCAAAACACAAATGAAACCAAATACAAAAAAAACACCGAAAAAACACCACAAACCCCCTGCATATTTACTAATAAAAAACATTAAGTTCTGCAGAATTTTAATTAGGCCTCTGGTGATCACATTTGGTAAACAAATAAATAGATAAATAATTAGAACGGTCTACTCTTCAGCATAAAACGAAAACATCTATATGAACACTAACATTCCTGCTTTTTAAAATGAATGATCTGTAGCAAATCAGATGTAAAAGCAAATTAATTTTCTTTTTCTACTACTAAAAACTGTATTTTACTTCCCTTTGAACCTTTTGAATTTATATTTTTAACATTTATCCTGCAATGATGAGGCTTTATATCTACTTTTCCAACGGAAGTTCAAATTCTCACAACCAAGCAGCTCTAAAAGTCCAAGGCTTTAAAATGCTCTTTATATTACACAGTGATACAATTGTGACTGTTGGCAATGTAGAAGACAAGTAAATGAAACTGAATTCCATCAAGACAGTATTTATGTTGGTGAGAAGAAAGATGTATTTTTACTTCTCATGGTAACCCATTTTATGATGGGAATTATCTTCAGACTGAACACAGGTTCCCACATCAGAATTATTTTGTATTTCTCAGAGTTGCCAGAAACACAAAAGGCTATCACTATTTTAAACAAAGCTCTTTTCAACAATAGGCCAGAAAACTCTTCTCTGTCAGGTGTCTGACTTGGCTGCTGTGGGTCTTCTGACTTCTGATCTCCATTACTGTATCCTTCTCTGATTTTGCATAATTTGATAGACATTGATAAAATAACAGTACAGCAGATTTCTTCAATATGAAGATGCATTTGAGCTTTTTAATAATTTTCCATCTATGTTAATATAGTAAAGCTTGATTTTACTTTTATTTTCTCCCTTTGAAGATACAGTGAATAGAACTTTGATCAGTCAAACCAGACGTATTTGTACTTTCCTAGATCCTTTGAGAGAGGCATTTGCTTTAAAAATGTAATAGATTTCCCTTTATCCCTCTCCATCTGAACTTTAAAATAATTTTTCAGAAGTACCTTTCAGAAGATCAGGCTGAAGTTAATTATTTTGAAGTACCTGTTACACACCATAATATAGAAACAAATTTGATTACCCATATTTTTGTAAAAGGCTATTTATTTTATACCTTCTGTGGCTGATTTTGATGTTTTGCTCTCTGCATGTGTGTGTACCCCAAGAGGAGGCTATACACAACACACACTATTTAAGATTTTAATTTTTTTCAGTAAATGCTTTTTAGCAAGTGCATCCTGCGTATCTAATAAAAACTATTCAACATCTCCTCTCAACAATTGTTTTCTTTGTAGTACCAAACCTGGGCAGTTAACTAAACTGTAAGCTGTTGAGGACAGCAGGCAAAATACCCACATGCAGAAATATACCTAAAGCCATCTTCCCATTTTTTATTCACAGAAGCCTGTATACTTATATGTACAATGCAAAATACAAAGACTAACAAATTCTGGAAGGAAATGAAATTATGAAGAAAAACATCAGTCAGAGGGAGCTATGATTTCATCTACATGAAGACTGAAAAGACAAAAGAGATCTTTGTTTCAATGTGTAATATTAACTCTGTTACCGTTAAGATCTGTGTAACTACCATGTGGCTTTTGTATAAAATTAATTAATTAATCCATTCAATTAATGCAATGCTGTTGAAATACAGTGCCAAGGTAGGTTGTTTCCATTGACTCCCCATCACATGATAGGACTAATTTCTTAATAACAGTATTTTAAGGAAGTATCTATTCTTCAGCTTGTATCAGTGTTCTTTCAGTTTCAGTACCATAAAACCCAGCTGACACAGGGGAATTACAGATTCTATTCATGTATAGTGTCATTTTCTCTTAATACCACTGTAATGAACTTTAGACTTTTTTGGCAAAATGCAAAAAAAAAAAAAAAAGTCAGCATAGAACTGATTAATGAGAAAGTTCAAATCCACACTGGAAATAAATTAGAATACCTTCTTAACCTTACTTTCTCTTCATACATATTGCACAAAAGATGGTCATTAACAGCTGATTTTGCTTACCTTCACTGCCAAAGCAACTATCAAATGGTTTATTTAACTGATGAAAGGACAGGGATACCAATTCAAATATTAGAAATGAGAGAATCAAATTTTAAACCCATAAAAAGGAAACTTTATGAATAGTGGGAACACTTGCAACAGACCTTAGAGAAGACCAATATATGAAGATTCTGTAGACACCAACATTGTTGCATGCCCAGAAATACTGGTATTAAATGATTTTTGAGGAGTTTGAATTACTAAAGCACAAGAAATTACCCAGAATAAATTAAGTAAATTGTTGGACCAAATTCATAGTCCAGCTATTGACAGTAACAGTCTAATACTGGATTTCCTATACCTCAGTAAAATTTTCTGCAGCTCTGGAAGACCAAATATCCAGTAAACAACTGTATTGTCAAATGCATGGTGGAAGAGAATGAGAGTTGAACTCAAAGATACCATGTACCACAAAGGGACCCTCAAAGGGGGTTGCACCAGATGACCTCCAGAGGTCCTGATCCACCTGTCTTACCTTAACTGTGCTGATGTATTTTAACATACATTCTTCCTTCAAAATTACTCCAACACTTCAAATTCAATTAGGATATATTGTGTCCAAGCAACTTGTAGCTATATTTAAACTATGTTTATACCCAGGGTTTTATTTAAAGCAAACCTTTATCACTTTTAACACAGCTATCAGAATATAGTAATAGCAGAAAATGTTACAGATTTTTTATTAAGTTTTTTACCAAGATGTTACAATTCTTCCTTCAGAATATGAACTACCTCTACACCAATGCACACATGGCATTTAAGACAAACAGCCCTAGGTTTTAGCTCTTTCACTGTGATATGCATTCAGTGGATGTACTTCAGCTAAATCAAACATTATTATTAAAGTGGATGGCTCCTCACAGCCTTTCTTAGTGAGGATTTTCACTTAGGATTTTAGTCATGTCTTGGTCTGAAATAGCCTATATTAATAACCTAAATATGCTATAAAATGTCATTCTCTGTAAAGGATGTAGTGAATGGTAAATATAACGTATGCACAAGCATGACTGAGGGATAAAAGGTTTTCTATACTTTCTGTGGTTTTGCTGTCTTCTCACTATTGCAATTTTGTTTAGAATTTTTCCTATCAAGGTCAATATATCACTCTATTGACCATATATGAATATTATGCTTTTTACCTGCTTGTCATTACAGTGCAGCAGAAAATTTACATTTGAGGCTGTGGATAACATTTATTTTTTAAGTGAATTTTAACTTTTGATTTTTGTGTCCACTTCCATCAAACAGTACAATCATGTGTGATTATGTCCCCTAAGAGAATATACAACAACAGCAGATAAAAAACATTCAATCTGATTGAAATCATATCTTGCCATATGTGACATAGGTGGATCAGCATATTAGTCACAAAATACTGCTTGGTGACTTTTTGCTGTGCTTTTAATCTTAGAACAGATTTTTGTAACAGAAGCATGAAGAAAACTAAGATTAGAACTGGTACATATAAACTACATTGTATTTGCATTGCAGTTTACCTGGGATGAAAATGTACAGACCAAGAAGTCTGCCTGAGACAAGAAGTGAATATCCAGAATGACACCTCTTAGGGAGTTTTCAGTGTATCGGTTATGGAGTCCTGCTGACCAGGATATGGAGTTATCACTGATAAATTCATAATTTGGATACCTGTGAAAATGCAATACATGGTTAATAGCAAAGTCTTGTTCTATTTACTTTAATTTTTTTTAAGAAACATTATCTCTACTGCAAGATAGGGTTGTTAATTTGTTTTATGTGAGTCTCTGCTTTACAGGAAATTAATTACAATTTTGCTGAACCCTCTAGAATGTTACTGCTGCCTCCAAGGATGCTCTCTTTTTATCTAGGAAAAAAATGAAATAAAAAGATTCCGTAAGTCTGTCTGATATACAACAAAGTAGAAGAAGTGAAAATGTATCAGGAAGTATATACCACGTTCTGCTAATGATGCTGATTTTAGATGAAATATACTCAGGTCACTTAGTTTTCTCTACTGCTAAATAGGATATGGTATTCTGACTTTACTAGACTACATTTATTACCATATGTCTATTATATACTGATTCTGACACTATGCAAAAAAACCCAGTCACCTGTAAAAAGCACATATTAAATAAATTAATCTAAACTAATGAAAAGGATTTTAAAAGTCTCATAGTTCTTAAGGCCACACGAAGAACAAATTTTGCAATTCACTGGTCAAAAGGAAATAAATTAAAATTTCATGCCAATACACTTCTCTTGACTTGTTAAAAAAACAGTGCTACTTTAAGACAAAATATTTTATTTGAAATATAAAACCTTGATTTATATTATTTAAAAAATAAAATATTTTATTATAGAACAATAACATTTCTTTTTCTAAATCCTTTTACAAAATATTGAAAAATAATGATCTTTCTCAAAATATTTCCACTTCTGTACTGGGGAACTGCAATCTGAAAGAAACCATGAAAAGGAGCATGAATTAATTAAATTTTTAGTCAGCCTCCTATCAAAGACAATTTTTATAGATGTAACAAAGGTGGTAACTACATTGCTGTTAGACAACAATTATATTTCAATCATGAAGAGCAACTCACATGACTGACCAGCCAACTACAAAATTTCAACTACAGGGCTAATTATAAAACAAAACTGTATTTATATACATACACACACACACACACACACACATATATATATATAAGTACCAAAGCTTTTTTTTCAAATTTACAACTCCATAGCAAATATAAATCAATACATTACATAAGACAATAAGGCAGCTAATATAATATTTGTAAGACTGAATCATTATGATACTGTTTAATAAAGAAAAAACAAAATATAGAACAGTCCAGAATGGTGGAGCAAAAGTAAATTAGATCTGTAACCAGATGCTTCAAAGGTCTTGACAGCCCTGTGCTAAACATTGCCCAAAATAAGGTTTAAACTCACAAGTTCCTGGTAAGTTACTGAAGTTAACATGCACTTGTATACAACAATGCAGCATGTGCATACACATGCATACACTCTGGACACACACCGGACATGATTATGACAACCTCTTGTAAAAAGATGCCTATTTTATTCCATTTTAATGTTAAAAATATAGAGAAACCATTTTCAAAAGTGAAATGGACAAATATAGCTGCCTTTTGATTACCAAATCAGTAAATTTATCTCAAGAGCAAGTCAAAAAACTGTATGGAAAAATGTCCACATTTGATGCAGAACATATGGTAAATTTCCCTGAAATAGCAGGACAACTTAAAAGGGTGCATCTGAGCATAATTGCCAAGGAATGTTGCTATTACATTAAAAGCAAAAACAAAACAAAACAACAACAACAAAAAAACTAAAGAAAAAGGAAAAAAGGTGGTGGAAATAGTATTAAAATAACTAATAATGCCTCTTCGGAGAACTAACAGATGCATATGAAGCAATAAATATCTTTTTCATTAAGAACTCTTTCACAATTATAATTTTGTTTCTGATATTTTAACATCTAACATTTTTTGTCAATATTCAACCTTTAGCTTTCGAAATGAACACAATGACACCAGAATATTTGTGATACTTTCAATTCCAATTTCCAGTGTGTTAATATTAATCTTTTTTTTTTTCTTTAAAGGAAAAAAAATTTAGAGACCCAACAGAAATAAGTAATACTCTAATGTGAAATCTACCTGACAAACAGAGATAAGCATCAGTCTTATCTCAGTGAAACAAATCTGAGCAGAGAAACATGAAAAGCATGCAACAGAACATGGCATTTCTAGGGACAGTGAACATAGTAAAAATATTTGCACACCCCTTTGCAAGTTCTTGGTATCAGGAATACCACTAAAATTAATCACTTCCTTCAGACTTCAATAATCAGACTCCACATGGTGAGCAGGCACAAAAGAAGTTTTCTTGAAGAATCTGATTTCTCACTAGCAAAAGATCACCCAAATAGCTTCAAGAAATGAAGCACAAGGAAAAAAGTGTCTTATTGGATCTCGTAAAAAACAAAAGGTCAGAATTATTTACACATCTTTTTATGCATACATTTAAAATATTCTCCTTCTTTCCTTTATTCTGGAAATAGTCTTTGAGATGCTTTTAGATCTGGTCTTCAAATCTATTTCATAAAGTTGATCCAAATTCATCTAACCAACAGTTTCAGAGCCCACTCTTCAAATCATTGATCAAAGCTTACTATTCATCTACTCACGTTTTCAAACAAGCACTTTTATGTTGTGTCCCACACACAATGCTACATTCATCCTTGGGAAAAGAAATTTCTTTTAAAATGTGACTGAAATAGCAGCCATACTCAGTGTGACCAAAGAATCTTCTGGTCCACTATCCTGTGTCCAACACAGACTGAAAGCAGAGCATAAAGAAAAATACAGAAAAAGGCCAAGTGCACATCCTCTCGAGCTGTGTGTGGCCCACTGAGTTCCTGCATCAGGTGAGGTTTAATTCTCCTTCCCACTCACTACAGTGCTTTAGATTCTATTTTAAGCTATTCTTGCCACAATGGCTGCAAAGAATAAAGAAAATGAAACTTCTTAAGTTCTATAGTTAGCTCTTGCTTCCTTCCATTCCCTTTTCCATCTGTATTTACATTATGATTAATGTAATACTTACATTGTAAGCTTTTGAGGATTTTTTTTTTAGTAGAACTTACGCACAATCCTATTACTAGGATTCCTGAATGTGTAGATGTGTAGCAAATTAATCATAAATAATGTCATATTCTTATTGACAGAATCACCTAAACACACTGTTGTGTAGGATACCTTCTAGCTTTACTCACACATTCTCTTCCCTAAAATGGGAAAGGATCAGACTGGGAATCATAGACTCATTTGAGTTGGAAAAGACCTTGAAGGCTATTGAGTCCAACCATAAACCCAGCACTGCCAACCATGCCACCACTAAACCATGCCCCTAAAGTTCCACACCTACATGACTTTTAAATACTTCCAGGGATAGTGGTATTACACTTCCTTGGGCAGCCTGTTCCAAGACAAAACTGAATGGTGGAAACTGGCATAACTCAGTTTTCTTTGTACTGGACCTCATATATATGTAGTATATCTCTTCCACATATCTAAAAAAAATACCAGTTCTTCTACAGCTATCTAATAAATTCTTGAAACCTATACACAGGCCAGGAAGGATTTTAATTTTTTTTCCCTCTTATGAGAAGGAAAAAACAAGAAATCAAAAGAAGGTGGGGAAGAGAAAGTTAAAAATAATTTCCTTCCTGCACCTACCAGCCTCAGATAAGGACATAAATAAAGCACAGTTACAGGACTGTTTCAAGTTTCTATTGGTTTCAGAAGTTGGTCAACCAGTTGTGTAACTACAGCTTATCACTGCAGGTGCAAACCAAGGTGAGTCCCAGGCTCCTGTTCTCGTGTCCAGAACAGGACAGAAAATTTTCTTTCCTCTGAAAGAAGACTGTATATATAAGCGTAAATAGATTGAGTAAGAAATAATGTGTTTTCTCAGGTCTTGCTCTAAAAAAAATTGGAAAATATATGAGCTGTTCATCAGACTCTAGTACTTTGAAGGACTGCTGAATTCTATATATCAGGCATACTATGACTTAGCAGGGGTGGGGAGTGTTCAGCAAACTACAGATAGCACACAGGGAGAAAGACATTAACCTGCTATTGTGAAAGTAAATAAACAGTAAAAAAAAAAAAAAGAAAAAAGAAAATACAGATGACTTTACAGGTAAACACTCTGGAAGGAAGAATGTGACTGTTGAATTTTTGTGCTCATGTACAAGAGAAAGACACCTAGGTAGATTCATATACAAACCAAAAATATATTAAATATGTTTTTTTAAGAATTTATATGCATATTCAGCTGTATTATTTTTAATATCTTAAAGAGTGAAGATACTGTAAAGTAGTATTATAGACTAGACATACATACACCAGACATTCAAAAATTTGCATTTGAAACCAATTTGAAAGCAATTTACACTGTCTGTAACACATCAGTTGTCTAAGAAAAATATTATGACCTCTGCTTACAGAAGCTGTCAAATACTTTAATCTCATGATCATAACAGTTGTTGAACTCTCAACTATGCTACTCTCTACTCAGATTGTTCTACATCATCCTAATTCTGAAAATGTATCACTTCTTTCCTTCTATTGGAAATAGAACAAAAACACTCTACAAACTGGTAGTGGTGACTGCACTATCTTTATTTCTGTACTTGCAGTTGGTAGACATCTGACGGCAAGGGAAGTTTCTAAAACTTAAGTCAAAACATTTCTGTTTTCATGACTATGAATAGTTTAAAATAATTCTCTTGAGAGAAACAACATGCCTATTCATGTGAATGTTGGCTAAATTTTCATTCTTTAAATGCCAATGCTGTTTGACAGCCAGTCACTCTCATGTAGAGAGATAAAATATCTAGTACTAACTAATAGTATTGCACCAAATAATGAATGCATCATAAGCTACTGCAATGTGACAGCTGTTTCTATCAAAGCTTGGTAGTTCAATGTGACTAGAACATTTTTGTCAGAAGTGTAAACCAGTTTATAGTTGATTACACAAGAAAAGGAAGAAAAGCTTCTTTACTGCCAAAACATGACCTTAACTTGCCTTCAAACAGTCTTAAGTGCCCAAACACCAAATTGCATCCTGCCTTCTGTGAAATCACAGGAAGTTTCAAATGCCATCTACTTGTTTTCAAGCAACAGCAGGGTACAAGCACCTTAGGAATTATATTTCAGTGTAAACTGTGACCTGAAAACTCAGCAGTAACACATAAAAAATCCGTCACTACTTAGAGATTCTATGCCTTTTATTAAGAAAACATACTAAATTAATGCTATAGTACTGAGCTATATCTTACCATATTGAAGTAAAATTGTGATTTGGAATTGTGATAGAGCTGCAATTCTTAATAAAATTCAGGATTGTTTTACTGAACAGGTTACAATGCTACAATTAGTTTTTGTTGCTATTGAAAACTTGGGATGATATGTTTATATAGGTAGAGCATCTTATTATTCACAAAGAACTGGCTAAGGTGGCTAAGGTTTGAAAGTTAAACAAAAATACAGAAAAATGCCTAAGATTGCTACATCAATATTGAATCATGTTACAGTCACTAAAGTTACTTAATATAATGAGATAAATATTATAACCTCAATTTTGTATTACCTCTTTTCATTGTTCAGATTTGCACTTTTAATGCTAAAATTGTTTCTGCTATTTTTCTTGCCTCTACACACACAAAAAAGGATGGATTAGGTTGCCATCATCTGGAATTGTGTATGTTCGTTTAGTTTGTACAAGACACCATAATTTTAGACAGCAGCCTTTTGTGCATATAAAAGAAAAATAGAAAAAGTATAGTTGAAATACACAGGTTTTCAATGTTGTAGAAAATTCCTCTACTACAAAATAACATTTTTGGCTTACCTTGCACATGCTGAAGAAAATTTGTTATCTAATATGTTATCTTATTTATTTTTCCAATAATAAAACAGTACAAAAATGTGCCAGTATTGAGTTCCTTTGATTTTTAAAAGTACTAATTAATTAATTAAAAGTATTAATTTCTAAGGAAATACAGGCCATGTAGGAGTAAATGAATGTTTACTGCATCTCCACATTCTAAAGAGCTAGAAAAGGACACAGAGCAAAAAAAAGGGACAAAGACACTATAACAAGTTGAGAATCTCACAAATATTTAAGGACAAAATTATTCAAAACATAGGGCGAAAGTCTTCTATGTTATCAATATAGAAGTCATCAGAAGCTTTTCAACCAACTTTTAAAAATTCCTCCGGCAGCTATTCACCAAGAGGTATTTTTGGACAGGTGAAGCTTCTTAGTACATTAACCAGTTTTGACAATAGTCCTAAGTAGTTTCTTTTTAATATGTATGTTCTATGAAAATTTTGGTGTGTTTAGTATTTGTATTTTTACCTCCCTTTTACAGCATTGGTTTGATTTTACAGAGTCACAGGTAGCTTTCTCAGCTCTTCCAGATTTTTAACATTTAGCTTTCAAAAGCATACTTGAGACAAAAACACCATCCAAAAAAAGCATATCTGAGAGAAAACCTAAAATCATTGGAAAATACAATCTTAACTGAATAAAGGAGGAAAATAAAATTATACTTAAACTTGTGTGCACAATAGTCAAAAACTGTAATTTAAACATAATTCATCTTACTTGGATTTTGCCTCTTGCAGCAATGAAGGGTCATCGGTAGCCAAATACACTCTTTTTTTATCAACATGCATTCTGCGAGCAAGAAGTTCAAACCGCTCTTCAACGTGCACCATGTACTCCTCAATGGGGTGAAACGCTGCCTCTGTTCCTACTTTGTCTGTCCTTCGGACATGAACACTGGAAAAAGGTAGAAAGTAGGGATTAAATTTACAAATACTATACATACTTTAGCAAATGAAATTTTAAAATTGAATCCCTACATAAAATAAGGAAGGATTGAAACTCATCCATGTCCACCAAGACACACTGACAACATGCAGTTAGTTGTCAGTCTGTTCTCAAAAGAATTATAATAATCTCACAAGAAAGGCAAAGGGTAACTGAAAGAAAAGAATGAAGGACATTGAATTATAGCATGTAACGTGGTGTTCCTTTTGTGCAGAAGGTTATCTCTTGTAGATTGATAATGCTTGATCAATACAGGTCAAAAGGAAAATGGGAATATTTGCATCATACAATGCATAGTTTGAATTAAAGTAGTTACAAATGCATTTTTTTACCTCCTTGAAACACAACAGGTCTTCATATACACCAGTGGTGAAGTGGCCTACTGACTCAATGGTCAAAAGCCAAGTAACATTTGGACAAACCTATTGTGTACTCCTAGAAAAAAAAAAGCTTAAGGATTGAAGTAAATTTCTGGCAAAGGAAGCAGACACTAGTACAGCAGCAACATTCTTCACACTACATGGCAGCCAAACCTTTCTTCCACAAGCTGCTCTTTATTGGCCATAGGTGCTTTACTTCCATTCCCCCATATCTCCCCATACAGACCTTTCCAATCCATAGTTAGCACTGAGAAACAACAACTGTGAAAACACAGCAGGGAAGAGAAAAGCACATACCATGTTCATACGTTATTAGTGATAAAATTAGTTGTGGATTGTAGCATGTAAAATGCAGGCTAAGCCTTTTTTCCTCAAATGTAAAAGCAATAGGCACTTGGAAAGAAGACCCAGACAGTAAAGTGCCTGGAAGAGAAGCTGTAAGGCAATTATATTAATGAAATTCTGTATTACTAGATGTGGAAGGACATGTTAAAAAACCTTCTATTGAGCTGCCTTTTATATATCTGTCCAACTACAGGTAGACAAGTGTGCTGAAGAAGTACTTGCAATCAACTTACATTATGCACAGTTAAAAAATAAGAGCTTCATCTAGAAATCACCATCTCTCCTCACAAAATACTTGAGACTCTTGGATTATCATCATAAAACTGTTTTTCCTGAACAGGAATCACTATATACATATATTAAAGCACAGACAGTTAAAAAGAAAACTAGATACCCACCCGATCACTGGATGTTTGAAACCAAGTTTCCTTGTGGCTTCCTCTATTTCTTTTTCTAGCCAAGGCTGTGGACGAATCAAGTATTTCACAAACTGTGAGACCCACCACACTGCAGGATCCCCATGTACACGAATTAGTCTATCAGCCAAGTCTTCAGGAACAGCCAAGGGCAAATAAGGTGGCCGTGGGTGTAAGCTGTCAACAATGGGAAGTTCCACCACCTGAACATCCTTATCATTAGCCTCACCTGTTTTAAAATACATACTAAGATGAGTCAAGTAGTTTACTTTATTAATAAGCTTTACCATTGGCAAATAATATCCCAAACATATCAACTAATCTGTATCTTCAATTTCAAAAAGACTACCTGACCCTTGCTCTACTTTTTCAAAACAGCATTAACAAATCTAATAAAAATCATAGTTTTAGACTAGATTTATATATGAACTGTATCTAACAATGCATTCAGGTAGAACAAAATTGAAGGTCCTTGAATTCTTAGCAGCTGGTAGTTAATAAAATATAAAATATGTTCCTGTTTATATATTCATACCTTCCCATATACCACTACACCATTACTGTGTGCTAAGGCTTATATGGGCAGACTTGTTATCTAAAATGTCTAAAATTCAGTTACTTGTTTAGAAATTAAACAAAGAAATATTTTAAGGCATAAGAAATTGTTAAAAAAATAACTACAGCTCTGCTGCTCTTTTGAACACATTTTATTGCAGTAAATTTCAGCATTTCAGACATCATTGTAACCACTGAATTAGCTACTCTGCTGGTTGAAGAGGAGAAAGACAATTCCTTTCTTCAAGAACTTTAACTATGAAGATAAGCAGCAAATTAAACAGATCAAGGAAAAAACAATCACTTTATAAGCATGTGATGTACAAACAGGTAAGCATTTGTTATATTTAAATACTAACTACAGTAGAATATATACAGATGGTATAGACAGGACTTTAATTCAAGCATTAATAGCCACTAAACCTTTCTTAAGAGGTTTTACAAATTACATGAACACAAGAGTCTACATAATTGATAATTCAAAGCTATGTTCATATACCAAAATAAATTATAATACAGGACAACATAAAACAAAGCATTATATTTTCAAAGCATTGAACATTTCAGGTATTACTGCTAGTGTGCTCACTTCCTCCGAAAAACTGGTTTCATTGTCTGCAGTATTTACTGACAAAGATGGTTAGTTCTTCCTTTAGTGCTCACCAGTCACGAAAGAAAACTGCTTTAAATATAAGCAAATCACACTCATCTAACTGTTGATGACCAAGTAAATCTTGCAGCTGAAAAAACCAGTTCAAGGCAGGAATGAGTTGAAGAGTTTAAGAACAGTTAAAAATCCCAAAGGTTAGAACCCGTTTGCAAGATTAGTCAAAATTTAGCAGTAACTCTCTGAGATATGGCTATTTAAATAAGGAATGTTTGTTATGCTCAGGTATATTTTCAATTAATTTTTACCAGCTTTGGAAAGCTGTCTTCCTAGATGCATCTATATGTCAATATTTCATCACTGCACTGTATAATAATATAATAAGAATTTCCCATAAAATATGTACTACAGGTATGGATTTTTTTTAATTCGAGAAGCCAATTCATATTTTTACCATCTATTATATCACAGTTACAGGAAAATATTTAAAAAAGGCTTATAAATTCAGTAAAAATACTGAGCATTTAAGTATTCTTATAATATGATGGATAATATTTTATTAGTATGACTTCAGAAAGCTGCAAAAAAGAAAAGCAGCATGAAGCCATGGAAGTGCTAAATCTGGTGCAGATGTGATGCATCAGGCAGAAGTTTAGACAAGAAATGTTTAGCTTGGGAATGGTATGAAAGAATGCTTGAGGTTCCATCCTTTTTACGTTTTTCGCTTCAACTGAGAATGGGGGAAGGAACTGGGTGGCAAAAGAAGCAATGGCAATATCTTAGCCAAGAGAAGAAAGAAAATACTTCAATCTTAAGTTAGAGAAGGAAAATTCACTGCCAACCTTTTCAGGGGAGAGAGAGATGCAAAGTTGCAAATAAAAAGGTGGATTTTTATTCAGTACAGTATCACTGACAAGCTGTTAAACTTTGTTCTATCACTGAATACATATGCTGGTATGTAAAGACAGCCATTTGGAAAATCTTGCCACAGATAAAGCTGATTGAACAATCTGACCTACTATTTGACATTCCTAACCTGAAAAGCACTCAATACATTGTTCCATTACATTTAAAGGATAAGAGTTTGCTTCTAAAAATTTCCATAGGCTGTCTTAAGGTTTTGAAGAAAATGAGATTGGCCAGAAATAACTAGGAAAGCTCTCAGCATATATAGTATATTAAAATATACCAAAATCACAGAATATCAAAGAAGACTGTGAAAAAAGAATCAGATTTCAGCTTTCAAGTCTGTGTGATACGTTGTTTGAATAGTAATGAAGTTGCAAGAGTTGCTGCATGTCAAAATCAGAAACAAACAAAATGTATTACATTAAGGAAAAACAAACAATTTGATTGTTCAATATTAACTACTAGGTTGAGTGTTAGCAAGTGCTCTTTGAGCTACAAGAAACTTGTTTTTTGAGAAGGAACTGAAAACATCATATGGCTATTTCACAGAGATTAAGAGTTCCTTACTTTGCAAAACTACACAATATGAAACCCAACACAGGAACTATTACTGAAAGTATGCATAACAACCACAACCACAGATCAAGGAATGTGTTGATATTACAATGAGACATTTTGAAATGGTTACAGAAGCCCCTCATCCTTCAGGACTAACTGCTAACATCTACTGTCGACAAAACAATTCTGACACACCCAGTGTTGTGCATGCAAACAATGCATATAATTGCCTTTAAAAAAAATTAAAATCAAATTATAAATATGGTCATGGCTATTTCACAATGTTCTAGTTTGTTAATTGTATACAATTATCATCAAAAATTATCATCTGCATAATCAAACATACAATTTGTATGTACAATTTGTATGTACAATTTTCTGTACAACTCCAGAAAACTTATGAAAACTCTCCAGATTTTATTACCTATATTATAATTCTGAAAAAATGAAGGAAAAAACTCTCTATTAGTCTTCACTCATATTTAAAAGCATGAGATAGCAGATGCAGTAAAAGGAAAACTTAGAGCAACTGTTTGCTTTTGCCCTGCATAAAACCAGTGTAGAGTAACTCTTTAGTAACCCTGAAGGAGTAAACAACTCTCTACAACAGCCATACAGGAAAGTGACAGCGTTCTTACCCTACTGATCACTTTTTTTTTCAGTGTTTGTGGAAAGATTCCTAATAGACAATGAGCTTGTCCTATTTTCAACATGCATAGTTTAAAAAACTGTCATCCTTTTTTACAGCAGGATATTGTTTTAGTTTACTCAGATATAAGCTGCAATCAAAATCAATGATACAGGACATAATCAGAACTCAGTCAGATCAATAGGCAAGCAGATACACTAGAAAACAGTAAGTCACATTCCTGATTCATAGAAATTTTCAACTGAAGATAATGAAGCCAAGTTAAAAATACAGAATGAGCTTTTTATCCACACTTCAGTTTTTAGCTACATATTCTCTAATTTGTAAAATATTTGAGTTTTCCAACTCCACAGTTGTATTTTGTTAAGTAACAGATAAGCTATAAAATTAATCCATACTAATGTTTATATATTTTTCTTACGTTGGTAGTTCAAATCACAGCATCATCATGTCAATCAGGTCCAATTGCCTGCTTAGTGGTAGTCCAACTTTAATATTTGATAAGAGAATTGCAGAATTATTTAGGTTGGAAGATGACTCTAGAGTTGTTATACATCATTTATATGTCAGCAAGTTACTTCTTCCAATGTGATTTATTTTGCTTTTGCAGTTGCCAAAATTCATCACTGTAATTCTATGTATAACTTGTTTAACTTTCATACAATTCCAGGTGCTATTTCTCAGTTTGGAATAACCTAAATAATTGTCTTCCAGAATATTGCAACTTAATCCTTTTTTTTTTTTTATTTTACTTCACTGAGTAACCAAAAGACTGAGTGCTTTTGCAGGAGTCAGAAAGTACTACAATACTGAGAATGCTCACTCTTTTCATAACAACATGCTCTGGCAGAAGATCATGGACTGAAATTAATCTTTATTCAGATGACCCATGCCACTTTCACCATCTAGTTCTTATTTATTACCATTTTTTGGATATGTTCATCATGAATAGATCAGTAATACAGTTTTAATTTCCAGGAAACCCACTGATACTTTTTAAACCCTGAAATGAGCTCTGTGTGTTATAAAAAGCAAAACTTTGCTTCTCTGAAATATCCCTTAATCACTTCATAGCCCTCAGGACTTATATAATTTTTTGTGATTTGGAATCACCTTACTGCCTGTCTGCTTTTCAAATTTAATCTCATTTAAAACCCATTTAGAAACTTCTGCTATTCATATCATTCTCATCAACTTCTTTTTCTTTGAAGCCTCAAAAATGTTAGTTTGGCTCAAAAAGACCTTTGAAATGTTGTCATTTTAGCTAACCTTATTTCCTGCCATCTGAACACTGGCTCATACCTGCACTTGGATGGGTATTTTCACTGGGTGTTCATTACTTTCTTACCTGCAAGGAGGCTGACATTTTACCATGCAATCACTACTATTAGTTAATGTTAACTGAAAACCTTTCATTCTCCTCTTATTTCAAAATTCATCAGCTAATATTGAAGTATTTTTTCAGGAAGTCCCTAAAATTATACCAAAGATCATCATGCTAAAAACATTCCTGTCTTGTAACTGAGAATTTCAATTTAATTTCAGTTTGTGTTGCTAGAAACACAACTGAATTAAACGCACATAAAAATGGAATAGGTTCAGTGCATTGTTATTATATACTTATTTAATCTGATATCAATTTGCATAGACTACTCACAGATCTATCTAATCAAGCTCTACAACATGAAAGACTGACCACCAATTTGAAACCTTACCCAAGTGAACAATTCTAAATTCAACCACATGAGCTATGTCAGCATGCTAGGAAAGCTGTTTGATTAGCACAGGACATGGTGAGAGGACTGTGCTGAGTTCCCACAAGGCTCCTCATTGTCCTGCTGGTTACTGCTACATATTGCAAAGACAGCAGGTTCAGGGTTCATCACTGTTATTTTAGTGCTTCTCTTTGCAAATCAGATAAAGCAAAAAATGAAAACTGTGCAAACTTATGGCATGGTATGCTCTTTACAAATGGTCAACTAGTTCAGAAGAAAGTAAAAGTATGCTTTTATCTGTTCTGTGATGCAGACTACATCTCCTATAGCTATCTTCTGGGCATTTGTAAAATTCAATAAAGCTACCTCGCAAGGACTTTATGCCATACCTGAATTATAAAATGGAATTGACATGAGATAAAAATAATATTTTTCTTTTAAAGTAGTCAATGTAAAATACAAATCATATATCCAAATATTTTTCTCTAAGATTTCGCCTTGTACAATTTTAATACAGAAGTTTTGAACTTGGTTCCTGATTAATTTCTCACTAGTGTTCCACTTAATAATTTTTTAATCATCCTTTATGTAATCAAACCTTTTAAGGCAGGCAGGTGTTGAATAAATTTGGTGCAATTCTGTTTTAGAGAAACTGAAGATACAGTTCTTTTTTCCCAGGTTTCACATGCCATATGGATAGTGTTGTCCCATTTGTCATCCCAAGGGGCTGAATCTCCATACCTTCAAGAGTGAATAAACCAAAATGTTTTCAAACATGCCA
Source organism: Climacteris rufus (assembly GCA_013398175.1). NCBI lineage: Eukaryota > Metazoa > Chordata > Aves > Passeriformes > Climacteridae > Climacteris > Climacteris rufus. The sequence goes on from VZRZ01007063.1 coordinate 2,526,871, forward strand.
ACATGCCTTCTATTACTTTTCTCAATCCAGCACTTCCAAGGCTTTTTTCCTGCATTCTTTTCTCCCCTTTCCTGCACAACTCTTGCAACTATCCTCACTTGCTCTCATGTCTCTTCCCACTCCGTACTGTTTGCGTGTTGAAAAGTGGCATCTGTGATCAGTCACTGCCTCTGACTTCCACGCAGGCCTGAATGTTGACTTCACTGGCTGTATACACATACCCAGTCTATGTATTTTGAGCATTTTTGAGAGACCTTAACAAGACCTATTCATTTTAGTCAAATTTGGCAAAAATCCATCCAATATTCAGAACTTGAACTAAGTTAGGATTAAAAAGAAAAGAGAAGCTAGAAAGAACAGATATGACAACAAAACTTTTGTTCTCATAAAATAATTCTATAAAGATATTATTTCATCAACTCCTTTTTAAAAAGTAAAACTTTGATGGTAGTCTTCTTTCTGCTGCTGCAAAAAACTGACTTCCAGAGCTACTGAACTGCCAGTGTCTTTGTAACACAAGTGGCAATCTTGCAATACATTTTATTTTCCCATGTCATTCTGGTTGTTTGAAAATCCTCCCTATAATCAAAACCACAATGTAAAGATGAACAGTGCTCTTACTGTTCTAACAAGTGATGACATTCCAGTGAATGTTTTGCCTTTTGACCTGATGGAAGCCTGAACTGAGTGTAATGATTTCTGCACTTTAAATAGCTCTGTCTCTAACAAATCTAAAGCACTAACACCTACTGATGCCTTTAGAGCCTCCATTCCCTTTTTAAAAGCTCAGGTGAGCTGCATTATAAAGACATTTATTTCTGTTTCACTGTGTTAAAAACTTCTCGTCACTTATTAGAAGCTTTTCATGGCAATTGTCACATCACTTTGAGAGAACATGAAAAAGTAAAGATTTTTCCCTTCCTCAATTGTTTAGATACCCAGCATGTCAGCTGTAAAGTTTACAGATGAAGTGATTGCACAAACTGACTTCATATAACAGCCAGGAGACCACTAAACTATGTAGAAATCAAGCAGCTTAGTGCCAATTTATTTTTCTTTTATCTTTATATATTCAAACTGCTTTTGAACAATGCCCCATTTCATCTAAACAGTCAATATTATATAGACGAGCTCCAATTCCCTGGCTGCAGAAAATATCATAAAACATATTTTCAAAGGCAAATACACTTTTATAAATGCAAAGGGGTTTTGCCATGTTATCCAAGCCTAGCCATTCAAGTAAACAATACACAGAATTAATGTTTTAAAAGTAAGCTCATATGTAAGGATAGCTGAAATAACTGAGGAAAACATAAATATCCGTACAGCTACATAGAAGAAAAACTAATTTTGGCTTGAATTTCAAACAATTCCACTGAAACTTATTCTCTATTTCAGTCTAATGTTAATTATTATATACTTGAAAATAGTTCCAAATACGTGCTTTGAATATTAGGTTATCTTTTCTGGAATAGAAGATAGCTTCTTTTTATAATAATCCTTCAACAGCTTCAGGGACTTATCTCTTGTATCCCTATGCTGATTGGACATACATTGAGCCTGTAACAAGCATTTATAAGCACATAAAAAACAAGAAAACAGGCAAGCAATATTTCACATCTCATGACCTAAAAGTTTCCAATAGATCATGACAATGGAGCTTAATATTTGGCTGTCCAGGCATCTAGTAGAGAAGTGCTCCCAGTTTTGACAAGACATTTACTGTCTTTTTGAGATAGTGGTTTATAACTCGCAATCTTGTATTGTTCTAATTTGAACACTTGGAAGACTCATCTTTCAATGAATTAGTAAAAGTACCTCCATATGCAAGTCCAGATGGAACACAACTCTCAAGGTATGTGTAGACAAAAGGACATTTTAGTTAGCCATAAATAAAACAGGAGAGAATAAAACTTCAATGTTGCTTGAAATTCATAGCAGTGAGGCACATGTCACCTTAACAATGCATCTGAAAGAAACAGGGATGCATTCTGCTTCATATGGTATACCGACATGAAAGGAAGAAAAATCAAGAGTGTAAGTCTGCAACAATGGAAAAGGAAATTTTTCTGATCTTCAGTCACAGGGGAAAATGTAATGGAAGTATTAAGAAAAAAAACTAAGATAAACCACACAGAAATATACATGCTTTCTCCATAACTATTACAGTAAGAAACTATTATTAATTTGCACACTATTGGAAAATTAAAACACTACTTAAATTAAGGGTACTTGAAAAAAAAACAAAACTTGTTTTGCTGAAGTTTGTCACAGGATTTATGTAACATCAGATAAAGGAAAACAGTTTCTAAAGATTTCTCTACAGAACATTGGCACAATGGTATTCATGGACATGCAATGCCAAAGATATTATAATATAGTACATATTTTTTTCTTTGCATATTAAATATTTATTGCTTCATATGAAATGTTAACAAAATTAATATGTCTTCCAATGTGGGTAGGAAATCAACACAATAAAAGGCAGCTTTTCAAATGTCTTCAAATCTGTTCACAACACTAAAAAGAAATCAGTGGGCTGAAGGCCTAAAGATTGAGCAACAGAAACATAAAATGCAAGAAATTATTTCTGCCTTGGAAGTCTTAGTGTAACTTTCAATTATTTCACATGGTGGAAAAACTGCATTCAGAGCCATTTGCCTACAAGCAGCTTTTCAATATGACATTCTAAATCTAGATAAGAAATATATCTTGAGAATTACCTGACATTTTTAGGTTCTTTTTTAATTCATTACTCAAATGCAAAAAGACAAAAACCTTTTAGACTTGGTGAAGTTACACCAAAACGAATGAAACATCCAGCCTTGCACTACAGCCTCTCTATGAAGAATTGAGAGTACTTGCATCATTAGAAAGAACAACCACCACAATAACTGATATATTCCCAAGTATCAGAGAGATAACTCATAGTGAAGTGATAATCCATGTCTCCCACCTGGAAATGGCAGCAGCCATTTTCAAGGCATAGGAAGGGTTTGGATGAAATTTTTTCGTGACTTGAATTCAGCTCTACAGCCACCAGTTCAGATTAGCCTTGTTCAAAGATTACTTTAAAATAGGTAATATTACTTCACCAGAATGTTGTAACATTAGAAAGTATTGTGAAACTTGAATGCACATTATAATTCACCCAAAACCTAGGAAGGCTGCAGTTGGGATTGAAATTTATGCAGCCAAACAAAGAACTCAGATTAACATTTGAAACTTTGTAAAGTTTGAGACCTAATATACTTCTCAATTTACTTTATGCTGTCTCTTCATATTCAAAAAAACCCTGATTTTTTTTCATTTGAACACAAAACACACTAGTATTCTTCCCTGTTGTGCATGCTGCAGTACAACTTTTCAAGAGTGCTTACCTTAACTCAAATAAACATTAACATTAAGCCAATTTGTAGCCTTTTTGCTAACTAAACAATTATTAGAAGGATGACAGTGAAACAAAATCCTTTTTTAGAGTTTTTAATGGAAAGTTCATTTACCAATCTGTAATTTATCATCCATGATTTAATAGTCATGAGGAAAGTTTGCAATTAATCACTAATCTACTAGTACTGGTTTTGCTGGGTGGGGGCGGGGAATCTCTTAGGAAAAAGGGAAAGTCATGCTTCAAAATGTAGTATTTCATATGAACAGCATAAGATCTATGATCAAATACGTGATCTCTTATTCCTACCACTGCACAGAACAAAGCCAAGAATCCTTTTCCCCACCTCCATTGCATTCCCCATCTCCATGCAAACTTCAGCTTCAGCTTCCCCTTATCAAGAAATGTAGGGAAATAAGCCCCTGTTATTTGGAAAATAATTGTTTCGGGGGCACATTTAGATTACCTTCCTTCACTTCAACACACTTAAACAACTCTCACTGAACAACCTGTTTGATAATCTGCTTATGGTCCAGCCCATCCATGGAACTATTATCAAACAGTCCACGGCATTTTATACAGATATCAAATCTTAATCTAAATTAACAATGACATAAGGAGAACTCACTGTATACAATCCCCACATTTTTGCTTCTTGAATATCTTTTTGACAGCACAATTACATACATCAAACTTTAAAGAAATACATACATTCTTACTCCTGCTACCAGAAAATTTACCAGACAATGGCTGTATTTAAAGGAAAGCATTTCCCATTTATCTCCCATCCTGCTAAAAAACACTGCTGACATGGAAAACAACTTCCATGAACACCATTCCTTTATCAAGAATAGACTTGCTGTAATTCCTCATACCATTAAATGAGAACCAATAGTACATTGAACCTATGTAAATGGATTAATTAGGATCAAGATTCAATTGGTTTGATTGGTTATAGTGTGAAAGAATACACAGATGTGTTTTATGAAGAACTTCTTAAAATGCAAATTAATTTAGCTTAACATGGCAGATTTGGGATTGCACAAATGAACTTTGTGGCACAAGTTGCAAAACAGTATTTAAAGTATTGCTGCAAAACAAACAAACAAACAAATACCCCACTCAAAGACCAAAGGCAAACATTGTTCTATTAAAAAAAACCAAAGAAATAAACCTACTTACAAGAAAAGACCACATCTCCTGCAGTCTTTTTCAACCAACCTTTTCCGACCACATCTCCTGTAATTCCAATTTCAGATCATGCAAGCTTTTCTGTGTCTGAACAGATAGCCAAAACAGGGGTCAACAGCAGCAATGAGTTGTTATTAAAAAAAAGACCTAATTTCTAATGAATATTGTCCAGCCACATCTCTGTCTTAAAGTAGAAATATTTCCCATATAGAAATGCCTATAAAACGTGGCAGGACCAGCTTTTAAAACTTGCTTTATTTTAGAATTAAATTACGATTTTTAATCTTCTGCTGTAAAGCAGATTTTTATGGCCTTGAATCAGCGCAGGTCTTTCTCAGAATCCTTTCATATTTATCAATATAAAATTTTGAAGGCCAGATTACAGAACTAGACAGTATCCTGCAGCACTGCTCCGCAAGGTGAAAATAACTTCTTGCTATTATTCAATAACCCTCCACTTAGACATGAATAAGGACCACACTTTGCTCTCTTAGGCTACTGCATTGCTCTGAAAACTTAGACCTACCTCATTGGAATTCCAAGGTCCTTTTAAGAGTTACCACTTCCTAAATATATTTAGGTGTTTACACAAACAAATGTCTTTACATAGAGTATCTTAATGTGCACCTTGAGGACAAAAAAAATCTACACAATATCAGTAGCCTGATTTCAAGACGAACACAATTGAAAAAAAGGGAAAATACAAACAGGTTGCTGTTATGCTCTCTTGTCTCAAATCACCATTCTCCAGTTTGCTTCACAGAAATGGAATTCACTTGAATTAAAATGTAAATAATGAATCACTGTATAAAAACAATATTAAGATTTAGAGCTAGTAACAAATCCATTTTTTCCTGCAAGATCTTATAAGAGAGTGAGAAACGGGAGCAAAACATAATTCGTACAATTATATGTAAGTTAAAACAGTTTTTTAGGCCAATACTAAATATTCAACTGACTTACATAAAAGAAAAACTACTATGAAGGAGTATCTAGTTCATGGAGTGAAACTTTTTAATTTATTGCAATTAATTCTGTGCAACTTTTTATGTTTTGATTTTGCAATGTTTATTTAGTCCTTTTGATTACTGTTGCCAGATAGGCTTTAATAAATTAAAAATTCATTTTGTGTACCCACAATATCCTCATTCTTGAATTATACATATAAACATATTAGTTAATTCATATTTTAAGATTGTAGTTCAATTAATACTTAAAAGCTGGCACTACGAACAAATGAAGAGCTCTGCCATTTTCTTCCCACTGGGTATCCCTTACTTAAAAGCATTAATTCATCAAACCATAGTTAGAGGCAGCAAAATCAATATTCAAGGATAACTGCAGGAAACCTTGTTTCAGGTTTCCTTTTTCAAGTTATCTTTCATCTTTCTGGTTTGTGGGCCTTATGGGAAGAAGCACATACTGTTATTTAAAGCATGCAGATGGCTTCTCTACCTCCACATCCCTTCATTCCCCAGCATGAAATGCAGATATGACTTCTAACAGTACATTAATCTCTCCTTCCTATTAATCTGTTTTCTTTTCTATTTATTGTATAATTTATTTTTTTCTGGTCTAGTTTTTTTATAGTTCTCTTTCAATGTATTATTGGGGAATGCCATCATAACATCATGAATCTTCAAGTAAAAAATTATAAGAAGAGGCCTACTCTATTTTAGCATGTTGCAATGACAACAGAATATTATTATAATTATGATAATTATAATTTATTTAAAGAAAATTAATCAAAAATTAATTATAAATATGTATTCACACGTTCTCTATATTTTAGCTCTTATTACTAGGAAATCATTCATGCTTCTTATAAAAATTCCTACCTAAATTATTCATAAACAGTTTGACCATAGATATCAAAGGAAAAATGAACTACAAGAAAGAGGCAATTACAGGCAAGATATAATTTTAAAATTAAGAAAGAGCATCTATGCAACCATCTCTTCAGATTTTGTTTTTTTCTCTAGACACAATATGAGTGAAACTAAAGAAAAGAAAAAATTATGCCACCATGTAAAATAACTGTTGTATTTACAAAAAAAACATGCAATAGAATTTTCAATCATTTAATATATTTAAGCCAGAAGAGCTGAACTTGATTACAGAACTACCGCGTCAAACACAAAAAACAATTCCTTCAAGACATGGCATGGGCTGAGATGACTCCTAATTCTTCAAAGGTGAGAATACGCCTTACCAATCTTTTGCTATCCAGTAATAGCTTGCTTATTAAAATTCCCTCTACTTCCCAAATTCCAAAACCAAGCTTAAATTTTATACCTAGTTAGAAGAGGACTGGACAAAGAAAATTTCAGAAATATATGTATTCTCAGCTTATAAAAGCTTCTTAATTCTTTGTAGAAGGTATTATTATCTAAATTGTTTCACTGAAGATAAATTTCAGAAACTTCAAAATTTTGTGCTGCTAATAAAACTAAAATAAGAGTGTCAAGCAGAGGCAATTTAATTTAAAAGAAGAAAGATATATGTATGAATTTAAACAATTTTGTCATGAAGCACATTTTACTAAATTATTATCCATGCAGCTCTGCAAATTACATGAAAGCATGTCTCTTAGATTATATACTTTTCTGACTTGTTAGCCTATTTCTATAATTTACATTGAACTCTTGTTATAATTATTCACTTGTATTAATATTTTTGAAGTATAATTTTAAAAATTATGAAAAATCCCTATACACAGAATAGTAAGTATACTACATAGGAGAAACATTTTGTCTATGAAAAATGGAAATTTATAAATGTCAATGTATTTTTACATACTTATTTTGAAGACCTAGAAAATATGCTGATTTCAGAATTCGTAGAGAAAAAAATTAAAGGTGTGGTTTTACAAACAAATTGCTGCTAACTAGAGTTAAGAATTTCAGACTTACCCCGTAAAAATACAGGGAATACATAAATAAGTAAATAAAAATGTATATAAATATATATAAATTTTCAGCAAGACAGACCGTCTTTAAAGTTTACCAGCAATTAAGTATCCAGTGAAGATTCCTACTGAAGCTATATTGAAGCTAGGAAAGAAACTGTCAGTATCATTCTTTCTCAGTGACCAAGCCACTACAGAAGATTAGAATTTAACAGTTTATAATGTGTGTGGCTGGTCAAAGGACACCAACGATAGAAAGATTATCTTTCCTAGCTGAATGTCTTCTAGCTTTAGAACACCAAAACTCAAATTAGTGCATTCATTATTTAAAAAATAATTGATCACATCAGGATATTTCATGTGCTCAGCTTTGAAACTACTCATCCTGATCTACAAACTAACTGAAAAGGAAAAAGAAAAAAAAGAACCCAAACCATAGGGAGCTAAATCGAAACACTATTTGTGCTTTCATCAGCAAGAGCCTATATCGTAGAAAAACATGATCTATTTAAGCAGATTTTAATGAAAATATATAATCTTTTGAAGCCATGTGTGCATGAGTGCTCCAGAACACTGCTTTCCAGCTTATTCTGCTAAAAAGTTCCTCACAAAACTGTATGCATCTATATTCTGGAGTCCCATAGAGGAGTCTGCTAAGAACCACGTCCAGATGGTAGTTTCACTTGTTAACTTTGCCAAACATGAATAAAACTTCATGTGGTGCTCTCAATATCCATTCTCCATTTTTGTCACTTCTATAAAACATTCAACCATTTCTAAGAAACATTTTTGGAGAAAAGTCTCATTCACAAAACCCACTAGAATTCTCAAAGTAAAGTTTTGTAGCATCTTGAAGCTTCGAAGCACAGATGCCATTTCAATGTGAAAATGTTTATTCAATGTGTAAATACACAAGTAAGTTTACATGCAATCTGTAAATTGTATTTTGTAAATCTGAGCAAGTTAATTTCAGATCTGTAAAACTTTAATAGTTACTTTCTTTAAGATTCCATATGCACCAGATATGTAGTTCTAGTGAGAAGACTGAAGATGCTGATATGTTTTGACTATCAATCACACGTAGAGAGATGTCATTTAAAGCAAATGCTGTTTCCTTTGAGACAAACTAAGCTACCTGATCCTCCAAATCAATGCCCATCTACTTATTCTAGGCAAATTGTTCAGCATAGTATAAGAATGGATCAACTTGCTGATGTACAAATAAAATACATATTTAACATTGCCATTGTTTTTACAACGTGAATTTTGGATCTGTTCACCTTGCATTAGGAATTATTTCAACTATTTCATAATTTTGTAGGGGTGTGAGTGACTATTGATACCATTTTCTTTATATTTCTTTTGCTTGATATTGGAAACATCCTTTATTTTTAAAAAAGTTTATCAACAGCATCTATTTAATACCCTCTTCACATAAAAATTGGATTAATATCTGGCACACAACACAGTGGCAGACTGCTGAAGGACTCCTCTCGAACGAGGACAAATTTAAATCTGAAATACAGAACTTTCATATTAAAAAAACTCTGCCAATGCAGAAATATCTTAATAAGGAATTTTTTTTCAATACAATGCTCAAGTAAGATGTGAAAGATGCTTACATACATTACAACCGCAGTCATAGTTACCGTGCTCCACGCAACAGTAAAGAGACAACAGAAGAATTCTACATGAATGAAGCTGCCAAAAAGAAGACGAAATTATGCGAGCGACTCAGCCTTACCTGACCAGTGGCCAGTGGTGGAGCCCGACCTGTCAGTGCAGGTTTCGCTGACGGGCCGGAACACCGTCTCCCAGCCACCGGTCGCATAGCGCCAGTTCTGCGACTCCAGGATGAGCGTGCGCTGCGTGCCGTACGCGATCATGAAGCAATACACCACATGGTGAAGCTGGCAGCCATAGCCACAGCCTTTGTTGATGTTACACACGAGTTTCTTAGCTTTGCTGCAATCCTTCGGGTTCTGTAAGGATGGATGGAAAAGTGAAGCTAAAGAGGAGATACACAGAAAGGCACAGGTTTTTCTGAAAAACTGACAAATGTCATAAATCACACAAGCCATCCTGCTATAATACATCTCCTATTAAAATGGATGAGTAAGCTGCAGCTCCATGAAAATTTTATGCGAATTCTTTGCTCTGAACATGAACAGTAATTGAATATACTTCACTATCCTAATGTAAAATAGAATACATCCAAGATTTTAAATTACTTTCTTATTTGTAAATGTGTCAGAATAAGCCAACATTTGGGACTCCAAGTTCATGTTTCATCAGCATGATTCTCTGTGTTGGAATGCGTTTTCCTTGCGTTTTCCAGGTTTGTTCATTTTCTTTCAATAAGCATGCATGTCATCCAATAACAAAAATTTCCACCTGTCTATGCAGTAGAGAGCAAAACAAATGCTTATTAAAAGACTGCTTCTCAGGCTAACTGACCACATACCAAATACAGAATTAACACACATACCTGAGCAGACTGATAAAGGACACAGTTTTAATTTGCACACACTCCCCATAAAATTACACACTGCACTTCCACAAACCAAGAAACCACAAGACAGGAGGCAAATGCTTATGTTATATGAATGCTATGTTTAAAAGTACAGACTAATAAATATTTTTAGGTAGGTGGACAACATAACACAATCAAAAGAAGTTTTTCTTTCTGTAAAATAGAGTACTTTGCTGGACACGTTCATACTTGCATACCTTGAGATATACTTCTAAATTCTGGAAAGGTTTCCCATTAAATCTCTAGGATGAAAGTTAGTTTCAGATAAGGTGCAAGAATACTGATATTTGAGCATCAATATAAACTGTTTATTTCACATCTAAACAACTTTAAATATTTTTTTCTGTAAATATGCAACAATCAAATCTTCTCAAAAAAAAAAATGATCCGTCTCTAGAGAACTGAGATCCCTCAATCAAGTGATCTTAAAGATAATCTGAATATTCAGAGTCCCAAAATACTTTCAAAGAAAATCAATTTGTGTATTCAGTTGTGTAAAAGAGGGGAGAATAGTTCAGATTGGGAAGGTGGGGGGAAGGGGGACACAGGAATAATAAAACATCCAAAACAAAAACAACCCCAAAACATTACAATATGTCTATAACTTCAGCATTTTACTTTTCATTTTAAGGAAACACCTGATTCAAAGCCTAACCAGGTATGAAAAGAATAAATTAAATAAAATTACCATTCCTAGTTTTTGTTTCTCAGGCCAATACTTTTGCCATCACAAATGTAATGGATAATTTGAGACCAAATCTACCAGGTATCTTTGAAACTAAAACAAATATATTTTCCACGATCTTTCAGAAGAGAAATAGGAATTCTATTATTCTGTACAAGTCTGCATAGAAAGAATTCCATGAAAAAATACCTCCTCACATAATTATTATTATTAGTAGTATATTTTATTATTACACTTATCATTAGTATTATCATGTTTTATTTGGTTTCCATCAATTAACTGTTCTTATCTAAACCTGCAATGGGGTTTCTTTGTGTTTTTTTTTTTTGTTTGCTTTTGGTGTTTTGTTTTGTTTTTTCTGTATTTGATTTTCCTCCCTGTCCCAGCAGGGAGCTGGTAGAGTGAGCAGTCTGGGAGGTACTCTGTTGCTGGGTAGGTTAAAGTCACAACACTGTCTTGAAAGGGATAATCTCAGAATTTTTAGAAACTGCCCATAGATTATGCTTTCTACACTTGCCATGATCTGCAAAGGCCTATGTCCTCTAAAATGAAAGCAGTTAATCAATGGCATATTTGAAGTACTCTCAAGGTGTGCCCTTCTAACTTTCTTTCATGCAAATGCAAGCTTCATGTAACAGCTTATGAACAATATGATGGAAATCAAGTAGTAATCACAATGAAACATAATCTGATAGTGTGACTGCTTACCAAAGTTAATACAATGCACTTACTTAGGTTTTAACATTATTTGGACACTTAACTAAAAACTACATATATTAGTATTAGTTTGTGACTTAAAAAGGAAGCTAGTTAAGCTAATTTCTTTATGACTGTGGGTGTTTCTCAAATTGCTGTACTCAAGTAGCAAAAAGACAAAGCAATTGAGGTTCAATTATCTATTGCGAACTTTAAAAGAAAAAGGGAAGTAGAGATACTTAGATATATTGCAGTTTCAACTAGTGTTTCCAGGAAAAGGTAGAATTATTAACCATTGATAAAGAAGAAAAGTTGTATTTCAAGCATCAGAACAGCTTTGGTGTTCATAACTAAAACTGCCAATCAAAGCAAACCATAAGGGTATTGACTTGATAAAGGATAACAGTCAATTTCAAAACCAGTGAAGACTGACAGGGTAGTTTTTGTCCAGGTACAAAGTCACAAAACAGGATTACAAATCTCTGCTTTGAATGAGTAGTACACCCTGTTCTCAACCTAAATGACACTGTTCATCACACACTTCTATCTCCAATTTAATGGTCTACATAATCAAGAGAGGGATGGAAGGGACCTCCAGGAACGTCATATCCTGTAATGGAACAGCCATACAACTGCATTAAAAACAAAGACCAAAAAATGCAAACAAACATTAAACAAACCCACGCAAAATCACGAACAAACAAAAACCCCATAGCTAACCAGTCACACAAAACATACTTCAATATGTTGAAGATTAGATTATCAAGCCATGCCAGAGTTTACACTTTTTATGTTTCTCAGAATTACTTCTATGAACAATGCAATGTAAAATACTAACAATTTTTCAGAATGATAATATGGCTAGAATTGTATGGAAGAGAATGTCACCTAAAATAAAAAGGATTTTTATAACTGGCAAGATGCATTTAATTTTTGTTCATCACGAATAACATGGGCATACATTGTTGCTCTCACAAAATTCACAGTTTCTTTTGTATTATTCTCCAGGGTCTTGGTTGGCCTATTCACAGAAAGCAGAATCAGATAGGAATGATGCCCAAAGTGCTGCTTCAATGCCTCACCACCTCCCAGTGTTTTCAAATGTACAGTTAGCCATCAAGACACATGACAAACTGGCAAAAGTAAACACTGTTCCTTAACATACACTTTACTATACAAGAAATGAATGTGTTGTTTATAAATTTAAAACAGTTCAGAGAAAGGTACTTAATCCACTGAATCATGACAGATTAGAGTGGAGCAGGCAAGCAGTCTGCTACAAATTACTGAGTAACCTCATAAACACAGTATGATGCTCATTAATAAAGTTGTTCTTTTTTAAATATTTTCAATAAATATTTTATTCCTTGATGCTACACAGCCTGCTGGAGGAGAGAGTTGCACACAAAATCTGTGGAAAATCCCATTTCTTTAGAGAATGATGTCAAGGAAGGGTGTTTCTCATCCTAGTTATCACAAACGTAATTCATACCATCTTCTATTCCCCTTCCTTTGTGATGCCACTAGTAATTGTTCCTTTTCATACCAGCTCCCCTAAAGACTTGGGGAGTGGAAAATATCCAAACAAACCACTAGAAGTTTCTTCGAGCTGCTGGAAGGAAAAGTTCTTCTTTCCCTAGTCAGAAATACTATGTATTTGATTTGAGAGAGAGAGAGAGATCTCAAATCTGCCTCTGTTAACTCCTCTGGTTTGTACCTACCCTCCAACACATCAGCTTCATCTTGAGTAAAACATCCAGCATGCAAGTGTACAAACCACACTGTGCTCCTCTATCCACCGTGCAGAAATTCTAGAGAAAACCTCACACAGATCACATCAGCACACAAACCTTACATCAGCAGTGATCAAACGTTCTTAAGTGGTTATTATACTAACACCACACTTTCAGATACTGAATGTATTAAGTAACTTAATGAAGAAAACCCAAGACATGTTTCAAGACTTTAAAAAATCAAGTAATTTTCATGTGATAGAAGCTATCCAGTTCCTTTCTAAACATTCAGAAGAAGACATAAAATTTAGTTTATTTTCTACTGTCACAGGGAAGGAATCAAATCACTCTTTCAGTGCTATGCAATTTATTCAGCAACCTACCAAAAATGGGAAAAGAACTACAAAATACAGATGAGCTTACAGTATCTAAGTATTACCAGGATTCTCTGTATTTGGAGTACCTGCCAGAAAGCTTTCAAATAAACTTAAGGATGCTGAGTCTTTCATGGGAAAGCTGAACCACTACATGGTCACCCATTACAGAAATCATCTCTTCTCCCAGAAGAGTGCCCACACAGACACATGGCTGAAATCCTTCTGCTGGTGTCCACCTCCCCCATAAAAGAAGTAAAAGCCAATAGAGAATTTTCTATGAGAATTTTTCTACTCTGTGTTTCAAATTAGTTTCAATACATAAACATCAACAGCACACTGTAATTGCCACAACACACTACAGTTTATTTCTCACAAGTGAAGTGAAATATCTGAGGAAATATCTAATTCATTTGATCTGATTGATTAAAGGATGCAAATTTACACTTTTCAAGACTCATAGTTGTGAGGAGTGCATCCCTTTGCACATATGCAAAGTGCCCAGAGCCTTTTTTTATTGTTCTTTTCATTTTAGCATGAGCACTTTTACTAAAAAGATGTATCAGAAATTTTAATGTGAGGTAGATTTAACACATTTTAAGACAGAAAAATCTAAATTACACATTAAATTACCAAAAATACTGTGAAGTCCACAAAGCTCAGAATAAAGTCTTGTAAGCAACTTTCTTTTCTTTGCATACACACAAAACCAGATCTAAATAGTATGAAAATGGCAAACCATGACTAGCATAATTGATGTGTTGTTCAGCACTTAGTAACCTCTCTGAACTGATTGTAATTTTAATCTTCAAAGTTGAACAAAAAGTTTTGAGGGTTTTTTTAAATCAGAGACAAAAATATTCTGCTTTTGGGAGACTGCATGCTGAATCACAAACTTCCTAAAATAAATAGAACAAAAATAAGCACAAAAGAGAAGGGGCAGAAAGCTGCTGCCTTCATAGTCATTTACTCACTTGATTACAGTACTACAGGTGCCCTTGTCTGCCTTCTCTTGCACATTCTCTTCAATTGTTTGATAATAAACATCTCTGAAAATAAAGCCTTTTACTTAAATGTAAGCTCCTAGCTTTTTTACTGTTGCTCTAACTACAGGGAACTAGTTACATGTAGCCTCATTAAATCAAATTTATGGTAATGTCATCCAAATGAAGTAGCAGTCATCACTACTCACAATCATTCAGCTAAATGACTTCCAAGGGAGATGTCCCAAAATAATGCAGCTGTCACCGTTCAACATGTACCACAAAAATGCTATACAGTACTTTCATACTTAACTAAAAAAAAACAAAACAGATATGTTCCACAGAATTCTTTTTGGCAGTGAGATGAGGCGCAAGGGTTGTTGAATTTTTTATTTTATTTTATTTTTAATACAGTTTTATTATTAATAAAGGTGTATATATATGTGTAATCTCAAACTATTTGACTGCTTTACATTATTTGTTAAAGCAAATAATTTTGTGCTCTTTTCTGATGACTTGCACAGTTATAATACTAAATAAGCCAACAAATGGATACAGTGAAAGACAAGGAAAAGGTAGAGAAAGGCTATTATTTATCAGCATGAAAAGTAGTTACATTGCCAAACAATGACATCAAAAAAGAAAAAATACAGAACAGCTCTTGGGAAGCAGTTGAAGAAACACTATAAAGTGATGACTCCTGCACAACTTAGAGAGACATTTTTTCCTCACAACAGTGCCTTTTTTATTTAGCAAGCAACAAAAACATAGCTTGGTCACAGAAGAGAAGGTTCCAAGAGCTGAACTGTAAAATAATGAAAATCTGAGGAACAAATTCAGCTATTTACACAGGAGAAATGATCAGGCATTAGGAGTGACCCTACAAACAGCTGCACATATCTCATAAAATATAAACCAACTACCAATAAAACAGACTACATTAAACATCTTTTTGATCACTACATAAATAGCTACATGCATTCAGACATTTAAAAAGTCCCAAAAACCTTCAGATAAAGTTTTATTTAAATTTTACACACACACACACACACAAACATATATTAAAAAGGCCTTAACACTCAAAAACATGAGAAGTCTCACACATCTGCTGAAACAATCTAGGACTAGACAATATACTATACAAGCACTTCAATTTTGCATACTTAGGATTTTTAAAACGGGCTGCTAGTTCAGAAGTTTGATACAAGGACTTTTATATTTTAGTTTTTAACATTGGACAAACATATTTATGCATTTTGATACTGCAAAGAATTAAAAAAAAAACAACCAGAGATTTATCTTTTATAATAAAACAAAGAATTCCAACAGGTAAGTACAGCCCACTAAAAACCACAGATGCAAAAAAAACCCAAAAGCCACAAACAAAGAAACAAACCAAAATAACCAACAACAAAACTCCAAACCCCAAAGATTTCTTTGCAATACTACCTTCCATATACATATAAAATAATGTTTGAAACAAATGTTGTAATTTCTTTTCTACATAATTCATTCATATACCAACATTCACTTTAAACTGCCATGTAATTATTCCATTACAAGGGTACAGCAAAGTGCTATGCACATAAGAAGAAAACAAATGTCTACCTTGATTCAAAGGCTCTATCTTCTTACCTGTAAATAAGTTATTCTCCTCTGTACCAAATCTGTTAGATCTTTGGCCTCTTTTTCTCGCCAATCTCCTGCTCCATCTGTTTGACTGAGGTAGTACAAGTCGGTCATTATTGACCTATAAACAACAATGGGAAACAATCTTAACATTACTAAATTGGAGGATTAAATTAAATCAAAGACAAATGAAAGAGATACTTCAATTGTAGCCTCAAAAACAATTTCTTCATGCCACCTCCTACTGCACAATTCAAACAGCAGCCAAGAAAGACTGTCCTTCCTCTGACAAATGTTCCATTCCCACTAGCAATTAAAAATTTAAAATTCTAAACAGATTCACAGCCATACAAGTCCATACTACAAAATATGAATTTTGAGGAACAATCAAATACTAAATTAAGGCTATCTTATACACTAGAGAGTCTCCTCTTGGCATTCTAACATTTTGTTGGCCAAACAAGAAGATATAGAACCCATCATCATGAGAAGGAAAATGTTATATAACATTTATTTGTTAAAATTTGCCAGATTAGCCAAAATTACTGATTTTTTTCCAAACAGTACCACCCCAGAAATGATTTCTTTTTTTAATTTTTGTGGCTTTTGGGAGGAAATACAAAACTTGAGGCAAACTATTCAAAGTGTTTGCAAAAATGTTAATGGTTATTTTAAAATGAAAGGTAAAACAATTCAGAACTAATAATTTCAGAGCTGGTTTCATAGATCGAGAATATTTAAAATTGCTAAACATTTCTCCATAACAATCCTAAAGTTTTAATTTTGAACAAATTTTCTTAATACTTTCATATAAACTTCAGATGTTGCAATTTATTGCCTGAAATTCTTGATAAATCACAAGTTTGAACACTAGAAAGAGATGCAACAGAATGAAGGCAGAGAAATTTGGGACATGACCAAAAAAACAGTGTGAGCGTAAGACAACAATTGAAGTGGTCTTGTCATGCTGTTGGCAGCACTTGTTAGCACTGGAAGCACAAACCTACTTAGCCAAGGCTATCCCTTGTAAGTAAGAGAGAGGAGCAGACTGCATATCCCTATTAGGTAACTATTTCCAAAGACGCAATATTTAAACAGTAAATATTGAGATAAATCAAATCAGAGCAGACCCATCTTTATCAGCAGAGTTATCAGACAAGTTTCTCTTCCTAATAACTGGATTTATGGATCTGTAGTTTTCATTCTCATACATTCATTCTGGTCTTTATACCCATGCTTCTACACAGGGTCACAAAGACACTGACTACAGGCATCTACTGGTGTTGTATTAAACATTATACCCAAATTGTTCAGCAGCAGTAATCCTCTCCTTCTGTCAATCAACTGGAAGAATCTTATCTACATTCTAATCTCAAACTATATAAACTGGATTTTCTTTTACAAGGTAATTGAGCTTGAAACACCCTATTCCGGCTTTGCATAAAAATTAATTCAAAGCTTCATCCAGTAACTAGATTTAAATCAGTAACTATTAAAGACACAAAATACTCAAAGTAACATGCAAACACAGTTTAAAGAGAATTGGAACAGAACTAATGATGGAGTAGCTCTAATACAATGGAATATATACAGATAACTGAACAGAGATAGTCTGTTCCTCTTAAGACAGTTTTCCAATTTATAGAAAACATTTAGGCTAGTAGACATATTAAAAAAAAGAAATCCATGCATTTTCCTGGGAGTTAAAATACATTTTTCTTCCCATTTGGGATGCAAACATGTTGGGAGTTTAAAGAAAAAATATAAAGTTAAACTTTAAACATTAAAAAAAAAATCCTCTATCATTAGAAGCAGTTGCATAACTACACAGAGACATTTTAAACCTTTCAATTTTCAAATGCTCTTTCACTAGCCTTAAAAAAGTCTTTTCTGTACTTGTGATGTACATAATCAGTGTACTCTCCTTGTGCTTTATAGAAATAGATTTCTATTGAATACTGATATAAAGTAACTTAAAATGCAAAGCTGACCAATTAAAAAAAGTCCCAACTTTTTCTCTCTCAACTCTTAAGTAATTTTTCCTATTTCTAGAAAAAAAGTGTTGTCCAATTTTTTAATTTTTTTTTTTTAATTGGCCAAGGTGATCAGGGCAAAGAAAATGCAGTAGCTAAGTTTTAATAATCAGCCTTATGAAGCCTTATGGATGAAGTATAATTATTTCCCATCATTTTTGAGGTAAGAGAAATGGTGAGAGTGTCCTCATACAGCCTCAATGACTCACCACTTTAGGTAAAGGCAGCTTTGCTCAGTACAAGCCATAAAGAGTATCAAATAATATGCAGGAAATTTTATGAATTCATGAAAGTTTTCAGATATCCACAATCTTTGAAAAAAAAATTATAGAACTCTGAAGCAAACCAGGAACTGAAAAATTCACAGGTGTTACCACAAAGAAATTATTATAAGGTAGTGCTATTTTAAGACACAGCCACAGAAACCTTCTTTCTTTGATTGTTACTGCTGAGAAATGTGCATTTTTTAGCTTTACACCTGCTAGGGCTTTCTGAGTGTGACAGATCACTCTGATGGCTTATTAATACAGATTTAGAAGTGATAAAAATACCAAAGACCAGGGTCAGGCTCAAAGTAGAGAGTTAAAAGTATGGAGTGGTGATCCATGAGCCCAAGATAGCTAAGTGCAGACACAGGATGATCCTGCACAGGATTATTAGAGGCTACTGCAGGTGGTAAAATGGCAGAAAACTTCAGGCAGTGGCATTGCAGATATCTACTAAGTCAAACTTGGTCTTTCAGTGTGTTACTAACCGGCAATATCAATTTGTGGCTATTGTTGCTTCTTATCATAAAATAAATCTTGGAGCTGCACTTCAAAGCATTTTGCTCCTGGACAGCAAAATGGAGGAAAAATAGAGGAAAAAATCTGGCTATGTATTTCATGTGCATTTGAATGCCAAAATAAAGAGAGAAGCGTGGTGTTTGTAACAACCAGTCTAGACATTTATTCCAGTCATATGACGAAATTACATTTAAACCTCCAAGAAATTTTAATGAACAAACAAAAACTGAAAGAAAAATCTGTGATTCAAAAGAAATAACGTGAAAATTTGTCCAAACACCATGCATCAAATGCTGGCCAGTTACCACAAAATCCCTGATGACAGCTGTTCCCTGCAAGATGGAATGAAACTAATTCAGCAAGAGCCACCTTGCAAACAACTTTTGTCAACACAGGAAACAACCATGACAACTACAGGATTAATTTGGTCTTTTTTATTAACTCAATATCAAATAGTCTTTCCAATGTTTAGATGAAGTTACTCTCAACAGCCCTCTTCCCTATAGCAACTACAACAATACAATTATGTCATTCTCAAGCAAACTCCGTGTTGAGCAACATTGTTTCTCAAATGGAATCAGCAGTGAAATACTTGACTAGCACTCTCTGGCAGAAAAATCTACACAGCTCCTTGGACATGGCCAATAAATAGTGATTAAGGCATCCAACAAGAAGCACTACCATGCTAGGAGTAAATCACTTGCTTAACAGCACCAACATTAACAAAGAACTCTAATACTACTGTCCAGAGTCACAGAAACTAAGTTTATTATCTCTTACAAAGCAAGTCTTAATCTATGACACAGCAGGCTTTCCTCACAAACAAACAAACAAAAAAAACCTATTAGGCTCTTTCTTTACATAGCTATCTCATCATTTGATCACTACCCACCCCTTTATTTGCTTTCCCCCATAAGGATGGCATGAAAAACTGCTTTAAATACTTACAATTAACACTAATCTTTCTAATACAAACATTAGATTATAATTAGATAAAAATTTCTATGATATCCTTCTGTATATTTATGTGTGTGTATATACAAAAATAAGTAGTACCAGCTTCACCTGCAGTGTTCCATTTATCTAAGATACGACTTTTTAACACAGCACTCTCAACAAAAGGACATTTGGCAATTTGTTTAATCCCTTTTAAAAAATTCAACAAATGCACATGTACTTAAAAAACACAAACCAAAAAAT
Source organism: Climacteris rufus (assembly GCA_013398175.1). Lineage (NCBI taxonomy): Eukaryota > Metazoa > Chordata > Aves > Passeriformes > Climacteridae > Climacteris > Climacteris rufus. The sequence goes on from VZRZ01007063.1 coordinate 2,547,009, forward strand.
AACAAACAAAAAAAGAGCAATAATAAAATCAAACCAACAAAATAATTAACAAAACCCAAACAAACAAAAAATAAACCTGTGCTTCTCAGAGTGAATGAGAACATCTGATTTGCTCATTCCAAACTTATGCTATGTTCCTTTCAGGAGAAGTGACCAGATGGACTGTGTGGAGGGAAGATGAGACTGCTTGTTCCCTGGGGAGCTACTGTGCACTGTAAGGGAAAAGAACACCCCAGAGACTGCAGTGCATCACATGCCAAAGGATGTGCACACAAAAAACTGGGAGTTTTCCTGCAATTCACACAGCAAGACTGAAAGATTAAAGGGAAAGAAGCAGACAGCTTGACCTCAAAGGTGGAAGAAAAAATTTCCTCAGGACTAGAGGCAACGAGGAAGAGCATTCTGCGACAGAAAATAATTCTGTTGCTTGAAGGCAACATTGCAAATGCACCAGGAACAAAGGCCGAATATTGTAGAAACATTTTTCTATCTGTTTGTTCTTATGGAATTCCTTTGAATTTCTATATTTTATATATCTTGTCTATATTTCAGTTTAATAAAACCTAGTTTCTGGCTGTTTGGTTTTAGATTAAATGACTTTAATCTACATATAGATCTACTATTAAGACTCAACAGACTACAGGATATTCTGCTTTTGATAACCACTGTGACAATTTAAAGAATACTTATATTCAACACAAAAATTCTCAAAGGGAAAAAAAACCAGTTGTGATTGCTTGCATCACATACAATCAGTACTACAGTGGGACTCAGCTCATAACTTCCAAGGGCCTACAGGGCAGACTTGTATAATTCAATGCAAAGGAGTTATGCATATCCAGAATGGATTTCGCCTCATCCTGAATCACAGAGAGGTGTGAACATAAGGCTGTCAGAAAAGCAGAAACTTGCAAATTGGCCTTAACAAATTAATAGACAATGGTGTAGAAAGGAAAGGATTAAGGAAAAGGACTCATCCTGGGAGCCAGTGACACAAAAGCCTTCTGGCATCAAAAGTACATCATTATCCAAGGTTTCACTTTAGTGATTGCCTCATCCTGGCTTTATAAACAGTGCAATAATGTGGACACAAGTGGTTTTTTTACCATGATGGACATCAGAAAATCTGGCATTAGACTACTTGTTCCAGTTTTTGGCAAAAACAGTTTGAAAGGTACATAAGAATCAATGACTTCATGTTCAAGAAACCCAAATAGAAGTAACTTCTACAGAGAAGAAATATTTATGGGTGGAGGTAACTATTGAAACAAACTGTCCAGGAAAGTGGCTGCTTCTCTGTCAGTTCATTGTTCAACTGAAGATCTCAAGTCTTTTGGATAATTCTACTTCAGCCAAGCACTACTTTTATTTCAGTCAAAACCGTATTTGGTAGAGCAATAATTGGATGAAATTTAATCGTGTCTTTTATATAAATAATAATTCTCCATAATTGAATAGTCCCTTCTCACTTTCAACTCAATCAAACTATGACAAACTGTATTTTGGAATTGTGGAATATTAAATTACAAAATTTAATGGACCATACTATTTTTCCACATTAATAATCAAATTCATATTATCTTTAAACTATGTTTTAAATAGCATTTACATTATTTCTAAAGAATTGAAAATTTTCAGGATTTTTCCCTTTACTATAGTATTATTTTCAAAGGCTCTTGCTTTATTACTGATGTAAACACATGGAGATCACAGCTTTTTTTGGGACATTGATGCTTGTTTAAGGTAATATACTTAGTTAATTCAACTATTTTTATATAACAGTTTACTGATCAGACACAAACTGTCATTGCAATCTGTTGGGAACAGAGCTATAAATATAATATGCTTAAAGACAGATGTCACTGAATTTTTAACAGTTCCTGGATTAAATTTATTCAGCATGAACAAAAGCCACATAGAATATTTTAGTATCATACAAAAGGTACTCTAACAATAAGGAGGCCTGATGATTGACAACAACGAAGAATATAATTGCAACACATCTTTGAACACCACAATGACAGTTAAATTAAAGGTCAGAATCAACTAATGCAAGTACCTTTCCTGATGACCCAAATCAGACAGAAATTCATCAATGTGTGTTTGTAGTTCACTTCCTTCTAGATTTTTCAACTTCTTCAGTTCACTCTGGAGGAAAAACCAAAGTTCCTTAGCCCCATTTTCAATCCTCCTCCTCAGTATTTCATGGTCTTTTCCAAGGCCATCTATTAAACAAAATAAAACAAAGCATAAAAGTGTCAGTACTTATAGTTGAATTACTTGTTAAGAAGACATTTGTGATATCAAATAACAAAACACCAAGTCTTGTTTCAGAAGTAAAAGAAAACTTAGCTACCAACCATCTCCTGTCCGCTTCTTATAGTTTTCTATCTGTTCTTTGGCCTTTAGAAGTTGCTCCTCTAAAGCGTGTACCTTTCCTGCAGCTGGTCCCTGATCAATGGGACCATCTGGTATCCTAGGATATAGAAAGGAAAGAAATTGTATGATTTATAAATATAATTATTTGATAAATTATTTGCATTAACAATTCAGTTCTCCTCTCATTTTGATTTTCTTAAAACCAGAATAAATTAAACATATTGCCACAAAAATGATTTTAAAAGCACAATCCCAAAGGAGAAAAATAGTGCATAACACAACTGCAGCATACAATGCAACCTGATCTTAAACTGTGTTGTTTACAAGACTTCCACTCACTGACAAGAACAAATCTAGGCTCTGCTTGTGAAAATAGTATCTGTGGCAGTTTAACAACCAATTGTTGACCTGACTGGCACACAAATAAAGCCTACTCAACAGATGTACCTTCATGAGACTCAAGTTCTGACTAGTTCTCACATCCACACACAAGGTACATTCTGGTTTTGAACCCTGGCCATATGTTTTTAGGGGGCCAGAGCTCCCGCATTTGAACTCCACTTTTAAGTTAAGTTTTCCTACACATTCACACAAGATGACTTCAATGTATTGCCTGGACTCAGAACAAGATCCAACCTTCTTAAATATACCATTGTTATGATTTTTTACGACAACTTTAGTATTCTAAACTGCAGATCACCTAAAACAACACCAGCAAATTGTAACATACATTTGTGAAATTTCTGATATGTGAGCAGGAGTATGAAATACATATCCTGAAATCTATGAGCCATAGATCAACCCTGAGGGCATTACTGAGATGTGTTCAACATCTCAACTTGAATCCACATCTTAATAAACTGAAATCATTACAGTTTAGAAATTAGATGCTAACTTCTATTTGCCTTACAAATTTAATGCAGGGAAAATAAAAACCCTTTTCATTTCAAGAGAAATGGCACATCTGGTTAAAAATTATTCCACCTTTTTTAAGTTTTTGTAAGAGCTGACCCTAAAAAGAAGAGCAGATGTGCAATGAAAATTCTTGAGAACTGCAAAGAATACAGAATTCTTGCAGAACATGAAGATGATTCTTCATTCATAAAGGAATATAAGCACAAAAAGAAATAGGTACTCTCTCCAGACACAAACACACCGACATTCATGGCATGACACAGGAAGAGCCCTTGACAGACAAAAGATGCCTCTAGCATAGAGGCAAACAGCAGTTTGAGGGAGCACCTTCTCTGGAAAAAAGAAATGACAGCATTCTAAATATTGTATTGAGAGGTCATTAATGTCTCTCAGGTCTGGATAACTAAATGCCAATAAAATTTCAGGGACTGACAAAAAGTTCATTATCACTGGAGCGGCTGAAGCAAATGAATACCTAATGAAAGCACCAGAAAGGGGCAACACATGAAGCACAGCATTTCAGCACTCTTTTTCAGAAGGGGGTAGGAGAGGTAGAAGAGGAAGCTATGTAGCCCAACAGACATTTAGTGAAAAATTCTGCAGTCTTAAAGCGTTCTATTGAAAGCTATCCCTACCCTATTAGGGATAATTAAACTATTGAAAAAATATTTGTCTTCTAAAACTATCATGGTAAATAAAAAGTAATTATCATTAACTGTTTGTACATCTGCTTTTTAATGCACTGATGGAACAAGTATGTCAAAACTGCGTAAAATATTCTAATCTTAAATGTGTACTCCCTTAAATATACTGTCTGTATCAACAATTGATTTGTAAATTTGTTTCTACAATGAATGTACAGTATCACATCACACTGAAATACAGTGTTGTATTGCCATGTACAAGACAATACAAAAAAAACCTGTAAAAAGTATATTGAAAGACATTTAAGCTCTTACACTAATTTAAAACCACCAGACTGAAATGCATTCATGATCTGTTGACTTGCTACCACAATTTGAATTGTGAAGGAAAAACTAACCACAAAATTACCAGAAAAAAAAGGAATGGTTTGTCTTGTACAAGTCACATACCCTAAAGGTAAAATTTGTGAAGAACAATAGGGTAAAAGGATACAAAATCATTACCATAAGAAGTCTTGAGATAGCGCACACATTCTCTTAGCATAAGGAAAGTCTGTTAAAGCAGCAATTACAGAATCCTACAGAAGGATGGTTGTGGCTGATATGAAAGAAGCACAGTAATGTTGATCATTTGATATAATTAAGATCTTAAAAAGAAAACTACATGCCACTTAACATACAGCTTGCTTTGGCATACTGCAATAAAAATGTTTATTATACTTAGATAAAAGGAACTAGGATGGGGGGGCATTCTCTAAACCAGTTGTTTGGACTTTCAAAAACTGCATCATTTCAGGAGAAAATTAAGATAGCTTATTCCTTTTTCAGTTTTGTCTCTACATCTGTTACCTCATCAGACTCAGTATTGCTGTCTTCCTCACTTTCATCCAGCCTCAAAATTAAGGAAAAGATTCTTCTCTGCAAGCAGCACAATTTGCCTGTTACTGCCCTCTACAAGTACTTCAACCGAGTTGAAGATAAGACAACATTTCAGAGAAAAGTGTCTGAATTAAAATCCTTATGCTCATGGCATCATCTGTGCAGATGATTTCTAGTACAGATTATCCTAGCAATTATGCATACTAATTAATAAGAATTCCTGTTGAAAAATGGGATTTCTTATGTAAATAATTCTTACCAAAGTAAGTCCTGACAACTGATTTACTCCCTAGAACAGGACTTTAAAGTAAGTTCATCTAAACTATGACAATTCTAAGCAGTAATAAAAACATGCCAGTAAGCATCTAGTACAGAGTATCCTTCCCTTATTGCTATGGCAACACCATAAATTAACTCATAAACACAAAATAAACACAATTATAATCCACTTAAATGGTCAGTCAAGCTAATAAATCAAGTAGTGGGAATTTCAGTTCTCAGTACTTACAAGGTGTGATGTTTGCACGCTGTTTCCTACCATTTGATAGTAAATATAAAGTATCTTATCCATAATGAACTCATCTAATAAAGATATCAATGTATAACTTTAAACATCAAAAATATTATGTTGTAGCAATAACCTGTTTCTGCTTTGTCACTTGTTAGTGATCCAGCAAAAAAAAAAAATTCTGTGTACATCTTCCATATGGCTGAGGCCACTTTCTCATCACCATCAGGTAACAGAGGGGCAATGACAAAGTAGTGAACTCTAGTCTGGATCTCTGAAGGCAAAAAGAACCCCTCAAAAATTAATCATAGTGACATTCAATTTAGCTAGAAGAACTGCCATACTGTGTAAAATAGTTGTAAAAATAATTTTTTAAAACCCCATAAATTATAAAAGCCATTCTAACCTTTTCCTATTTCCAAGATATTTAAAAGGTTACACTAATTTATCAGCAAAAGGAAAAATGTAAGATTTCATAAGTTCATACTCAAATATTTTCTCATTCTTTTATTTCTAACCAAGTACTTTGTATGGAGCTAGAGGGTTTATAACTAACTAAACCCACACTATAATTGCTTTTTCTTCTTTCACGTTTTTCCTCTTCCCCAAGAATAAAATTATGTTCAATTATTAATGACTACTAGCACACACAAACAAAAAGAATATAAGTTGTTACTTCATCCTTCTGAGATAAAACCTCCTCAGTAAATAAAACTGAAAAAAAACAATGCTATCTGCAAATAAAGAGTAAGCAGCATTCCTTATCAATTTAGATCAGCACAGTTCTAATCAGGGCTGATTTATAGACACTGAAGGTGTGTCCCTTCCCTTAATTCAGAATTGCACAAAAACCAGTAAAAAGAGCAGAGGTACCCACCATATAGTTCACTTATCTTCATCTCTCACACACTGGTCTATGTGATACCCTCAGCTTCAAACTTAGACATTTTAAATACATGTAATAGAAAATTACTTTAAAATAATACTTACATTTTTATCAACCCAAACCTATTCGTCTAAGCTCTTTCAATGCTTTCTACAGGTTTAATGGGCCAAACAATTGCCCAGAGTAATTGATAGAAATACTTTAATACAGTTGCTTATGATTAATTGATCTTGAGTTTGGATTCTACACCAGCACAGCACCAGCTACCTTGAAGCAATTCCAGGGCTCTTTCAAAATTAAAATCTTTCTGAAGCTCCACTCAGAATGATGAGAATAATGTCTAGAGATACTGATGTTTGGTTTTATTTGTTTGATGACATTTTGCCCTTTTCCACTCCAGTTCTACTTTGTAGCACACAATCCTATTCAGAGTAAGAAACAGGTTATCACCTTTATCAAAAGAACTGCAGGTTATACAAAATGCAGTATTTAATAGACTCAAGGAAGCAAATATAGTTCAAATGTGACATATTGGTACCATGGGCACAATATTAATACATTTAACAAGATGCTCTATTTCCCTGAAGAGAACTCTGAAGTTACTGGTTCCTAAATTGCCATATTTATCTTCCACAGAAATACCCCAATATATAAAAATTTGACTAGTATCCAGCAATACACAAAGAAGCACATGAATAGTATGAACTAGTCATGTATTGCAAAAGAAAAGGAAGCCTAGGACAGGGATGAAGGAATACATCCATTAGTTTCCATCTCAGGAAAGAGGACATTACAAAAGCTGACATTTTAAGCTCTCCTCCTAAAACCCTTGTATCATCTACATGCAACAGAGACTACCTTTGGTAGTCATATCATAATCCTAATAACAAGTAAAAATTTTAAGTAAAACTACACTATAGGCAAATAATGAAACAACATTATGTAATACTTTGATTTGATTATTACTCCCTATCAAGTTTTTAAATAGCTACAAAGATTGTAGTAAAGATTTCCCATTTTGCTGCCACACTACTACATCTGTAATAAGTGTCCTTGAAAGGCTTCTTCCAGTTCTACTGTATACAGAATAGTACAGCAACAATCTATAAAAACCTCAATTTTATGACTATTTTGCACTAATGAAATCTAGACTGCTTCTAGCATGAACCCAGACTTGCTCACACAGTATGGTTTATAATCATACGCACACTACGGTAGCACTCCAAAACTCATTATACCACAATATTCACGTACATAATTTCTAAAACTCAGAGAATACAAAACATCCTTAATTCCATTTATCTTCTGCATCACTAATATACATCTGTGCCTCTTTATAGCCCTCAAGTAAGGTTTTTATAAAGCATCATATTGGCAAAAGAAAAACTACAGTAACTTCTCACCTAAGGCTTTTCAAATACACCATAAAAACTATGTGGTACCTGAAGTAATTTCAAGTAATAAGAAGTGCACCACAAAAGTGTGCTCTGTTCCTAAAGGAATGTTTTTTTATTTCAGGCAATTTTCAATAAGATGTGACTGTTCCAACTTGCACTGTTGCAAAGGTATATTTTAGAAAATAAGTATCTAAAAATATGCTCACCAAAAATCCTTACAAAAATATGAACTCTTCTTAACAAATAAATTACAAATATTTTTTAAACTCATAAATTCATAAGACAGATTTCACCAAATCAAACATACAAATGTTTGGGGTGGGTGGGAAATAAATCAGAATAACCAAAAACAAATACCTCTCCCTAACCTAAAAACTTAATTCAACTCCTTATATATCCTGTGTAAAAAGAAGCCACCAGGGGAAGAATTACAAAATCAGGTATGAGTTAAGTATCACACAGCAAAAAAAGGTTAAGCAAGGTTTTATAAAGCTTTGTCACAGAGATGATATTTTTCAACTTTTGAATGGTAGGTTTTGCATGCATGTAAGGCATGTTGCATATAGCACATTTTTGGTTTCCTTTCTTGTTGTATTTGGGAATGGGGAGCTGCTACACAAATTGGCAGCAAAGGAGGATTCAAATCTTGGGGTACGCTTCTTGTCATTGTATGTTGGCATTCATTGAGAGCTGGATGAAAATAAGCACAGTCCATCTCCTGTTTTCAACCATTCCAGAAGCCTGACATTTTTATCAGGTGAGAAGTCAGAGAAGTCACAGGAACACATTATAATGGGAAATTCCAGACAAATGAAATGTAGTGAAATGCATTTTACCATAGAACTAACATGCCAATGTAATTAAAGATGAAATACCAATTTTCCTTAACTTCAAAAGGCAAATGAAAAAACAACTTACACTTTTATAAAACTAAGAATTCTTGTAACCATACCTGCCTTCTGCCCCTTTTTGCCTGCCCTAACTAGCCATTATTAATGGCTCAACTACACCTTATGATAATTTTCTACCATTCACAAAACTTCTTTGCTCACTAAGATAAAACCTGTTAACCTGGAATTTTTACCATCCAAAAGTTTTATCTAACAGTGTCAAACCACTTTAACTAGTATATTTAACTATCATAGTTAATCAGATGTTTGTTTATTGTTACAATTTTAGAGGTAGAGACTTTCATCTTGTTTAAACTCTTCCACAAGTAACCTTCAGTTCATAATTGGAATATGCCTAATTTCAGTCATTAGCTTCACCCTGTTGCATACCACAATATATTCTATGTTTTAACCACAAAACATACTGGTTTGTTCTCTAGATATAAAATCTTAGTGGAGAAGGGCAGCAAAACCAAGTTTTTACTTCAGTACAACAAAATCCACCTTTGCAACACAGTTTGCCTTCATGAGTTATACTGATGTAGAGACTGTTGTCTTAACCACTCAGGTTTCACAGCCAGTATCAGCAATTAGAGTTTTCAGTACAAAACAAAAAATTCTAGCAATTAAGTCATATTCAAATAATAGTTCCAGCCTTTCTGTCTTTGATCAGTAAAGCCAAAAATAAATTGTGTCTTCACTTTAAGGTGTAAACTGGAGGAAAAGTAATCTTTTTCTGTTTAATTGGATTTCTGAAGTTAAAAGGTGTTTTGTTTCTATAACGTGTGCTCATAGCAGCAGTGATCTCTTCCAGAACACAGATATTCAATCCATGGACTGCTGGTTAATGCCTCACTTTAAACAGACATACTGCTATAAAACCATAAACGGGACAATTTTAAAGCTAACAGCTATTTTCAACACAACTTGTTCTATCTGACAAACAAAGAAATGAGATACTGAAATTCTGTATCACATTATGATTTAATACTTTAATGACATGGGTTGACCAGGATATTTCTAAAACCTATTAATGATGTTTCCATAAAAACAGTATTATGAATTTGGCACAGTAAAAATAATGAAAAAATGCTCTATATTGTCATGCATCACTTCCCTCAAAATCTAGTACTTCACCAATCTCACCTTACTTCCAGCAAAAAACTATTGCTGACTCATTCCTGGAGAGCACTGACTACTGAACCTGGACACATGTGGCTGTTCAATTGATATTTGAAGTCATTTAAGCTTTCTCATGCAGGAATTTCAGATTCTCCTGTGGTTACATACAATCACTCTGAGGAAAGGCCTCAGAAAGGCATTTATACAACATATTCACAAAAAAGAAGCTGAACAGAGTCCAGTTAACACAGGTATGCATCACCTAATCTAATCCCGAATCTTGAAGCAATTAACTGAATCATAGAGAAGGAATGTCGAATTATTGTAACACAGTTAGATTAGAAATAAACTAATGTTTTTATTTTTATAAATCATGGGAAATTATCAACAGTATAAGCTATTATCTAAAAATTGCCCACCGAAAACCTAATATTTACCTAAATGAAAATAAGGTTAGTGAAATCTAGCAAGGCATTTAGAAAAATCATCACTGCCTAAAATACAGTTTAGCTTCTGCTTAGCATTTCTGGTCTCTACTGCCTCCTCCTTGAGTTGAAAAGAGTACCCTGACATCAGTAAACTCATTTAGTCTCTTCTATGCACTGTGTAATTTAAACAGGTTATATTTCAATGACTGTGCAACACAACACATTATGGTTCATTGAAGTCAGACAACCATGGGGGGCCGAAAGCTGGAAGGGTAGTAATTTTAACATTCAAGGCCAAATATTACCACCTCTAAGGCAAGAAACCCCAAGGTTGACTATTATTGTCTAATATTCAAAAAAGTTAAAGATACTGCATTTAGTCAAATATAGGGACTTGAATAAGTCTCTTCATATCAGCATACTCTGTATTACACCATTCTGTCAAGTATCTTAAAATGTTGTTGTTATCATATATTAATAAATTGATCCTAGAAAACTATAGCATACTCAACTATTCATGGCCGTATTACTCAAGGTGAAGATTATCTATGCTCACTTAAAGAGCACTAGGGTCAGCAGCGTTTCTCCACCTCTGGGGAGCAGTACGTGAATGCTGAGGTACGCTTCTTCAGGGCTGGCATGTTCAAAACTAAGACGTTTTCCTAAGCTAAGAAGCCTCATCAGCATGTAGCCATATGTGCATTCCAGAAACCATGTGCATTCAGTGCATTCCAGAAACCAGGAACAGAGTGCAGTGAAAAGACATTTCAATAAGGCAGGGAAGTGACCCCAGCTTACCAAATCCAACAGCCCGGATATGCATGGAGGAGAGACTGCACCAGAAGAAACATCAGAACAGGCTTAAGAGGAAAGGTAATTCATTTCACTGCTACAGGGTTGGTGTGTGATTTCATTAAATGAAGGTGGGAAACAAACTGCCTTAAGGTAACAAGAACAGAACTAGAACCCTAAAACACCCTAGTAAAGAAAATATATTTGTGAAATTTTGTAATTTTCCTTATGAAATATGAAGCAAAATAGCAAGGTGGAAGATCTAAAATCTGCTCCTAAAGGGTATTAAAAGGCAAGTCCAAAATCAGTTTCTCCTTGCCAAGCAAGAACCAACCAAGAGACACAATGAAGACTCAACTTTCACTGTCCCTTGCTCTCTATGTACTACACATGCAATCCTGGCCACTCCACTGCTACACACACATGGTGTTCAAGAGCATGTAGCTGCAAAAGAGACAGTAAGTGAATTCAGCTCATTTAGAGATTATAAAAATAAGCATCACCCTCCCATTCTGTAAAATCTACTACTGAGCTTTACCCTTCTCTACCTTCCTACAACACAGGAAGCCTCTGCACTTGTCCCTGTGATCCATCTGGACTTTCAGGTTTCATGTGGTGCTGTCCACATACTTAGGCCCAATCTGGTGCTGACCCAGATCCTGCCTAAGAAGCTTTCCCTTTCATATTCTTATGATAGGAGATACCATAAGTCTGTGTTAAAAGCTGTCTGTCTGAAAAGGTGAAGGAAAACACTTGAAATTGTAATTGTACTGATCTACAATCTAATAATTGTATAAAAGGAGATCATCCTACTACTTTACAAGTATTTCTACAAGTTTAGCAGCAAGGCGAGGAAGAAAACTTAGATAAAAGAATTTGTATAATGCAGCAATCTATTGCAGATTATCTTCAGCAAGTCAGCATTTATCTTCAACAAGCTGTAAAATGTTTTCAGCAATTTTAAAACAAGCTCTTCCAATTACTGCATGTAGAAGTATAAAGATCTAGCTGTTCTAATTTGTATGAATGTCATAATAATTGCACTTGTTTGAAGTTGGTATTGAGGGGTGAATCACCTACAGAACTCTGTTACTGTGACAGGAACATTTGCACACCATTAAATGACTCTTAAATAATGATTACATTAGACCAGGACTAAATGTACATTATTTATTTAAAGGTTTTGCAATGTATTTATAGCACAGATTCAAACACTTTTCTATATTGTTAAATGTTAAATATAATTTTAAAAAACTTCCCAAAAACAACCCTTACAATTTAATTACACATTTCAAACATTTTCTGAACAGTTTTAATTACTTTTAGATCCTACCTGAGAGATTCTGCCATGCGCCTTAAGTCTTCATTTTGCTGCTTTAACCGTTCAAGTTTAGCGAGGATCTTGGATAATTCACGACTTGAGTGATCTGGGTGCTCACTGTCTCGTACCAGGTGTCCACCAATATAAAAGAGTAAAGTTCCCCAAGCAAAGAGGATGAGCATAATCCAACGCCAGGAACCAGTCCATGGCCGCATTTTCAGAAAGTTCAATTCAATCCAGAACTGTTTCCACTCACAAAATAACAAACATTTTAAGTTCTTAGCTTGTACAACGGTGGACAATTCCAGTTCCTCTGCTTCAACACATTGTACCAGAGAAAAATTATTCTTAGTGTTTATCTTACTGCAACTCCTGAAGGAAGATTCGTATAAGGCTGTACATAGAAAGCATCAATATTGCCTCATTCTTCATTTCTGTGGGAAAAAAAATGAAAAAAAAATCTGAAATTATAATTCTGATATGTAAAAATATAGTGAATCGCAATTAATCTGAATGTATTGCCATTAACATTCAAGAATGACAATAGACAATGATACTACTTTCTGTCACAGAAACAAAAAAACTTTTAACTTTCCACTGAACAGTATGCTGAGTTCACAAATGAATGACAAAGAATACTGCAATTAATCCTGGATTTGAAATGGCCAGAAAAAATGCTGGTTTTTATAAGATAAATATTTACCAATTCATGTGTCATTTCACACACTAAAATAGTTCAAAAGTCATTCTGTGGCAAAATCACCTCAGATGATTTTCAAAACATCATTCAACAAGGGTAAAAATCTTCTCATTCTATCTAGATCAGATTTTAACTGAGAGCAGGTCCAGAAATCTTCCTTAAGTACTTCTCCTCTCTCTTCTTCTTTCTCAACAATGTAACATTTCTACCGTTTTTAAAAGGCATATATATGCCATTCACACTTGAGTTCCAAAATAACCCATATTTTGAACTCTCTGATCTGTAAATCCACTGCATTTCCTCTGAGATACCACCACCTATCTTTCCCCAAATCATCCTTCTCTGTTTAATCCTTCTTTCACTATAACTTCTTTTTAATTTCATTTACTTATTTCATTCAGTTCCAACTCATTTCAAGTTTAGAGAAACATCTTCCCAAATTGCAATAACTTCCAAACTCATGCAGTTATGGAGTTATGCCTGAAACACACACTTCCAGATACAATAACTCTAACACTGAAAACAATTATATTTTCAGTAGCACTGAAAATGCTGAAAAATGTTGAGAAGGGGGATAGTTTCTATATGTTTGAAAGATGTGAGAAAAATCGCACTGACTAGTAAGATGGGACACAATTGTTTATAGAGTACTTTGCAAGCAAAATATCAACATTTTTTCCAATCTGTTTTTCATAAAACATGGGCTTAAGGAGACTCACAAATCAGGTATCTTCTTTATCAGAGGCAGCGTTGGTCTGTCTCAAACAACAGTGTTAGGAGAACAGACAATCAAAAATCCACAAAATTGATATAATAAGTAATCGGGAACAGATGGTATTCTTACAATAGTTCTAAAGAAGGTAAAGAATGCAATAGTTTATTATTAACAGACGTGTGTAACCTCTTACTTTTAACCACTTTGTAGCAAAGGAATGGAAAATTAAAACTGTAAACTGAATTTGTAAGGGCTACAGCAGGGGTCCCAGCAATTACAGGCCAGAAAAAAAAACATTTGTGTCAGGCAAACAAACTGAAATAAGAAGATGAAATAAATCTGCAGACATAAGGATGAAAGTAATCTAAATATAAAAGTACTAACACAGCTTTTAGAAAGAGAGATTGTGCCTCATAAATTTATTAAAGTTCATTTGAAGATGTAAACAAACACACAGGCAAGACAGAACCAGTTCTAATTGTTACGTAGTTATCTAGTCCAGGTGGATTTTCAAATGGCATTCAACAAGGTCTCCAAAATGTTCCAAAAAACCTAAGCTGCACAGAAGTAGAAAGTGCATCACATGAGTCACCACCCCATCAGAAGAGAAGAAATGTACAGTAAGACTAGGCCATCAGTTTAGGTGGAAAGAACGACCAGGGACTTCTCTGGACCCATGGCAGACTTCATACAGCTTGACATATTCATAAGTCTTTGGAAAACAAGTTGAAACATGAGGTGAAAAAGTCTGATAGCAATGAACTGAAAGTAATCAAGATGTTTGATGAGAAAAAAGGAAAAATGGAAAAAAATCAGTTCATCAATGTGTAGAGTTATGTATGGATGACCTTTGAAGCCCATCAGGAATCAGCTTTAGCTGTGACTGGTAATTCTATAAAGTATCAGTTCAGCATTGGCCTACATAAAACCAAGTCCTCACACATTTTATCTGATTTCTATCAATCTCTGATGATGCTATTGTTCTTTTCATAAGTTAGGTCACAGTACAGTTAAATATAAAATACAGATGCCAAACTAGCTGAATAAATAGTAAGAACATTTTGAAATAACATTAAAGAGCCTGTATCTCAAATGTGGTGTATCTAATTATACATGACTTCTAATAACTCTTACCTATCAACTTCGTACTGTAATGTGGCTTTCATATTAATTCTTTTATTTCATACTGTTCTGGGAATGCAAAATGACAGTGAATTTGACATTTTGTCAAAGTATTTGACATTCCAGGGATGGGGCATCCAGTATGCCTGGATGCCCCATCCTTGGAAGAGTTCAAAGCCAGGCTGGGTGGGACTTTGAGCAACCTGATCTAGTGAGTGGCATCCCTGCTCATGGCAGGGGCTTTGGAACTAGAAGATCTTTAAGGTTGCTTTCAACCAAACCATTCTATGATTCACTATTTCGAAGTTCATATGAGATCTTCAGATAAATCAGATTAAAGGAAAAACTATCACATTTTTTAAACTGTTCATTTTTTATAGCTTGTGTCAGGTTTCTGAAAGACCTCCACACACAGACACATACCACAGCTATCTGCCTGACAGAAAGTCAAGATGTAATGTCAATATTTATACTTGTTTAATTTTCTACAGCTGTTTTGAGTTTTCATATTCTAAACTAAATTAACGACTGCCAAGACTGAAAGTATGAGTCTTAAGTTAGAAAAAAAAAAAAAAAAACAACACAGCAGCAGCCCACAAATGCAGCAATTCAAACCTGACATGAATCATAATAAACACGGTCATCATCATAATAAACATCATGTGACACTGCATATCTAAATAGGAGCCCACCCAGCCTAAAAGGTGGGGGAAAGCAGTACCAATACATATATTCTATTAAGCAGGAGACAGAAAAATATCTAAATAGCAATGATTAGTGTTATTATAAATTTATGTTATGACCATATAGTGGAGATCCTTTATCTAAGATTATGATGCTACTTTCATTTTACCAGAGAAAGTAATGTATTTTAATTTACTAGTTATCCCCTCAGATTTACCATGATTTCTTTTCTTACATGTGACTGGGTTTACCTATACCCTTGCAGTTTCCAGTGCATAAGCACATCAAAACATAGTACACTGGCAATTAGCTAATTTTTTTTCCTTCAATCTTAGATTAGCTCTTGTTTCTTTTCTAGGGAATCCTGAGAATAGTTGACTACTTTTTTATAATGTTATGCTCTAAAATAATGTAAAAAAAATCTCTTATCTCTCTCAAAAGGCTTACCCTGGTATTGGATATACTGGGTGAAAAAGAATCAATTCCTCTATTTTACTCAACAGCTCTGGAGCAATCTTTTAAGTTAATTTTCTTTTAAATTTCATCACTTCACACACTTAAGAGTGTGATGATTTCAATCTGATCCCTCAGGTAAATCATCTCCCATTTATAGGAGCCCAGCTACCAACCACAGAAATCCAGGAGGCTAAGCAAAGCTCAAGAAGGAAAGACAAAGCTCAGCAGAAGAAGCAGCTTGCATCAGTATAGTGGCAAAAACAGCTTTAATGCCAGTATCAGTGAGGCACTGGAGATGTCACAGTGAAACTGGTAACCTGAATGTATGCTTCCAAAGACACAACTGCCACAAAATAAAGCAGTTTGGTATGACCTAAAAAGCGCAAAATATTCCATATAAGAATTTAAAAGGTCTCCTGGTTCCATGAGAGACAAGATGAAGAGACTACAGACATCTCTAAAATTTTCTCAACATAATGAGAANTTCCATGTAAGAATTTAAAAGGTCTCCTGGTTCCATGAGAGACAAGATGAAGAGACTACAGACATCTCTAAAATTTTCTCAACATAATGAGAAACAAATAGCACATGGATTAAAATGAAGGCTTTTTGTTTTTAAATGTAGGAGTTCTCTATCACTCCTAGAAAATTGATTCATTATTTCAAAATTCTGTTTCAGCTACTAAAAAGTCATCAAACCATCAGGAAAAGGTTTTGTAGAATAAGAACAAAGTAACATTAAAAGCAAATGCTAAGTTGAAAGTATCACATACAGTAAGCTATTTTTCAGGTTTAATTTAATCTTGTAGCTATATTATAAAAAAGTCACTACAAAATATGCAGCATTATCTAATGAAACAACATAGGTCTATAAGTACTGGCTACCATAAATCATTAGGAATACATAATCTTCAGTGCATCAGTTGAATGGAAAATAACATTGTGAGAAAGGAACTAATGTTAAAATTCATTTATTGTAAGTGCATAGCACAGAAAATATGGTTAGTGTCACAAATTTATTTAGACTCCATGAAGAGGAGACAGAATATTTACCTAAAAATAAGGGTCTGCTTGAACCCTTGATTGGGAAATCAAACTGTGCATACTGCACATGTAAGCCATGATTGTAAGAACATGAAAACATTTTGTTGCTGAACTAACAGGGACAATTTGGTAAAAAAGCATTGTTTCAATGCAATGGAATGCATTGAATGACTAAATGAAAATTACTAAATGAAACAGTAAACAGAACATTGACTTGATTAAAATGAGAACTAAAAAAAGAGACAAGCGTAGCACCGATATCTTAATGAGAAGTAACGTACATCCATGTCCAAGTTATTTTGCTATAGCAAAAATGATTAATCCATTTAAAAAAATACATAATACCTTTCCTCATCGTGCTCCCATAAAGCCTTCTAGTTACTTTAAAGCTTTAAAAGGTACTTAAGAATTAGAAACTTGAATAGCTCAATACTATAATTTCAAATGGAAGGTCATCTTCCATGACTTAAACAAGGTCCTTATTAATATACTATTTCAAAAATGCTTTCAATAGCAAATTCAGTGATGCAGTGGAGATATTCTCCTTGTGTATTTTTCCTTGCTACAGAATTATGGCTCCAGAATAGCATTGTGATTTTTCTTGCCAATGTACAGTTTCAAGTTATTTTAGATTAAATTCAAAGCAAACTAAGCAGATCTACTTTTGGCTCAACCACCTACTGGCCTAGATTCACTCAAAAAAGCTTACTTTATGTAAGTTGAAAAGAAAAAAAATTACTCAAGAACTAAAACTCACACATCACTATAGCTAACATATACAGCACTATATTTAAGGCATGTATATCACATACAGTTGTACAACGTATGAAACATGAAATTCATTCACTCTAAGAGCTATCACAATGACTTATCACTAAATGTGAAACACTCAAAAAGCAAGTTACACTGCACATACAACTTAGATTGAACTCTCACAGCATTGTTAGTTTCCCTTAAAAGTAAACTCAACTTATTTAAGTTAGTCCTTTTAAGATTTCACTAACAAAACTTATCTTCTTAGGAAAGCATTCTACTCTAAGTAGTTAGCCCGTTATGCTCTCATAAAAATTAAAATTAAATACAACTTTCCAATTCCAGTTCTTATTTAACAATGATGTGATGGCACAACCTCTGACAAAGGATTAGAGCTTAAGGAAATAATCCTTTTAGGATATTAAAATAAAACTAAGGATCAAAGGACAAAAGTAACAAGTAAATGCCTCTGTAGTGTTTGATAAAAATAAGCAAACCTTACAAATATTATTGATGGTTTATGCAATGCATTCTTTACGAAGACTTACACAGTAATTTAATCAGAATTCTGTATGTCACACAAGGTGTTGCTGGTGTCTTGTATGAAACAAATACCTGCTTTTCTCTCTTGGATCTGCCTGCTGCGATATATCCCAAAACAGGATTTGTCTTTTCATGGCCACGTTACTCTGGCAGTCAGCAACCATTTTACAAGGACGTAATACATCCAAATCCTTTTGCATTTATCTCTCTTCAAATTTATAAGCTCCTATCTTATATACAGAAATTCTTATTTTTCATCCTTTTATTTTTTGGTTATTATACTTTATCCTATTTTACCATTGCAGTGTCCCAAATAAAAAATTATTGTACATTTTCCTGGCTCCCATTAGCACGCTCCTCTATTTTGTGACCTAAATTTCATTATAAACTATAATATTTTTGTGACATTGTCACTACTGAAAACATCCAAGATGAGTAACACATGTAATCCACTGCACTAATAGGATCTCTCCTCCAGGCTATTACTCTTCCTTGCAGCCCAAGTCCCTGTCACTTCATCCCTTCAGCTACTTCCTTTTCCAACAAATGATTCTACTTTTCACCCACATTTTCTCTCACTCAATACAGAATTTTCAATGTGCCAAGAAATGCTGAAAGAAATACATACACACTTTCTCCCAATCTATGTTTCATTGGGAAATTTACATCACTGAAACAGTTAGCAAGTAAATCCAGAAAAATACAGCTCAAACAACCTTTGATAACAAATCTTGCATTTATCTAATTTTCCATTTTTATCTAGCTCAACTTTTTTAACTCTTATTTGATTGAAATTTGTTCCTATGCTTTGCACACTACTGTGATCAAGCCAGTACTGGTAATTATTTCTAATTCTAGCATTCATATGTATCAATCCTAAGAGATTTTATCCCATTTAGTTCCAAATATTTTTAGAATATTGAGTGGAAACAATTTGGAAAGCATTTCATTCATCTCTAACTTTTTAATTACCTTTATTAACATATAAATTATATCTATTTTCTTCAACCAGAAAACAGAAACCCATTCATAGAGCAAGTATTAATGTTTGTGTTCTAAAAGTATCCAAAATGAAGTTCATTTCGTTTCCTAGTCAAGCTCACTGGTTTAGTTACACTTTTTCTAAAAACTATCCACTTCCTCCTTTTTCTGGAACAAGGATATAAAATTTGTAGTATTCCATATACAGACTTAATTATTGTAGAATGTATTTCTTTTTTCTTCTTAACTTCTATTCACATGTATCACAGGCCATCAGTAAACAAAACCATGAGACTTGCTTACTATTTACTCCTACATCCACAGCTCGCTCTTTACTATTGTTTATTTCTGTAAAAGTCTAATTTTATATCTGTACAGGTTGCTCTAAGAAATTTGTGTGGTTTTCTCCTCATATACTCCCTTATAATTTTACTTGAATAAATACAGTCCACTCTGACACAATCTGCAGATTATTCTAAAATTAAACATTTTCTTAATAGAATTCACCACCCTTTTCAATTTCATTGCAAGGGAAAATTAATTCAATACTAAAGCCTTCAAATACTGTAATTTTGTACCTTTATCACAGAAGACTCCCTGGCAGGAAGAGATGGTACAGAGGTACTTCTTTAACTATGCAAAAGTTACAGGCCCACTCATTTCATTTGATTAGAAAACAAAATCATAACCAACAAGAACAAGCTTCAGAGAAAGATAAAATGTGATTTATCCTTCCTGAAATTTTGCTACAGAGATTCTGTCACTGAGGATGGGAGCCCGATGATTTTTTAGACTTACAGAGATTATGAAGAAGGTAAATTACTAGGACTTGAGGAATTAAAACCTAGAGTCTAAAAGCAAGAATATCAGCTTGAGAAGAGTTGTCTTAAGATTCATTTAGAAGAATTTCATTTAGCAGAATACATATTATAATACAGACAAAACATTCAAAGTAGATGAATGTTGGAGAAGATTCTGTCATTATTTTGGAGCTTATAGTGTGTATTTGATGTAAAATGCTCAGCTGAGCAACATGAGACTATTTTCAATTTTACTGCAGAAAATTTTATACCTGAAAACAACTTTGCAGAAATTTGAAATGAAAACACCTTCAGAATGGAAGGCAGAGGAAAAAATAAACAAATATTCAGAATGAACAATCAGTAATCTCATGCCAAATTTATTCTCCTTTTAGGAAGTCAATATTTACGGATGTAATCAAAATAGTCAAGAAGATGAGCACATGTAGAATACAAACTGAGAGCTGATCAACAGTTCAAGAGTTGCTGTATTTGCAACCCAAGTAGCAGCAATAAATTCCCTAAATGACTCATGATCAGTGATGACACAACAGAAATTGCCAAACCAAGGTGGCTATTGCTTTTTTCAGGTTCTCAGGGTGGTGTGTAGCAGACAAACTGAAGCTGAGAGAACAGTAAGTGCAATTTCCCTCACAAGTCTAAGTTCAATCAGAATCATGCAGGAAAGTAAGGAATGTATGCAATTATTTCCTATAAGCCTCCTCCTCCATCAGTGATTTCTAATTACCACAAATACCTGAGTTGTTATCAAGAATAGTCTTTGGAGCACTGAACTATCCTTTCACCCCAAAAGAATTTCTAATATTAATTTCTATATTATTATATTTCTTTACACTGTCTCCGTTCTGTTCAAAATGGTACAAATTACCCAGGTCCTCATCCAACTCCATCTAGTTAAATGTACTTTTCACTTTTGTACTGATCTTTCCCCATGCTTCTCTCATTTGCACTCAACAGAAACCAATAAATAAATACTGCTGGCTTTCTATCATCTCTTTATAACCTCAGATCTTTGGACACTTCTGTAGGTTCCTTTTGAGGTTCTAGCTCCCCAGGCCACAAACCAGATCATTTTGTGATATTTAAGGTTCTTTCCTAAATTACTCATTATCTAGCTTAAGAATTTACTAACACTGACCAGGATATATTCTTTTATATTTCTCCTGTCCTGCACTGACCAAAGGTACTTTTTCTTCTACAAATACCTATGACATTATCTTAAGCTGACACCAAACTGACTAAATATTTCTACCTTAATAATATCTTACATTTATAGATATACTTATGTAAGGTATCTATATGTCTTATAAGATACATAAAAACAAATATCTTATTCCCTTTCAAAATTCCATCATAGTGACTAGAAATCAATGTTTTGAAGATCATGACTAAATATTACTGTGCTAAAAATGTTTTGGTATACCCTCACTCTCTTCTGCATGTATCCCTTTGCTTCTTACCTAGATTGCCTTTCCTTAAGCATGAATTTTCCTTTTATTTTAGTATTTATACAACAGCTTGTGCAGTGATCTCAATTACTCACGTAGTCCACCAGCCCGTCACTGTTAATGTGAGTTGGAAAAAAAATACTTAAAATTTTCTGGATTTTTATCCTTTGCAAGTCTAAATAGCCACCATTCAGGAAAAAAAGAAAAAAAAAACACACACACACAGACAAAACACAAAAAAGCACCAAAACTTAGGAAATTTCACATCAATTAATCATTGCTAGTTATTTGTTTTTCATGATCAAATAAATAGTTCACTATTAAAGGTTTTATGATAGCTTATTTTATCCAACATGTTACATTGAATTAAATTCTTTGTATTTACTACATCCCATGGTCATACTGGTGAAAGTGCAGCAAAAAGTGTTAGTGAAGTCTCCATCCCTGGAGGCTTGGAAAAGACCTGACAACCCACTCCAATTGACCCTACTCTGATCAGTGGCGTTAGAGTGAAGACCCCCAGCGATACTTTCCAAAGCCAGCTGTGATTCCAAGTAAAAACTTCTACAGCTTTTGGTGTGTAAAAAAAATTATTCTAAAATGCGTAACACGCAAATGTACAATGTATTTTATCTCTCACATAAATAGCAGTACATTTTCAAAAATCCTAACTTCATAACACACATTAAGAACAGTTTACCCTCTGCATGCCAGCAGGTAGTGAACACAACTGCATCATGTTGGTTGGAGGCTAACGTGTAATTCCACTATTCCAGCAGTCAGTGAAATGGGTAGCTGTTTGAAAGAAAAAAAGAAAGTCCCTTTAATTTCACATTCAAACAAAAATGCTTCACATTTTGTAAGAACAACTTTCTTTTGATTTACTCCTTAAGATAACACTGAGAAAGAATCTAAGGTTTTATTTAAAAATATCACATTTTCTACTTGTTATTTAGCTAATCATGGATTACCCACAAAGATCAATCACTCAATTAGAATATTTTTAACTACCATCTTTCATTATATATAG
Organism: Climacteris rufus; assembly: GCA_013398175.1. NCBI lineage: Eukaryota > Metazoa > Chordata > Aves > Passeriformes > Climacteridae > Climacteris > Climacteris rufus. Next base: position 2,569,467 of record VZRZ01007063.1, read on the forward strand.
ATTAGATACAATGCGATCTAGCAATCAAAGAATTGAATCAAAGAATATTTTAGGCTTCGTATTGATTTAATGAGTAAATTTTACAAGTCAGTCTCACCAGGCCCAAATTTCCCTTGTTAATATTTGCCAACTTCAAAATTATGTTTGAAGTTGATTCATTAATATTTACAGATACTATCAAATTTGCAGCTGAAAGATGTTATACATTTTGAATGCAAGATATAAATCTGCATAATCAATTAAAGCAGTTCAGCCATTTAGCAGTTTTGTCAAATAATTGTTTCCCCATCTCTAAGCACTACTCCCTGTTCAAAACGCCAAGCAAAACTTTAAAATGGAAAAATAAAATAAAATAAAATATAAGACAGACTATTTAACCTTACACTAAATAAAATGAATAACAATATTCATGTATATTCTTTCATATATGTTATCAGTTATAAAATTATGAATATGTTAAGGAAACCTTGGAAAGAATTTTCTTTCAATCAAAATACTAAAAGTCACTAGAATAAACACTAAAGAAATCACAAATCTGGAAATTTGCAGAAAATAAAACAGAAATAAAATGAATAGCTCTTCAAAAGTACTCTATAGCAAAAGAATACAGCTCCCAAAATTTCAAGGTAATTCCTGCTATCTTCCAAAAAACTATAAGGTCTCTTCATAACTTCTTAACCTAAAAGCACAGTTTATCTTTCATAAAAAAATTCTTATGCTGGTGACACCAGAACTGGAAGCAGCACTCCAGGTGGGACCTCACAAGAGCAGAGTTGGAGAATCTCCTCCTTTGCCCCACTGTATTGGATGCAGCCCAGAACTGGTTTGGTTCTCTGGGCTGTGAGTGCACACTGTTGGCTCATGGTGAGATTTTCATCGCACGTGCCCTCCATTCTTTTTGACAGAAAATATATGGGGGGCAGAAGGCATTGTTCTTGCACTTTCACAATCATTTTAATGCTTCTCTAAGATGATGAGGTCGGGTAGGGCCTCCCATAGAAAGAGAGACAATTTGCACTCCTTGGAGCTACCCTGATTATGCTCAGGTCCACAAGACTCAGGAAACTGCTATGTGACAGTCAAGAAAATTCCATTTACAGGAACTTGCAACCCAATAAAGAAATTGCAGCAAGAAGCAGGGAGCAGACTGTTTGATCTTAGACATGACAGGAAAAAATTCCAGCAGATCAGAAGGCACTGTGCAATTCAAGGCTTAACGTCACTGAATTAACTGCAACCAAGTAGAAGCAACAGCACACGCACAATGCCAATGTGGGCAGAGAAAACCTTGTAAAAAATTTTTCACTTTTCTTGTTTCTTCCCTATTCACTGAGTTTGCAATACTTAAAATGTTAATTATCCTAATTGTCATTCTAATAAAATTTGGCACTTTTTCAATTAAAAAACATTTGGATTCCTTTGAGGAGCTAATTACATGGAGAACACCTACGCCAAACCACATAAAAATTATGGCCAACTCAGGGTGCTATGCCCCCATAGTTATTAAATTTATTTCTACAGGGAAAAAAAAAAAAAACCAACAAAACAACACATGCACACAACAACAAAAACCACAATGTAGTTAAGTATTACTACTAATCCTATAGCTATATATAGTTACAAAGCTATATAGCTATATAGTCTCTGGTCAGAGATAAAAAATAAGCAATCAAAACACCAATTTAGGCAATTTTAGTATCAGAGACCAAACATTCTCAAAATTATGCATTACGAACACTCAAAGGTTCAGCTATCACAACAGCAGTGGTTCACAGAAGTCCATACCCACAGCACTTGGGGGTTTTTAAGCTAAAACTATACACAGAACATTTGAAAGAGTTTAACAGGAGTTAAGAACCTAATCAGAAATAACAACTTTTCCAAACTAGATAGCAGAATTACATCAACAGTAACAAATACAGTTGGAAAACAATAAGCAGTCCTTTGTTTTAGATACAGTAAGAAATACAAGTGCTCATAATTCTTGCAACATATTACATTTGAAAGCTTAAAAAAAGATAGAGTCATTTCTATTTATTTTTTTTTTTTATAATGGATGCAATTTTGAGCAAAAGAGGGAATTGTACCTTGAAAGAAAAAGAGCAGCTTACTTGTCAAATATATGCAAGCTTCTCTGTCAAACAGACAGAAAGTTACTGGTGATTCTTCTTTTAGAAATATAAAAGAGTCAATTGCAGAAACCATATACTCCTCCAAGGAAATTATAGATATGGACTCATTTTAATAAGTAATGGATAAAGCAGTCTTCACTTTTACAGTCCTTATCCTTACTAAGATAATACATTAACCAGAAACACAGCATAGTGAGAAGTTACTTTTTGTCTTATCTGAACTAAATAAATGTCTTTGTAGGATAAAAATTACCTTAGAAAATTAACAGGATAATAACATGATAGTAAAGGTTTCTTTTTTCTTGTTTACTTACTGAATTGGCTCCATACAACCCTATTCTAAAATAGCCACAACAAAAATTCAAACCTCAACTCTAACATCAAGCATAATCTTCCTCCACAGTAATAAGTTAATAATCCACTGATAGCCCTTGCAGAAACCTCATTCCAAAAGAAAACAGGAAGAGCGAGAATCTTCAGAAGCAATGAAGTAAAAGAACAGACTATGGAAGTTAGAAGGACCTAACTTGTGTTTAAAAAAACAGATAGAATTTGTCACATTGAACTGCTTCTTACACTTGCAAATGAAGGCATAACAAAATCTGGGGATTAGTTCAACCTGGATAAATTCAGCTCATGAGGTAGGAGAAAGTAGTTCCTAAACACTAAAGTGTAAAACAGATAAAGGAATCAGCCACTGAAACAGATGATTTCATTAAGTAATGGATTCTCAGTTGCTCATTCCCTTTTAAGTGAAGCACCAAAAATGCTTTCAAAAATACACAGTAGTTCAATCAAGAGGCTGAACAGAATTGGGTTTTCTGCCTTGCATTAGTCATATGAGAGTTGACAAAGAGAAATGGTGCATCCCTTTCTTAACAGAATTTAATAGAAAGTTTGCTTCTGTTTCAGTGCTCATCTGGCACCAAAGTACAGCTGCCTCTTCTCCTTGTGGCAAGTGCAGCTCCTCATCAGTAGAATAATCCAGATACCTTGGGAAAAGAACAGAGAGGGGGAAAAAAAACAATGGACAACCTCAAGCTAATATCTGACTTTTCCATTCTTGTTGGTGCTGAAGCTCTCCACTAAATCTTTTCCACTTGCTTCCCCATGTCATTCCTTAATGGCTGCAAACATCAGAAGCAAGATCAGAGGTAAGATATTTCCTCTTTTGGCTGGCATCAAAGTAACATACAAAAATCTAATAACCAGGAAACTCAACATCAGTCAGTTCACAACTCAGCTGGATGTTTACAAATCAAGATGAAAAACAGGCAGATGAGAGAGCTGCTGAGTTTGTAATAGTTATGCAAAAATGCATGACACCTGGCAGCCATAAGAAAACTGAACTGCTATTTGCAACCAGGAGGTTTTGCAAAATCAAAGCATACTCAAGACTATCCAGTATTCAGATGCTGGGAAAAAAAAAAAGCCACGTAACTGAGCTAAAAACCTTTCTTCTTACACATGGCAGGCTTGGAGACTGGGTGATTTGACAGAAATGCCAGAATACAGTTTTGAGAGGGCCACATCAGGGAAAAAGTGTCAAATGGGATCATTATCTAAATAATCTGACTTGCTTGGTATCACAATTTTCTAGTTTAAATTGAACCGTGTTTTATGCAGTACTTTTATTAGAACAAGACAAATTTTACTGGGGATTGCAAATAGTAATATTGCCAAATAGTAAAGAAGTATCCATCTTAACTTTAATTCCACTGTGCCACAATATGGAAATCTTAGTCTGTGAAAATTCCGCTTGGCACTCTAGTCTTTTTTCATGACAAAAAACTTTTACTTGGGATACAGAACTTTACACAATAAAAAGGTACCTAATGAGCTAATTCAAATATGGGAAGCAATCTATTTGCATTAGCATGTGCTGCTGTCTAATTTACACTAGTTTACAGCTTTCACAGAGAACTCTATGCCACCAAAATTTGATTGCTTCCTGTTTGTGATCCTCACCATCACCGTGGCTTAAGCGTACCACTGATTTATGATCTATTCATTTATTTAAAAGTGAACTAACTGAAAATCTCAGAGTACTTTGCACAACAGTAAGGCTGTGAATAAAACAGAACTGTGAAAGTTGCAAGTCAAAACCTCACATAATGCTGCCAATGCCTTTTCCTCTCAAAATTGGTGTGACACATTATTAAGGAAAAATGACAGGTGACTTTAAAACTTACTGAGTTTCAAACACCTTCGAAAGTATTAGCTTCTTGTTTAACTGCTTTTATGTCAAGCATTAAGTTTACACTGCTAATCAGAATTCTCATTTTTATTTATAACAACTATCACCAATATATAAACTTCCTGACAAACCACGGTGAGTGTTAGAAATTATCAGCCTTAATGAGTGAGCTATTTTCTTTTACATGCAAGATGAGATTTTTGTGTCTGTGTGCCCAGATATATATATATATAACTCTCTCCAGAAATAAAAGAAAGCTTGATTTTTTTTAACAAAGAATATTTTATAAGCTAAACATTCTAAAAATAAGACAATTTAATTTTCCATATAAAGTCTGAAAGTATTAAAACAATACTAACACTGTACAGTAACAAAGGACTTAAAAGCTAAACTTGCATATTTTCTCAAAAGTAATTCTAGTGAAATCCCATTTATGTACTTTAGACTGTTAATAAGTAACAAAATGCAGGATTTTAAATCATCACTTGAATCAATTTGAAAGTCAAGCACTTGTAGAAAAAACCTACAATGATGTGTCATTCTTACTGTTTCCTAGGCAAACCTACATAACCACATAGAAAGCCATGATTGTCATAGAATCATTGCATATGAACTCATTATTTGTGAGAAAAGCAGTCTGTTCCTTTGTGGTGAACACTTTTTAGTATGGATGTGACTATACCATGGCCATTGGCTCCTAACTATAGCAGTTCTCCAGCAGTATCTCACAATTCACTAACCTGCAAGTCAGGCTTTTTCCATCCACTATTTTATAACAGATATTACTATTTTCTTCCTGCTTTTAGTGCAGGTTTTTTTTCTAGCCATTCAACTTCCTTTATTTCTGAATAACTCAGGCTAATTTTAGCAACTGTATAAAGAAAAAATAAAAGATGCCCATTATTCCTCATGCTGGAATTTGAAAGAGCTCTCCGTGGTTCTGAGCTACCTCCTGCAAGAGTCACACACTCCAGAAACTCTCCTGCGCAAGAGTCTGACTAAGGTTCAAACACAGATAATAAGCCTTTGGTTTATAAACCTATGTATTCTTCTTAAAGCAAGCAACTTTGCTTTAGCAAATTGAAACCTAGAACACAGAAATGTAAAGGACAGTCTGGATGGCATTAAGAGTTCAGTTCCACAAGAAAGGGCAGCATAAAGGATCTACATCTCTAACCCTTAAATTATTCACAAAATCAAAAAGCAACAATGAAACTAGAGAACATGATAATCAGTCTACCCAACATGAAAACTGCAAATTTAAAACTGTAACAAATGGGAGCAGAAGATTAGAGGGCAGGGACTTCCCCATCACGCTGCATTATACACATGATTATCTATATTGAGGTAGACAAGGGAAGAACTTAAGAAGTGAAACACTGCATTTTGAAGATCGTTTTGCTAAAATCAAAACATGATAGAGAAGTAGAATAATACAATCATAGAAATGCTTAGGTTGGAAAAGACCTATAAGATCATGTAGTCCAACCTTTAACCCAGCACTGTCAAGTCCACCACCAAACCATGTTCCAAGGTTCCACATCTACACGTAAGGACACAAACAAACTTTTTAATACTGTGAGCAATTCTGTCTCTCAGCTCATAGATGAAGGGGCTCAAGAAATTTTTGAGACAGAAATGGTCCCATAAGTAGATGACAGCAACATCATTCTTACATGGAGATTAACAGGAATACTAAAGGCTAGGAGGCAGGTTATAAGATTAAGGCATTAAAAATCACCCATATAAAATAACAAGCTGTTTAATGCTAGTGAATGCTCTGTTGTGAAATGACTGCTGAGTGCAAAGACAGAATTCTACATGAAAACTAGATGGTCTTTTAGAAAATGTTGGGAAAGAGCTGGTGACTTCAAGTCCACAATCACTTCCAGCAACAACACCAGAAGTAGCAGAAAAAAAGACTTTGAAAGTTAAGATGCTTTATAACACATTATAATGATCAAGTTTTTGCTTCCTGTGACACATCATCCAAGCAGAGAGGTGGTGATGAAGCTTAATTGGAAGATACTAAATTGACAGCCTACAGGAGTTTTGAGAAACCAGTTCTTACATGCATAATCAAATGCTTTAAAAAGCCCAATGGAACTAAAAGACTTGACATAGATTCCAGAGGGGCAAATGATGTTTGAGTTGGAACAGCACATTAAATACAGGACCACAGCAGGAAAACTACATTAAATGAATGCATTAGCAGCTAGTATGAAGAAACTTATATTGATTCCTACATTGAAATTTTTTTCACAAAGAAAACAGAAGAATTCTTGAAGCTAGGAAGGTACAATGCACATCAGAAATAGTAGGCACATGAATAACACCAGATGCTGGGAAATAAACAACATTGGTTTTGTGAGGAGAGTCATGCCTCAGAAGGTGACTGAGTTTTATTAACAACTAAATTAGCATGAAATTAAGGGGGACCTGGTTGATGCAGAATAAGAGGATTTGCAGAAGGTGCTACTAAATTGTGAAAATCACTGTAATTAAAATGTTCAAGTTAAAAAATTTGGTATGTTAAAAAAAAAACAGACTTCAATATTCTTTCTACAAAAATCCATCCATGGATACTATACTGTATCTGTCTTAAAGCAACCAGGTCCTGGAAGCTCCAGAAGTAAGCTAGAAGGGTCATGGCTGCTTGCTTCCACTTCTGCAGATAACTGCTACTGACATTTGAGTAGGACACAAAGCCTTTTCAGACAAAAGCTCAGATGCCATTAATTTTACAACTGACTTTTTCTGACAGGATCTTATGTAGGCATGGTCCCTGCTGAAAATGTATTCAGTAAGTGAAAAAAAAAGTGAAGAAAATTGCAACCAAATACAGTAAATAAACACTGCCATGGAATTCAGCCAATTCTGACAGAGTCCTTAAGACAGTCCTTAAGAGTCTGCAAGATACAAAATATAATGAACTTGAACTCCTGAAGAACCAGAGTTAGGGAGACTACTTTTATTGCAACAATTTCAAAATTATATGGTGGCTGGAATGATGTACACTGCATATATATGCATTTGGAAGTAGGTAGCAAGCATTGAATTCTGCAGATACACAACAAACCCACACTGCTGGAGAATTTAGGGACAACTTTTTCAATACCAAGCCTTCCCATGTCAGTGCTAGTACAGATTAAATACAGAGTAGAGAAATTATATTTTACTTTTAAGACCACTTTCTCTCACACTCTTCATTTTATGAAAAGCAGCAGCAAACCACAGAAAGCAAGTAGTCACAATGTGCAACCAATCATGTGAAACCAAAGAAAGATGAGGAGATATCACACAACACAAGCATTTCTACAGAAGAAATACTATTAAATATGTTTGGATGGTAAACTAAAACATTAAACCTTTTACCTATAATTTATAAAACAATCAGTATTAGAGCTTAGAAGAAACAAACATATTACATGACATATTTTGTCTGTAACTTTGTTCTAATAGAGAGCTAGCCATTCCTCATAAAAAATTGATTTAAAAACCCCAATAATAAGTTTTGTAAATGCAGCAACTACTATACTCTTCTATGAAATAATAGGGCATTATTAGGACAAACATAGCTAAAGGCTCCAAAAAGCAGTCTATTAGGAAAAAAAGATCAAAGAAATTTCATAATTGTATGTGATTTTTATATCCTAATGAAATCTGTGCATGCAAACATTTTGTGTTTCTGTTTTAATTTAGAAATCCCACCATTTTGTGTGTATATCTACTACTTAAAACACGGGCAGACTACACTTTTCAAAACAGTGCAATAAATAAAAGTGCCCACAGGGTGTCACATGCTGCTGCTGATATAATTAAGCCCTTCTGTATTCAAAGGGCCAACTGTTCCTGTTTTGCACCCCAACTTAGTTCCTGATCCTGCAACCAGCATTCACAGAAGCATCCATACACATCCAAAGTGTCAGCTGCAATCAATATAGCAGAATTCTCAGAAACGACAGAACCCCATCCTACCTATGTGATTTCAAATAAATGAACTACTTACTAAATACATTTATTGGAGGGGAAAAAACCCACAGAATACCAACATTGCATTCTCAGCACAATCATGCCTGACCTAATTTCTAATCACATTATATAGAGGGAAAGAATGAGACTGCCAAACCATCAGAATCCAGAGGCTTCATTTAAAAGATATATAATCATAAAGCATTACATTTCAAGTCAGTCAGAGGGAAAAAAAGTACATTTAGATACTAATTTTTTTTCAAAGTTCAGTGAACACTATGTTTGAAATTTTAAAAATTCTTTATGTCTGCTATTCAAATATCCCAGAAGTGTAGTATAATGGAGAAACAAACTGAAAATTAGACAAACAACATTGATGAAGTGGTAACTGATTTTCTCCCCACACTTCCTCCATCACTACACAATACTACCAACATAAAAAGCACTGGAATTCTTTCTTTAGAAAGGATTCCTTATGCTCGATTGAACTTTTCAGATATACCAGTTCTCCAACAGCTTTTGTCTGCTGTATATACTTATGCTCTTATAGAGACTGAATCAAAGAGCCACCAAAATCCTGACTGAATTTTATGATCTATAAAAAATGGTAAATTTTAAATCTGTAAAATACAATCTGTATTAGACAATCTTCTTTTTCTCAACCTGTATAACTTGCAAACATCAAGTTGTAAAGACACAAGAATCAAAATACCTAATCATATCATCACAGTATCTCAGATACAATTCCAACTCTGCCTCCTCTGCTCATAGTTAATTCAAATTTGATATAAACCTAAATAATCTTGGACCATATATATCCGCTGTTTTCAGATTTTCATAAAGGTACCAACTTGAAATGTAATACTAATACGAACACATTTGTAGACTGGATCCAGTTTTAGAGATGCTGAGCAATAATAATATCACTTGAGGCTGAAAATGTTATGATAACTGGTTCCTTGAAAAACACTTTTATGGTCTGTTAAGCCACCTTTTTGGGTGTTCATTAATTCCTCATAAACAACTTCAAGACTGTTAGTAGATGCCGCTACATTTATTTGGAGTAAAATCTTAGCCTTTTCCTTTATGTAGTTAAACAGCTTGTATGGCAGAAGGAACGTTCACACTGAATTTCTTTCAGAAAATGTGCAAAAATTTTGCAAACACTCCTTGGTAAATTCAGAACAAAATAAAGAAGTTTTAAGTTCCTTCATTAAACTCTAACATCAAGGTTAAACAAGAATGCTCTGCTTTGTATTTTCACCTAGAGCAGCACTACTAATTACTTCTGTCATTGCTATTTTACCTGTCACTACCACAGTGTTTGCTCAACATCTGTGAATGTTAAGTCTTTTGCTATGGTCAGTGTAATTCTTCAGCAGTTTAAAATATTTACAGGTCTGGTGGCAAGATATTCTATTTCACAATACAATCATCAGTCTTCTCAAGCATAGAGATGATGGGCATCAGTTTCCTTATACCAGGAGGTAAAACTCATGTAAGCTTTCTTGAATAAATGAAACTAAAATAAAAAGCTACCTGAATATGACAGCCAGATGAATTTTGCTATCTACTTTCTAAATACATTTCAAAACAATATGAAAGATAGCAATATTGACAGAGAGACAGTACAGACACATACGAAAAAATTAATGCACTATCACAACATTCTACCTCTGTAGTAGCCCAGGATGTGTTTATTAGCAAATCATTTTCAAAAACTTATTTTTAAATACCATATATGTAGCAAAATATTTTTGCTTTCTTTTGGAAAAAATGGAGTGATAGGCACATAATTTATGATTGTAAACTGTCATTATTTCACAGAAATGCATAACATTACAAAAAGGTTCCTTAATGAATATTACAAGAACCAGTACTTCCTACTTTTATACAGAATCGTCTAGAAATGGTCTAAATATTTATTAATTGATTTTGCAAGATTTCCCTAGGAAAAATTCTCCATGCAAAAATTGATGGAAGAGAAATTTCATACACAGTGTTTATCTCACTGTAATTTACACCGTTGGTTCCAGAAACAAATAAATGTTTACAGGTCTAAAGTAGAGCTTGGAGATCTTTATTAATTTCAGTCATACACAAGAAGTTAAACTTTCTAAAAACACACATGCAGTGCAATCCATATTTTAAATATACCAGTATACCTTGCTTTTTATAGTAATGACGGTAGAGGGAAGTCTAAGATTGCATTACATGATCAAAAATCCAACACTGGTATTTTTTTTAAAAACACACTATCCTGATTTGCTTTAAATAGATCTATTAATACACATACTGTACTGAGTAATACATATAGTCACATCTTCATTGAATGATACATGCACAGGTTCACTTAGTACCATTCAGAATTTTTATTCATTACCTGATCACAGGAAAACCTCTTCCCAGATCTCAATATATACTCATTTCTAACTTCCTTCACTCCCTCTCTGTGTTAGAGAAGCATACAAAAACTGTAATTAAAATGTAAACACTATTCCAAGATTTGGTCTAAATATCATGCTAAATTCCTTTACAGATTCTACCCAGAAAAGCTCAAGAGACTCTGATTTCCAAGCAATTTATTCTTATGATGAAGTACACATGACCCAGCACAGGCCCTTGAGCAGGATAAGATGAAACCTTGCATTACACTGGTTTTGTTATTAAAAATAACCATATTCTGGGTTTTTTCTATTCCTTTATGAGGTTACAAATTCACAAAACAACTATTTCACTTCCCCCCCGCCCCCAGAAGTCCATTTTTCCAAAAGTGGTTGTTAAAAAGCCTTGCCAAAACCAGGCAATTTAATCATAGCTTATTGATCAGGTCACCTCTGCACTGGTTCTTCTTCAACATACCTTTTTTAACACATGTCAAATAACTCTTTCCACAGTTGTTCCAGATTTGCTTGCCACAGGAGTTAAACTTGCAGATCTTTTACCTCCAAGACCACCTCTGAAATTATTTTAAATATAAAGTTCTATTAAATACAGCACTTTCTAGTTTTCTGGTATAGAGACCAATATAAGCAATAGCTACACAAGGGAGTTCAGTTCTATATATACAAATTAATAGGATTTGATCCCAGTGCAGAAGTACAGTCAAATGTAGACATAACCTGTAGAAGAGTCACATTTTCAGGTAGCAGTTATAATACAGCAGACTTTTGGAATAGCTTGGCATAAGGCTTTTTCCTTTTTT
>VZRZ01007063.1:2581023-2614819 GCA_013398175.1 Climacteris rufus
GATTGTTGGTTGGTTTGGGACATCTTAATGTTTTAAGTGTTAAACTTATTCTTCTCTCCTGCCCCATCCTCTCAGATTTTCTCTGCTTGACCAAAAAAAAAAAAATTAAATTGTATTATAATTGTATTATGTATTAGATCAAACACATTGAATGTTAGGAAACAAATAAAAAGGCATAAAACTGAATATATCATTACAAACACACAACATGAAAACATTCTTTACATATAGTTCTGATGTTTCTAGAAATAAGGATCATTATTTTAAAACATTTGAGGAGACTTATCAACAAGAAGATGGGGGAACAGGAATCAACTTATTCTGACAATAAATAAAGAAAACATTAGGTTCCCAGAAACACTTTTTAACCAGTTCCACCTAAATGATCCCAAAATAATTCTCATATTTGCTATTAAAACAACAAAAAAAATCAAAATAAAATTTTATTAATTATCTGGCTCTCAGCTTGTTATTAAATAATGTGTCTTCCCTGTTTGCTTACCAAAAACGTATTTTTATATTTCATTCCTTAATCTTCTCTAATTAAATGACAGGTGGAGAAAAATAAAAACATGCTCATACAGCAAAAAAACATGAACCCTTTCCAATTTGACTGCATGAACTGGTCCAGAAGAACAGAGGGGAAAAAAAACTGTAGAATTCTTCTTGCCTTGAAGAACACTGAAAAGTCTGAGAACAGAACTCAGAAATTTAGCAGCTGAAGAAGGATAATGAATTCATAAACACAACAATATTACTAGATGAAAGAAGCACTTGATTACTCATCATAACAGGCCAGGAATTAGACTGAAACAAAAAAAAGTTACACCATTAAGCAGAGTATCAGAATAAATTACATTTCAGAAAAAATACTGTAGGTGTGAACAAAATAGAAAACAGGAAAAAACATTTGTTCATCCTATGACCACTAAAAAGAATATAGACCAAAAATTAAAAAAAACAATTCTTTTCTGTATGCATATGAATACATAACATGCTCCTAACATCTCTAAAGAAATGGCACAGATTAAAATATTGTTAAAATACAAGATACCAACAGAAGTACTTGGCAATGACTTAGTGAGTGTCTCCATGGAAAGAGCACATACATGTAGGGAAGTACTAAATTGCATCAAAGTTCTGATTATTGTCTGTATGAAGCTATCAGTTAATTTTTGCTGATGGTTCTTTACAGAAGAGTTTTGAGTCTCGGTACACACAGAGCTGGAGGAAGTCCATAGATTTTTAGGAAATCACTCAAAACCTACTCATTATATTTGGCATGCACTAGGAAAACGTCCCATTCTCTCTGCCATCAACTCCATCTCTAGATGACATGTTTACAACAGTTACAGTTATTAAATTATGAAAAATTTGATGCAAAGGAATAAATGAAAAGCAGGTGCTAAGTAATCCTTTTATATAAGGCAAATGGGAAAACCCTCTAGCATTGCCAAATTTGAGGGATTTGCAGAGTTCAAGACTGAAAGATCAGTGCTCCAAAAAGGCATGAGGGAATAAAAAAGCAGAATAATAGGTGGAGGGAGAGCTTATGTTACTAAGATACTCTCTGAAGCCTTTAGAATGCATGAACTACATTTCACTAATTTTGCAAGCAGAACTAAAGTTTTCCTTTTTCTTGACCTTCAAGCCTTGCTCCCTGCTCTAGTGAGGCATCAAAATATTAGCCCACTCTAATACATGTTGTTATATAATTCTCCCAAACTCAGAGATCATTTTTGACTGGTCATATCCTAACATTATTCTCTGGAATACTGCTATTGGACTAAAGAGACAAAACTAAATATAAGCTGCTAGCGGAAAAATCTAGGGATTGGTGGAATAGTTCTGATTTAGTGATTTTTTAGCACTTTCAGACTACATGTACATGACATTACCTTTGACTTCAAGTCTATGCATCAAAACAGAAACAGTTTTCAGAAATACACCATTTCAAATATACTATGAAGCACTGATATAGAATGAATGTTCAATTTTCAGTTTTTGCAAAATAACTTCCAAAGTACCAGCACTAGCTTCTCCCATCCAATGAAGCTTGGTAATTCAGATTCATCATACAGATAATTTTATATAATGATGAGAAAACATGGAGATCAGCAAACTGAAAACAACTAGATGAACAGTTTCAATGGAACCAGTGGGAAAAAATTAGTGTAAACATCTTTAATCTGAATGTTCATTTAAAATAAAAATGGCTTAGTAACAGAGAAATACAAAGAAGATAAAATATTTTTAGCAAAATAATTTAACAACCTATTCTAACACTATTGCTACAATAGAAGAAGCTTTATTCCAGAAAGTATTAGCTGTCATACTGCTGCTAACAGTGGCTCACCACAGCTTACACATACTTGTTTTACATATTCTGGTTCCTGTTCAGAAAATCTCGTAATCACAGAAAGGTGCACAAAACAGTTGACATTCCAGAGCCTTCTTTATCACTGACTATGATTCATGAACTGTTTTACAATGCTCTGTGGGATGCTAATCACAGCATTCAGGAAATTATGAAGACTCAAGAGTCCACTTCCCACAACTTCATTAGTGGCTTTTTAGTGTCCCCTTTTATAAAATATGTGTGGCTCATCACACCAGTTTTCATTCTGCCACTCTCCAGAAGAAACATGAATTCTTCTCAAATGAGTGTCATGAACATATAACAATAGCACACATAATTTTTTCATGTTTGCTTGACTTCAGCAGCTACCTAACCACACTGAAATGAAGATAATCAAGAAGAAAGGATGCATGATACAGATGGCGCACAAAAACCATCAACTTCAGCAAGCATTCACCGACCACTTGTCCAGTGCTGAGTGGTGCTTTTGGGTCCGGGAGAAAAGCACCAAGTTCATTCACTCTTTCAGTTATAGGACAATCAGCAACCTCCTCACACTCTTCAGATTATGTTCATGCCAAATACGACTGCACATAACATTGACAACAAAATCAAAGTCATTTGACAATGGCACAAAATAGAAAGATTGCCCTCCAGAAGTTTGCAATGCCACACTACCATCAGTCACCAGACCATCTGCTTGAAGGGAAATATAAAGTAAATAGCTATTATCACATATTAAGAGCCACTAAAAACATGACCTTCTGCCCAGCATCTCAACTGTAACATGCAGGACAAAGAACATTTTAAGACAATGGAATTTCTAAACTGTGATGAATAAAGAGAAGAGAGACCTTTCACAAGTCTCTGTTCAGAAAATCTTGTAACCATAGAAAGGTGCACAAAACAGTTGACATTCCAGGGCCTTCTTTATCACTGACTACTATTAATGAACTCTTTTATAATGCTCTGTGGGATGCTAATCACAGCATTCAGGAAATCATGAAGAACCCAAGAGTCCACTTCCCACAACTTCGTTAGTGGCTTTTTAGTGTCCCCTTTATAAAATATGTGTGGCTCATCACACCAGTTTTCATTCTGCCACTCTCCAGAAGAAACACGTGAAGAGACATTCTGGCTTCCTAAGCATAGAGGGGAAAGGAGTATCTTTCTACAGTTAAAAAAAAAAAGAATACTATTAATATGGTTGGGAAGGAAGGTGCAAAAAGCAGGCTTTTAAAAATAGAACTTTGTGAAAACGTCAGCATATTTCCTGAAAAGGCACATGTTCAGTGGCAGAATTGCAATGCAAACACTCATTCAGAAGGATTCTACCATCAGCTCCACAGGTGAAAATCTATACCCTGTCTAGAGAGGAGAAAGTAGTCATACAACTACTGCAAAAGATGCAACATGATGCCTGAACATGCCTTTGGCTGGCTGAAAAGGAGCTGATAATGCCTTGAGAGAAGGATGGATTTCACAGATTTAATATTCCTGTTACTATCATACATTGTATTTTACATAGTATTTGTGACAAAAATGTTACCAGTAATATGCTGTCTTTGATAAGGGTATATTAATACCCTGTTGGCAGAGGGGAGTATGGCACTGAGAACTGGACTGGGATTCCTCCATATGAGTCTGTACTATCTTTGTTCCCTGAGCCATCAAATGAGGTCTCAGTTCCATCTGCAAGGCCAATAGCAATCCTTTCTTTCCATCTAATGTGAACATTCCACTATGTTGTCTTGTTGCACTCTAATACATCATGACCACCATCTTTGCTTGCCAAGTAGCCTTTTTACCAATTGAGAAGCTCAGAAAATTATTGTTAAAGCTATGTATTTCCTTCTCCTAATCAGTCAGTCTTTCAGGTGTTAACCAAAGCCTGTTAATGAAAAGCACAGATTCATTTTGTTCACATTAAAAAAGAAGGAGTGTGGGGGAGAACACCAGCACATTTTTCCTACGAGGATCCCAATTAGATGAGTTTGTTTCAGGAGTAGTTTGCCACCTTCCTCAAGAGAACTGTGCACCATTCATTTTACCTTGCTTATAGATAGTAAAAGGTTGCAGGTTGAACTGTTAAGAAGTTGAAGATACAAATGTAGATTCAGTTCACTAAAAATGGTCAAATTTTAGAGGCAGTGGTGGTTATGGCTGCTGTATGATACTGAAGACAATAATGGCAAGCACTATAACTCAGCACCAGTGTGATCACACCTCAAATCCTGTGCCCAGTTTTGGGCCCCTCACTACAAGAACGACACTGAGGTGCTGGAGCGTGTCCAGAGAAGGGCAACAGATCTGGGGAAATGTCTAGAGAACAAATCCTATGAGGACAGCCTGAGGGAGCTGGGGATGTTTAGCCTGGAGAAAACGAGACTGACTAAGGTAGGACCTTATTGCTCTCTACAGCTGCCTGAAAGGAGGCTGCAGCCAAGAGAGGATCAACCAGCCTCTTCTTCCAGGTAACAAGTGACAGGACAAGAGGAAATAGCCTCAAGTTGCACGCAGGGAGGCTTAGATTGGATATTAGGAAAAATTTTTCCAATGAAAGGGTTGTCATGCATTGGACCAGGCCCAAGGAAGTGGCTGACCCTCCATCCCTAAAGATATTTAAAAGACATGCAGATGTACCACTTAGGGACAGGTTTAGTGGCAGACTTGGCAGTGTTACATAAATGGTTGGGCTCTGTGATCTTAAGGGTCTTTTCCAACCTAAATTATTTTATGATTCAACAGCATGGAAAAGATGTCTGCTCAAAACTTATCTGAAACAGCACTAAAGGGAAAAAAGAAGGAAAAAAAAAAGCAAAGAAAAAAAAAAAAGAAAAAACCCCCAAGATTAAAAAGAGAAATAAAGAAAAAAAAAATCAAGAAATTCCTTAATGTACCATTCTAATTTTGAGTTTACTTCCCAAATCTGGCTTAAAAATCAGTTGGTTTGGCCAGATAATTACTACTTGACTTTCAAAGTGTGTTTCAGACCTCAAATATAATTTTTTATTACCTTGGTTGTGACATGTTTTTGTTTACAAATAATCAATTTTGTGATATATAACCAGAATTTCCATCTGGTTATGTATCATAAACCAGCACAATTCCACAAAGCACAGATGCTGGGAAAAAATCTGTGCCATTTACATTACACAGACTGCATGAAAAAAGTTTCCCAAAACATAGTGGTTAATTTTAAAGATAGCATTTTCATGACAATCAGTAGTAACCATTAGGCAATTAAAATTGTGAGGAACATCAGTGAAAGATTATTTCACAAGACAGGAAATGAGGCACGTGTAGAGTGAACCAATGTTAGAAGAAGACATTCATTTACAAAACAATTTTGTTTAAATACTAGATTTAGCTTTATCAGCAAAAGTGTATTTTGAAACTAAGGCATGCAAACCTATGATAAGTAAGTGTTATTCCCTAAAGTAAAACGTTGAATTGTGAGCTTCACTACAAATCTACATTCTTCTTATTTTAATAAACTGGCTTTGAATTATGGCCATATCACAAGGAGATTTTTAATAAAAAGCCCTTTTAAGTTCAGCCACTTACAAGCCTATTTTTATATAGCATGAATGAAGGCTAATTGCAGCAGTTACAATGCTTTCTTAAATTTCTATTGAATTGACCACTGAAATCCAATGATCACAAAATTCTCCGGTTTCTTGCATCAGAACCACACATGTTGTCCAAGAAAATGCACATCTTTTACTAAAACCATACATGAGAGCCAAACACATTAAATAAGAGAATGAGAGAGAACAAACAATTCCCAGATAAATTGCTCAACTAGTTAGTTACCAAACATGTTTTCAGCTCTCACCAATGCCTTTTCATACAAGTACAAATCTTCAAAATTTCTCAAGTAACACTTCAACAGAACAAGCGTCTTAAATCTCTAAAATGAAATACACTTTCCCGGAACCTGAATTCTTATAGTTCTTTTCTAAAACTCCTAAGACTATTTCTGACTAGTCTTAGAAATTTCAAACTAGCCATAATATACCCATCACTGCCCATTAATGTTGTATACAGCAGTTAATATCACCTCCCTTACAGCCCTTCTAGTGGTTGCGTTATTGAAAACCATTGTCTCTAACCTGTAAGTGCAATCTACAATTTGGTCTCTAGACCTGGGATCACACATTTGGCTCTATCCAAATACTTTCAAGTTCAACTTGCCAAGCAATTTAACAATGAGTGACACCTCTCTATCAAATTTAGAGATTTACTAGGAGCAATGTATTCTTCTCAAGAGCTAGCAAAGGCAATGGCCAAGAATCTCCCACCATGTAGCAATGAGGGAACCTTCCTTAGGGTTTGAAAGTTCCCTGACGATTGACAGGTTTTTGGATTCATTAACTGATTTTAATACAGTGAACATGAATCACAACAAATATGCTTAGGAAAAATCAATCTGCTTAAAAGACAGTATCATTAGGATCAATTTCAAGTGAATTACCCTATAATTAACCTCTGCCTTGACTGGGTTTTTTCTACATACTGGCAAGCATCTAAGTTTTCTCATTCCCTTTAGACTTGCCTTATTTCAACATTTGTTTAAGAACAAAAGAAGCAATAAAAAAACCCCACCAAGACTTAAGTGCAAAAACAATTAAACGAAGATTTTCCTATGCTAACAGGATCTTCCAATTTCAGAAGTGTTTATTAGTCACTATTTAACACAATAAAGAAGGACTGAATTATCAGTGTAGTATAAATTTAAAAAAGAGCAAAGCCAAAACAACTACAGGATATTTCTATACTGTAGTTGTCGCCTTGACATTTATCCAGATCTTGTTCTCCTCCCCATGACAACTACAATTTCTTTTAATCAACAACAAAAAGTGTGCAAGACCCCCAGTCTATCATTTTATCTAAAAATTATAATATTAAATATTCATAATTCATGGATATGTTTATCACGTCTATACTATCTCTCTGTACTTCATATTAAAAACTAAATTTAAAAAACCCTGTGACATATATCCTCAACCATTTAACTGAAGGAACTTCTGAAGCAGGAACTTCTTGTCTGGCTGTTTCTTCTGATCTTGTCCCCTTAAACAATTTGTCAATGCAAAAGTTTAGTTTAGGGTAACAGGCTAACCCTAGACATTTTAAAAGGTATAAACTGCCAATGATATTTGAAATTTGACTTTTCAGGCACTGTAAAAATAATACTAATTTAGAGCCCAGGTTACCATGTCTAATTTTTTCAAATTTTCAGTCAATGATTTAGATTTGGACTATTAAAGTTTAAAATTAGATGCATTCAAGATAAAAAGTTACTCCACCCAGTGGAAGAAAGTATTTAAGTTAAAAAATTTTTAAAATTAAAAACACTGCAATGTGCAGAAAGAGATCCTATGTTGTTTCTCAGCATCTTTTCCAAAAAGCTGCTCTCCTTATGCTTCATTCAGAAAAGACATAGACAATTAAAGAGGGGGAAAAAAAAAACAAACAAAAAACAAAACAAAAAAAAAACCCTTACAAACAAACAAGCAAACAAAAACCAAGCCACCAAACATCTAGAAATTTGATATTAAATCATAACATATAGTAAGGTTATCAGAAGGTTATTAGATCACTCCTCTCCACTAACAGATGACACATACTCATGTGACTGACTACATTTCATGAACTTCCAAAGACAGACATACACTCTTCCCAGTTTGTTGCAGTGCTTCACAAGCCACAATGCATTAATCTCTACTGGTAAAAATGTAAGCTCCTTAGGTTTTATGGTCTTACAAAAGACCTAGAATAGCAACACTTACTCTCTGCATTAAATCACCTCGTATTATTTCAACCCCCCCTCATAGGTCTTGGATCCAGCGTTATGATCTTCAATATTATTTTCTTATGGACTCTCCAATTTGGCAAGTTAATTTTGACTTGTTTGCGTGTATTAAATGCATGGTTCCATACTGTACACAATGACCAAGATGACTCCATTTCTACCTTATGTTGTGCAGAGATTTACATCTGTTTTCCAGTGTTGATTGACAGTGCTTTCATTTACTCATCCTGGTGTGATGCTACATTTTCAAAACTGTTTTTTGTGCATGATATTCTTGATTTAAGGTCAGCTCTTAACACTCAGTCTTTTTCTTCAGAACTCTCAGTCAGTGCTTATCCTGTACTTGTCTGTTTTCTTTTCCTTTAATTTAAAAGCAGTATTTTAAGTTTGCCCTTAATGGCTTCAATGCCAGTTTTCCCTGATCATTCTAATTTGTTGCTTCATGTTAAATACTCCTCCAATCTTCCAACCTCTCTGCAGTGTCTCAGCCTGCTATCATTTTTCACTGCAGTAAATATGTATGTCAGTGGATCCATTAGCATCGTCTTTTCTTGTAAAGAAAAACATGAAAGACTATTGTTTGTGCTGCTGCATCAGAATTGACTTATCCAGAACAAACTTTTAATAAAGAATGCATTTCAGAGAGCCAGAAAAGCAATAAGCCATCCTTTAAAGAAGAATCCAAGCTAAATGACTACCAGGATAGAAGAGTGAACTGAAGCCTAATGTTAGAACAAGAAGTAGACTTTGCTGAACCTCAGGCTAGGAGAAAAGTAGCAAGCAAGATTGTAGATACTCCAGAACCACAGAGAAATGATCATGATAAAACAGCAGGGCTAAATCAGCAACATACCCTTCTGAAAATATTTTTTTCCTTTTCCATTAGGAATCATACGCTGATCTATGTAGATACATAGAAACAGAGAATATCTATCTGATATTTTAGATGCCTTTACAGTAAATAAAACTGAAGATATACAGGCCTTTTCCAGAGATTACTTTATCTTGCAAAGCCTATCACAGATTAATCTAACTTACAGAATATCCAAGAAAGGATAAGAAAATGTTTTAGAATGCAATAAAAAGTTGATTTGATCTTTCTTTCTTAACAAACTACAGAACAGCAATTAATAGATTATGTGAAATATGATTTGGAAAAAGACTACCATGGAAATGTTTCTATATCTGAAAAGAACCAGGAAAAAATATTAAATAAGTATATGGATGAAATACCATTTTCCCAAGCCAGCCTGTGATAGCAGAAAATAATTCCAAATGCAGCTTGTTACCAAATCTGACAGGAAGCAGGAATGCAACACAATACATTGATTGCATAATCAAGTAACACAGGAAAGGTATCACCTTCACTCTAGGGCTCAGTTCTTGTCTCAACCCACGAGCATCACCCAGATCTTACCCAGACACTAAGATCAAATCAGCTTTCCTCCACTGCTCAATCTCCCTCAGTAGCTGAGCAATGTAGGTACCAAACCACTGGCTTAACTAGTGCTCCAGGCACTGCAGTTTACAGACCTGTGCAAATCCTTTTAATTGTCCTCCCACACAAATTAAACCGAAAAGGCGAGAAGAGGCTTCATGCAGTTCTCAACCACTGTGCCTGGTTCTTGCTAAAGGAAGGAATGCATCTCTACTAAAGACAGTTAAACCATCACCACAGCTTCTGGACAAATAAAGGTAGTGTGAACACAGCACAACAGGAAGCATAAAACTGACTATAAGTACCTATGCATGCACGCAGGCAGGCTTTCACAAACAAATTTTAATTTACACAACTGCAAACCAAGATACGGACAAACTGTTGTATCCTATAACATCATGTACAAGGGACCAGCCAATTCTGAATATAAGTGAGGTTTTGAGAAGTCATGGATGTTCCTTTCATTCATTTCCAGGGCCTGGAGTACATAGATACTACTCATGGGGCTGGAGAGTTGGAGGGCAGTGCAAGGGGAAGACTATCATAGATTTTCTATGATTTTTTCCCCTCTGCATCATTGTTTCTACTCTGCATCAACAGATCATTCCTACTAACTGCAATGGCTGGGAGGGATCTGGCAAGATGAGACAATTCTAGTCTAAAGCCTTCACAGATGCCTGTTCCTCTCTGAAGTCAAATCATCTTCCCAGCCTAACAACCTCAAGACAGCATTACCAGAAACTGCTGGGAAAATCCACTGACTGCCTAAAGGGACAGGTTATGCTCCCACACTATTTTCTTCTGCCTGCAGTCTCATTTCTTCTTTTGCACCACTTGAACCCTTTTTGAACACTTGTCTGAGTTGATCCAACACAAAACACAAGAAACAAAACTAGCCACCTTTTCTCTGTGTTTGTGAGACAAATGAGTTAACCTGTTTCAGTAGCAGTCAGTTAGGGAAGAAAGCTGCGTTCAGGAAATAGAAACAAGTCCTTCCAGCAACAGGAACCAGTTACAAGAGCTAACCCAGGTTCAAGACACCTGACTGGACACCAGACACTTGGAAAGCTATCAACACATTCTTTGTTCTGTTCTGGGCACAAGGTCCTTAGAACATCATTTGAAATCCCCCCTTTTTTTTTTTTTTCTTAATAAACCATTCATTACATTGTTACATTAACATAGTGCTTCCAGAGTTACAACTGTACAAATAAAATAATTGAGAGCACTTTAGATGTCGCCAGCTTGACAACCAGTACTGAATTTGGGTGAAGTGTAAAAGCATCTCATCTGCAACAAATTTGCTTGAACTCTTGGTCTAATTTGTTCAATTGTGAAAGTTCAAGACGTTTTCACAACTTTCTTATCATAATTAAGACTACTGATCAAAACAGTCATTTCTACAACTGCATCAGAAAAAGAATAATGTCATAATATGCTTGGTTTCCAACTTCACACTTGAATTCATGTTTCAGTGAATTTCATTCTTTAAGCAACTTCTCAAAAT
The DNA here is from genome assembly GCA_013398175.1 of Climacteris rufus. NCBI lineage: Eukaryota > Metazoa > Chordata > Aves > Passeriformes > Climacteridae > Climacteris > Climacteris rufus. Next base: position 2,592,146 of record VZRZ01007063.1, read on the forward strand.
GATGAGAGTTACCTTTCTGCTACATTTTATTTAACTAAAAAACATCTCCTCAAACATGAGTATTATGGTACTTGCACAGACCTTCAAAAGCATAAGAATCTGAAGTATTAACTTTTAACATTTGTCATCATTTGAGAAAAATCTAGCACTGGATCTAGGATATCCCAGAGCACACAATACTTTCCACCCACAACAGCTTACTCACTTACGACTCTCAGAGAAACTTCATGGAGTGGGGCCCGTGCCCAACCTCTACAGAAGTACAGCTTATCTATGATAAATACATTTAATTTCTGCAATACAGATGGAAAGGGCCCAGAAATATTGCCAAAGAAATACAGGATTTTGTAAATGAGACAGAGGATACATAATGAATCTATCAAAGAATTTCTCTTTTCAAAGATGAGAGGCCAAGAGAAGAAGGGAAAGAAAAGGCTGTAAGGAGAAATGAAAGGTGAAACAGGTGTCTGACTAACCCAATTTTGTCAAGGATCTGACACAAAAGTGAAGGACATGAGCTCTGTTTTAAAAGTCTCCTTTTTTTCAGCTGACAAAGATTTATCAACAAAAGAGCAGTTTTTATTTGTGGAAGCAACATCACAAAGTACAAGAAGTACTTACGAGCAATAATTATTGTTCAAATTAATACTTTTGGGGACTCTTCTTCCTCACTTTCATTTTGAAGCATAGGTAATTCTCTGAAAGTAGAAGAGGAAAAGATCATTAGTTTTTATCACAGAATCATTTAGGTTAGAAAAAACCTGTAAGATCACCAAGTCCAGCTGTAAACCTACCACAGCCAAGACCAACACTTAACCATGTCCTTAAGATCCACATGTACATATCTTAAATACATCCGGCGTTGGAGGCTCAGCAACTTCCCTGGGCAGCTTGACAATTCTTTCAGTGAAGAAACAACTGTTTTTTAAAAAAAATCTTACTTTTGGGTTATCAAAGCATGGAGCTACTACATCATTTCCTAACAGTTGTCTCACTAATTCAGAATGGCAGCACACTACTGAACTAAATGTTGCTTCCTGGCCATTTAACAGAAAAGCAATCAAAAACTGCACATATCAGACTCCAGAACAGCAATAAATTGGCTGTTGAAAAAGCTTATTTTTGAACCTGACTTCAAGGAAAGGAATGAAAGCAGAAAAAAAATAAATACGAAACCAATTAAAGCAACAATAGTACCAGGAATAGGAATGAAGGGAAAAAACTGATAAATGCTTCAGATAACTGACTTTTACTGCAATAAGAATTCTGCCAAATTAGCCTTATTTTTGAATGAAAATTAAGTGATTGTATATTTCAAAGAGGAGTTTCAGCAGCTGTACTGTTAAATTAACAAGGTGAACTCTAAACCTCTCAAAAGCAGCAACAGTGATAAAAAAAACCTGAATTCATTTTTTTCTTATTCATATAATAAATTATTTAAAGTAATCAGCACCTACAAAGTCAGAGCCCATGAACTTCCAAAAACAGAACGCCTGGGGGAAAGAGGGAGATAGCCTATTTTCATTTCTATTCTAGATTGATAGTTTGGATATACTTCGGCTAAGGCAGCACTCAATGTAAAGGTTATAGCTTTTGCTGTGATAAAGCATCTCAGAAATTCAAACAAAAAAAAATACAACACTGTTACTCCATGTATAAAAAGTAAAATCAGGGATTTACATTTCCAGAAAAAACAAACTTGGTCTTTTATTGTAGCTACCATCAAATCAGTTACGCTGCCTGCTTCACAAAAACAGAGAGGTGACTTTCAGCTGAAGGTGACTCAAGAAGCCAAGCAGAACAAAATACTGAACCCAACTCTTCTAAGAGGTAGCCCTACATCACAGCATGGTCTAGAGTGATGGTTATTTTTACTTTTGTATGAAGCATTATGATGTATCCTCTTACAAGTTCATATCTGCAACATCATTAACAAGTAGAAGGTAGCACATTCTGTGAGCCATACGTATAGAAAAATAGACTTAGACAGATTGGCTCATGGTAAACAAAGTGGAAACATTTACATTTCATACAATGAAAAGAACTATTACTAAACTGACAAGTTGATTTATTTGCAAGCAATAGAATTGCAAGCAGCACCAGAAGGCCTTCCAATCCCACCAGGCTGGGCAAATCACCATGCCCTACAGAAAGCTGGCAAAATTTTAAACTGTGGTAATCTAAAATAAATAGAATACACACAGAACAATAAAAAGAAAGCATTCATATCTGGGTCTTTTTTTTCCCCACTAATATACCATTGAAGTGAAGTAGCTACTTAATAGTTGTTGACAAACTAGAGAAGGAAAAAAGCCACAAAGCTCCAATGTAGTTTACACCTCTACTTCAGGAAAACCTGTTGCCACATACTGACAATGATTAATTAAAAAAAAATAAAAAAGGTAAAACAGTGGAGTTGATTTGACACAAAATCCAGCCTAGTCTGCACAAGATATTTGTGGCTTCACTTAACAGAGTCGACCAGTATGACAATGACATTTTAATTTGAGTTACAAGTATTGTTTCGAAACCAACTATTACCTGATTTTGGAGTATTTTCTTGTAGCCCATAGTCCGCTCAGAATAACGCACAAAGAAGTAACAAATACTGTACTGAAATCAAGATTCAGGAAAACAGCAAATTTTCTTGACAATCCATAAATCTATTACTAAGAGGAAAGAAATAAAGTTCTTTGGATTTTTTCTCACAGCTCCATAGAAAGAATAAACACTCACTTTACATAAATTGTGATTATCTTAAAAAGAGTCACACTACTCCAAGACATTCAAAACTACCAAAGAGCTTACAATTTTACAGCCTAGTATTGCTAATAAAGCCCTGAAAAATGAATTCTATTTATAATGTAAAAACTGAAACTATTTTTAAAAATCTTTGCATTTGTTGCTCAATCACCTCAACAGCATGTACAAATATCATTAATTAGACAGTGATCCCTTCCAGATAAATCTGTCCCTCTTGCAGAGAGCTTTTTGGAAATAAAGGTCATGAAGTGACCTTGCAGATAGGAAATTTTAGTTATATGCCCAATTCTGACTTTGAACTAGTCACTACCATTTTCTTTTTTTTTCTTAAAAATTAATCATCTATAAAAAAACTACATAACCTTGTAAAGGGTTCAATACCATCTCTAGTGTTCAATTCAGTCTCCTGTACCACAAGAACCCATTCAAAACATTTCACCAACATTTTTCAGGTAATTTAACTTGAATTTTAAAAAAGACGCAAAACCTGAATGCACAACAGCAAGGTAACAGAGCTCAAGATGCCACACTTAAAGTGCCTGCAACTACACAAGTGTTAGATGAAAATACTTACATCACCTCAGGAATACAGAGGGATGCAGCAAGGAAAAAGAAGAAAAGGAACTACTTCTCCCCTCCTTTCTGCATTTGATTTGGGCAAGCTGATTTAACTTTGAACACACATACTAGACCCATATTCCATGCCAGGACTATTTTCCCAATACCACAGGAAGAATCAGACACATCACTCAAAATCCCACCTTTAGTGAATGGCAAATTATCAGATAATAAATAAATTATCAAATTTATTTTCAGAAGAAAATAAATTATGCACCAAAAAGAGAAAAAAAACCCAAAACAATAAATATTCCCTTCTGATATGTACAGGATACCAGTGGTAGCCCTGAGGAACAGAATTTGTAAAATCGAAAACTTTATAACAAATAACAATCAAATAGTTTCTTGTCTGCTCTACCTTCTTTCTCAGAGATTTCTGTTATTCTAGTACCAAGAAATCTCACATGTTTGGATTTAATTTCTGACTGCAGGATCAACCTTATCATCTTACAGAGTGATCTTATATAAATATATAAAACATCATCCTGAACCACTGAGTATCTTTCTCCCCATTACTGAGACCAGACCTCATCCTCTGATTTTCAAACAAGATTTGTTATTAAGTTTATTCCTCGGATATATTTCTTTACAAATATTTCTCTCCCATACATGCCCTCACACCCAATAAAGACTATTGCTATTTCTTCCTAAGTCTTACTGCCAAATTCATTCTTTCTTTCTCCTTTAAGAAGGCAAGTTCAGCTTAATCACACTAACAGTTCTTATCCAAATGACTTGCTCTTTTCTGAGTGTGACTGTGATCAGAGCTAATGCCAATCTAAATGTAAATCAACGAATGCTTTATTGGCTGATCCTACCAGTCTGTTTTTAAAAGCAAGAAACCAACAGGTGTGGTTTAGAATCGTGTTACTGTTGCAAAGTCACATCATCTGAGAAGGAAGCAGATCAGGAGCTGGGTCATACAACAACAATCTACCTCTGATTACCAGTCCGGTTATATCAGGAGTTCTCATCAGTGCTCAAGTATGTGAATTTGCAATCTTTTTTTTTTCATTATACTTAAATCATTTTCTATTACTCAAAACACATACATCTACTGCTAAGTGTGCTAATCCTACCTTCTTGAGTACAAGCTTCTTTCTGAAACACACAGACCAGCTTTCAGTAAAGTCACTTGCATATTTCACTGCTGGCTCTGCAATTTCAAGTAGTTGGCAGAGAACCTATGTTAGGGAGAACATTGCAGGAAAATAATCTATCTTAAACAACAAAACCACTTTAAACAAACAAACAACAAAATCAGTAAATTGGCAAAGAAAAGCAAATGAAAATTTATTCCTTCTGTATGCCTAACTGAGGTTCAGAACATGATTTTTCCAGTTTTAAGAGATAATGTCTGTTTCTAATGGAGAAGTAGTTATATAACTCAGAAACTGACATTTATCTCTTATACCCATCAATCCGTCTAGTAGCACTGTTGGTTGCTGGTACTAAGCAAATTTCCTTAAACAAATACGGAAAGAAAGCACATCCAAGGGAAACAGAAGGAAATAATCTTTTTCATGCATATGTTAAAAAAAAAATGTATACAGTGTTTTCTATGCACATTATATAATGGTTAAAGGTTTGGCTTTGTTGAGTTTTTTTCCTCAGATTCCTTACTGCTAAGAGCTAAAAAAGCTGGCATATGCAAGGTAAAAAGCCAAATCATCGAACTCCTACTGCACAGAGAAGAAAACTCCCAGGAATTCACAGAGAAGGGCACAGGATTCTTTCTGCAGTTCAATTTTGTAGAGGAGGTCCCCTCCAAACAAGCTTTGATTACCACTGAGAAGGACATACAGATGTTCGCTGAAATTCCACTTTCAATCAAACAAGATCTGGCAGCACTATTCCTCAATATTCCTCAAAATAAGCATAAAAGACAAAGATTTCCTCACACTTGTTTTTCTTTATCAGACAGTACATTGCCACTTTGACCTTGTTCTAAGAGTACACCATTTTTAACAGCACAAATAACAATAAGGAACAAAATTCAGGATCATTAAGTTCTTATCCTTTACAGAAGAAAATATAAAATATTGCTATAAAGTATAAAGTCTTTTCATGATACTGAAATTTTCACACATAATGGTTTCTCAAGGCACAAATTCACAATGCTCTACAAAACCGATACAGTACACAGAACAGTACACAATCCAGGGATTTTTTTCATGGACATATCAAAGGGCCAAATGAAGAATTAAGTTATAAAATAGCATCCCAAATACAAACAGATTTTTAACATACCCCCTTGGCTGGAGGTAGGTGACTCATAAGGTAATAAACCAATGCGACACTACACAGTTCTCAAATTCTTTCCCACTCCCCTCCTTCAAGACGCACTGACTGGCCCAACCACTTGACTCATTTTTCCCTTTTATTTACATGGCCCTAGCTCACACGTCCTAGTACTCCTGGAAGACACATCACTGTTGTTCAATGTCTGCAGCCCTACATTTTTCACTTTATTAAGTTTCATGTATGCTAGAGTAGTATTGCTAATACATTACACTATTCCATGTATACTGCAATTTTGGGGAAAATTTGGAAAAACACTTCAAGCACTGGACCTCTTCTAGTTCTCTCAAATCCAGGAAAACATATGTTTCTTTTCCCCAGAGTTCCACTTCTCCACAGCCATGTGAAGTGCCATCTGTGCTTCCCAGCCTGGCAGGCTAAAACTTTGCTGTCATTCAAATCACCAGTGAGCAAATTAAAGGAAAAGACTGTCCTCTTTAATGAAATAACAAGACTTGCAAATGGCAACCTAGATCACAGCTCCAATGTAATGAGTGGCAAGCGTGGGTAGTTAAAGGGTCACAGGGAGGAGAAGGTGGCAAACAGTAGAATATCTTCAGAGCTTCCTTGTAAACTTCTTCTCAGTAAACTAACACAAGAACTATGGGAATAGAAACAAGGGTAGCTGGAAATCTCAGAAAGTAAACAAAAATATAACTCAACTGACACAACACATTTAGTGGGATACTCCGTCCTGTTACAGGGCATACTTGGCTTAGGGAGGACAGATATATAGGGTGGAGCAGGAAATCTTGTCTTGAATATCTTAAGATTAATATACTTGTTCTGAAATACAGAATGTAACAGAAGCCAAACAGAATGAGCAAGTTCCAGAGGGCAGGAAAATGTAGTCCTTCTGTAAATTACCAAACCAGAAAATTTAAGTGCATGAGGGTTTAGAGAGATTGTTGAGACAGACTGGGGTTTTTTTTGGTTGCGTTTTTTGTTTGTGGGTTTGGGTTTTTTTGGGGCGTGGGGGGGTGTTTGTTTTTTTGGTTTTTTGTAGGTTTTTTGTTTGGTGGTTGTTGTTGTTGGGTATGGGTTGTTTTTTTTATTCTAGACAGCTAGCAGAATCATTCAAAGCACAAGTTCACAGAGAAGGCCTTTTAGGAAGCAGATCAAAACCAAAACTGAGTTAACCTCTAGTTGGTAACTGGCTTGACCATTGCCTTTTCAAAAGTTAACCTTAAAGGTTACATCAATATATTAATGACTAAAACTTTCCTAGACACTGAAATGCAAATCATGTCAGAACAAGTCCTGAAATACTTTTGATAAAGGCCAACTGCACTCTTCCAACCTCTGGGAACAATCTGAGGGTTATCACATGGCTGGGAAAACTTCCAAATAGTACTGCGCACACAGCTACCTGTTTTGAAGGCTGAAAGATTAACAGAAAGGACAAATCTCAATCTGTGCCAGCTGTCCTCAGTAACAGACAATGGTCCACTTTATTAGTGATGATGTAGTCAAAAGGGATTTGAAATCAAACCAGCTTAAGGAAACTAAAATTAAGTGCAGATAAACTCTGGAAAAGTAAATTGAAAACAAAAAAAAAAGAGAGGAGAAAGTAGTAATCATCTTTAGAAATTTAACTAAAAGAATGAGAAAATTTAAAGGAAAGAAAATCAGACAGAAAGAACACTCTCTGTAGACACAGGCTAATAAAGGAAAAGACTGAAGAAAAGCTGTCAGCAAAGCCCAAATAAGAACATTGTTAAGTGAGAATACAGTCAACATAAAGAAGAAATAAAAGCTGGAATGCTGGCAAGCCCTGTTCTCTTAAAATAAGGTCAAATAGCAAAATAAAAAAATAAACAAACCTGGCTTTGAATTAAGGAAGCAAAATGTTTGTGCACTACAGCCTCAAGAGTATTTGTCACCAGTTGCAGTAATTATTTCGAAAGAGAAAGTCTATCCTACCAAAAGACAAGGCTATGAACAATGCTTGACAGTCCCAGGAAAAAAAAAGTGATCAGCAAGCTTCACAAAAGAAGAAAGACAGTACCATACATGTCACTGAAAAACAATTGTGATGTTGAAAACACAACACAAAAGAAAATAGCTGTAAGCAAAAGAGAAAAAATCTAATTAGTTTCTAGTTCATATTGATACAAAAAAAAGCTAGAGGGCCTTGCTATTAATTTTGAAGGATCACTTTAAACGGTGGAATTTAATTAATCCTATCAAAGTTCTGACATAAAGGAGGTAAAGTCTTTTTTTAATTAAAAAATACACCTTACAATCCACTACAAATACCAGCCACCTCTACAAATACCCTTTCTCAAGTCTTTTACAGTCAGATATTGAAAGAGATGTGAACACACAAGAGAAATACCAACACCAACAGAAAATATTAAGAATCTTTTATGTATGATTTGACATAATTCATTTAGTTGATTAAAAGAAATAAACCCCTTTTTCTATTGTGCCTTAGATGTCTCACCCTTTTTCTTCCTCTTTTTTAACCTCCTTCTTAAAAAGGTAAGTTCTTTAAATCTACCCACAGTGAGAACATAGTTTGATTTTGCTGTGAAAATTATACTAGGAATTCATACATAATTTCATCTTTCCTTTTAACCTTTTCAAACTAAAAGCAAATAAAAACCATAGCATTTTATTCCAAAGTCTATCGCCGATCAGCTTGAGTGACTCTGCTTTTATTAACTGACTGGTCAAGTAGCAATGCATTAACAAGATTGTGGTCAACCTCACTTCTGTGACTCAGAGCCATAGTAGCAGCTGTGCAGATTGCAAAGATAGAATCAATTCTGTACTGCTGTCACTGCGCCTCTGTGGGAAGGCTAAGAACAGATGCAAGCAGAGCTCAGCATCCAGGAAGCTGAGAAAAAAATGAAGACACAACACTGTTTCCCTTGAGGAGAGAGCAATGCAGCTTCATGTGTATCAGATGTGATAAATGTTCATGTTTATCAGACAGGTTAATCAAAGGTAGGTCTTCAAACAAATGGCAAGAAGACTATCAAATCTGAGATCCTGGCCATTAAGATCAAAGAAGCGGTCAGGGATTTTAAATAAGAAAATCTGAAAGACCTGCCTGAAATTTGGCTGTTAGGTGCCTGATAATGAAGGAAGCTGAAAATTTGTATTGAATATAATTCCATTAATATTATACCAAAAAAACCCATGTAATTTATATTAGTCAGTACACCAGGAAATGCCCCTGAATCTATTCCTCGATACTACACACCAAGTTTCATAGAGCCTCAATGTTAGGGAACAAAACATGCACTAATACTAGAGTACATTTCATTTCAGAGAGGTTTCAGGTCTTTTAAGTTGCTCAGATTTGAATAATTTCTAACATTTTTTCCTTGAGCAGGTTTCACCACAAATAGATTAAAGTAGTGGGATATTAAGAGACTATTGCTAAATGTATGCTTCAAGGTTCCTCCTGAAGTGGTTGTTATTCTCCTATCTCCCACTTTTACTATCCATTAGCCAATCTTATATTAGTCTCTTAATCCTCTCATGCTTAATTTATGAAGGAAATTTTTAGAAAATTATACGTATGTCCTTCCTACTTAGGGATAAAAAGAAAATATAATTTTTAAACTTACATGTTGAGTTTAATCAAGTAGAATTTCACCTTTTTATCTCTTTCAGTCTATAATGTATGAGAGACAGTAAACAGACACTGCAATGAATTTACTGTGGGTTAAAGGCTCCATATATAAGTGCTTCATTCATTCCCAAAGCAAGTATATATTGGTAATAAGTCAGGTTTCCCTACACTACCCAATGACTGTGGTACAAGCTACCCTACGTGACCAGTATAAGGTATACTCTGGTATAATTACATAATTTTGTATATACATATGTCTATATGCATAAAATATAGATAAATTTAATATATACTATACATATAACCTGGTTTTCAAACAGCAAAGAACTTTATACATTGTACCAAGCATCACCTCTTTTTTCCTTTATAACAGAAGCTTCATTTAACCATTGGTCACCCTTTCCCATCAGTCAAGAGATGCTGACAGACACCAAGCAAACAAAACAGGGTGGTACTCAAACACCAAGAGATACAGAATCATGAAAATTAGTTTTCTGCTAAATCCTGATCCCAGTAAGAAGACAGTAGAAAAGGCAAAGATCGTATATGGAAGAACTCTGGGAAGCATGAAAGAAAAGAAATTGAGACAATGTTAAAAAAAAATTATATGTAATTTTAAGCCTGATATAAAAGCAAAATTTGTAGCAGCTTTCACTGTACAGATAATTTTACAGAGATACAGTTTGACATCAGTGCTGTCCATCACTGAACTCATTAGAGAGCCTACTGGATAAAGAAGGACAAACTTGTCACTATGCTTCATGCATTTCCATCAGGAAATAGAAAGTCTAAAGCTGAAAAAGTGCAAGATAAAAGACAGATGAGAGAGAAAATGTTGTGTTGAAGCTCAAACTGCAGCCTCAAGAACTGATGACTGACTTCCAAATATCTTTTCTGTACACAATATACATGCTGTCACCAACTACACATACGTAATAAGTGCAGTTAAGGGAAGATAGACACCTGTAATAATGTAAGTGTCAGTAGAAATCACAGTTCAAATTACAATATTCCATTTTGGTTTACCACTGATTATTCTTAAATACACTCACACTGTATTTTTGTTTTGTTTTGGTTTTTTTTTATGTTAGCACATACTAACTGTACATCTGGGACTATCCACCTTCAAAATAACAGTAAGTCTTCACACAGCATATCCAAATACAGCTGAAGAATTCTCAGATGGGAACCCACAGTTCACAGCACTTTTTCATTTACAATCACATTTGACCTAACACAAAAATTGTAAAAAGCCATAATCTAAGGGCCCTGAGGTGTAAGATACACTTCAACACCAGGTGATGACAGTTAATAAACACTATATTAATAAAACATTTTCAAGTAACAACCAAGAAAAGAACTGTCCATAGGAGTATTCCAAATGTTTCCATTTCACACTGCTTCAGATTTCAAAGAGAACAGTTAAAACTATGACTTTTTTAGAGAAGATATGCCTAAACTAGATAAATAATCAATTTCATTGTGGCTGCTTCTACCAGGGAAAGTAAGAAGTTAAATACTACTTCAGGAGAAGTAGAAGACTTCAGGAGAAAAGGCACTAACAAAAGGTTATCACTCTAAAGATTCCCTATTTGCCTATGACTTCAAGAAGCCCTTGCATAAGAGAATGGCACAGAGAACACCAAGTACACGAGCAGTTCTTTACTGTCCTAGAAGTCAGATGACAGTAAACCCCCTTAAGAAACAAAAAAATGGCTAAATATATTTGACTTGCAGTTGACACTGCGTTATACCCACTATTTACAAACTTCTCAGCAGGAAACAATAATCTTCATGAACAGACAGGATGCACCTTTGCTTTCTAACACAGTCTGAGCGTATTGTAACTTTTCACATCAGTATCATGAGGAAATAAATTTAAGTGAAAATTTAATTACTGTGTTTCTGTGTTTACATTAGCTATATAAACATGAAGACAGTCAAAAGGCCTGACGCAAAGTGAAATCTGTTCAGACTCTGCATGCACCTTCAAACTAGCACTCTGAAATAAATAAGATACAATTCTGCTTATTATTTTTCCCACTTATTTTCAAACAGCCATGTAACTGATACCCTAGTTAAGATTTCTGATGGGACACTAAACCATTACCTCCATTTACTAGGTCAGATTTTTGAAAACATAAAAAAATCAGTCATAAAGATCTATAAAAACAAAAGGCCATCAAGATTAATTATTTAATTTCCTAAACAATCTGTAGCAAAACATCTCTTCTATGAGGAAGGGCCGACAGAATTAGGTTTTTTCAGCCTGAAAAAGAGAAGGCTTCAGGGTAACCTAATTGCTGTCTTCCAGGACCTGAAGGGAGCCTACAAGAAAGACAGAGACAGACTTTTGACAAGAGCAGGTAGTGACAGGACAGGGGGCGAGGGCTTCAAACTGAGAGTAGATTTAGATTAGATATTACAAAGAAATTCTTTACTGTAAGGGTGGTGAGGTGCGAAACAGGCTGCCCAGAGAAGCTGTGGAATCCCCATCCATGGCAGCGTTCAAGGCCAAGTTGGAGGGAGCTCTGAGCAACCTGGCATAGTGAAAGGTGTCCCTGACAATGGCAGGGACGTTGGAACTGACTAATATTCAAGGTCTCTTCCAACACAAACCATTCTATGACTCCATGACATTCAGGATATCCTATCAATGCCTTAACAGCACGGCATGACTTGAAAATATCTGAAAATCTTTACTATATTGTATCACAGTCAATTTTATGCTTGTAATTCAAAATACGTACTTTTTTCACAAATTTCTCCTCTAAGAAGAGGGCTCTCCACATAGAAAGCAGGATGTTATTTAACCAAGAGCAAACATGGACTCAAACAGGCCAAAGTACTACATAAGGGACCCCTAAAGTTAACATATATGAACAGACCAATCAAAGATCAGATAGGAGGAAATACGTCACATCAACAAAAACTGCAGATAAAAAGGACTTAATCTTTTCCTAATGGCAACTGGTATCAACTTGACATAAAAAATTGGATAAAAGGGTATTTTAGTCACAGGTGAAACCTGTAACTGTGAACAAACCAACACTGGGGACATGCATGCAACTAACTAATCCACTCAGCAGGCACACAAATGTGACAGTTCCCTTCCGTTCCTATGAAGAATGAGCAAGCCCACCCCAAAGAGCCACAGCATTCAAACAGCAAACCTAAGATTGATACAGTTGGAATAATAGCTGTACTCACAATATACATAAGAACACGTGCCATGGAAAGCACAATGCTGGAAGTCTTAACTGAAAATAGTTGGTCACAAAATTGTAACTGTCTCTGCAAATCAGGGACAGCAGAATCTTAGTGGCTGCAGGACTTCAGGAAACAGTGGATTTGGAAGTAAGCAAAAATCAATGCTCTGTAAAACAGTATTTCAAAGTCATTCAGTGGAAAGTCCAGGATGAAAGCATCCCTGGTGAAGAGATACCACCATATCCAGTTACATCTCAACACATGGTTTTATGATCTTACTGTCACATTTCAGTACTTGGGATATTTCACATTCTTTTCCCAATAGCCTGAAGCAATTGGATGTGTGTTCTATGTGCCTAAGGATAAACTGCAACTGATTTTGTGCACACATACAGAAGGGTCTTAAGAGCAAGCAACTGAATACAGACCATGTTCCCTCAGCTCTTCTGTAGACACAGAATCCGCAGAATTATTAACATTACCTATGCGTGACACTGCAATATGTTATACAGGAAAATCAAATAAGCATTTTAAATTTTGCTGATCTCTCTGTAACTCATATGTATGCCTGGCTCACTGAGAGACCAACATTTTTTTCCTCTAGTTATACTGAATCCCTCGTCCTGTAAGAGCACTATCCATTGTAATTAAGTGAAGAAGGATAAAAGGGCTTTCACATATGCATTACAAGGTTCCTGCTGCCACTGAAGGAACAAAATTACATCAGACAAAAACATCAACAACCTGCTAGGGAATATCCCCTGCTCCCTAGGAAGTACACAAAGCATATAACTGCAGAATTTGAAAATGTTGTCATAGGGTGTAATGTAAGCTGCCATATTACCCAAATTGCCATTCATCTTTACAGCCTGGCAGACCAAGCTTCAGAGTATTGATACCTAGTCCAGCACCACCTCAGTAAAGTTAAAAGACAAAAACAGTTGCAGAGAGAATGTCTAGCAGTTCAATCCAGAATCCAGACTGCTGAGTAGGCATCTGCAATGAAGAATAACTCAAGGAGAACATCTTTCAATGCCACTGAATGCCTCCAGTGGCCCACAAGAGGAAAAAGGTGTAATTCATGCTGTCCTAGCTGCTATAACTTAAAAACACCCCAAGCAATAGACAGATCAAAAAGCCGGATGCTATACTGTTAAAAAACAAATCCCCAGATAACTGTGAAACAGATTTAGTTATTGAACAGAAATGTGAAGACATGCATCAAGAAGATTGTAAATTGTGAACAAGTCATTCTAAACCCCAGACTACACAAAAAGGAAGGACAGAGACCATCTAAGCATACCAAGACATGGCACAACACCAGAAAGGTGTCTCAAACATAGGGAAAACAATTTATGTTTGGTTTTCAGTTTTTCCTCCTGTGAATTCAAACCTTGCCCTAAATAAGGAAAAAAAGCTTCCCTAGGCAGATGAGGGAAACTAAAGACATAATGTGCCCTGCCACGAATGGTTTCATACAACTTGTGATGGAAAAAACAAAGGGGTGGTGGGGAGAAAGAGTGTCCATCAACTCATTACATCCACATTAGAGGATTGCATCCTTAAGAGGTAACAGTTTTTACTGTTGAACTGGGAGTATCCATATTGATTCTCAAACAGACAAAATTGTTTAGCAAACACCCAAAAGCAGACAAAATGTCAACCAAGTACAACATATCAGAAACCTACATACATATTTCAGGTATAGTGCATACTTTATCATCATAAGTAGAGGTACAGAGCTAAACAAAAAGGTTCCAGGCAATCTGAAAGCTCAGATTCTGACACTTGGTCAACAGAAAACTCCTTAGAGGCCAAGTGTTCAGAGAAGAAATTTTTCTAATTGAATACACTAATAATTTAAACAAATACTTTTTCAAAATATGCTTTATGAACTGTTCGATAAACAGCATTTTGGATAAATACCTACTTTAATAATTATTACATAAACAGTTTCAAGACAAATAAACTCCAAAAAGCTTAACAAATATATTGGTACACATACAAATCAGACTTACCTTCAAAAGTTACTATGTCACTGTGCAAATTCTAAACAAATTATGGCAAAGTTCACCACAAGTAATATAATAAACTAAAGATGAACATTGGGAGGTTATCGAAAGAGAACTCCTATTGATCTTTTACAAAACCTTTTGTAAGAGCAATGCTTTGAAGAAAGAGTTTAACTCACAGCAAGTCAAAATTGATGTCCATAAGATATTCACAGCAGTGTTCCACAAGCTTCTAAAGAATCTTTAGCGTGCAAAATTAATAATGTCATGGTGATATTTATTGCTATTAACTGTCTCACAAAAGAAATTCTCTAACATTACAGACAATTACTCATCTTGCTACTATAAGATGATGAAGCAAACACATAATGAAAGCATATTCCTATAAAGCACTTACTTTCAGAATATGGCTACCACAAAGCAACTGTAGCAGCACAAACTTTATCAAATTCTAGAATGACCAACAGCTGAAGTATTTATTTCTAATGTGATATATATGCTGAAAATAAATTATGCACATTAAGTTTTACTAATATCTTATATTTAAAGGAACTAAATATTATGGTTGATTCACTGTAAACTATGCTTTCCTACTGAAATCACCATTTGTTTTAGGAAGGACACCTAAAGAGTACAGATTAGCAAATAAAGAGGAAACACCTCACAAAAATATCATTGTTCATGTAACATCTCATCCTTGAATAACAAAAATGAAAAATAAATTTGAAATATACGTATACACTTAGCCTGTTATTTAACAGTAGTTCTCTGCTACAGGCAACTCTTCTGATTTGAAGACTTTTAGCCAAAAGTCTTCTAAAACAGTTACCGGGCTCCTTGCATCTTAGGGCTGCTTCTCTTCCTTTATTTATTCTCCACCCTAAAAATGTGGTAGGGAGGGAGAAAACAACAGGAAGAAACAATAATCATGTGAGGAAACTAGTATATAATGTTTTGGGGTGGGGTGGAAATCAGAATTGATTGCAACTGATTTAACAGATTGTCAGAAAATCACCACCTTGAAATGATGCATTATGAGCTACGTAATACGAATTTACATACTTATCATGACAAATGACCCAGAGAGATCACCTATTTTAAGGCTGACAGATAATTCCTTGTAAAAGAATCATTTTTCTGTTTAAGTTACCAAAGGCTTTTCAAGATGACCCCTTCTTGTGCCAGGTGTCCATGTCAAAGCTACTTCAATGTTTAAATGGTCTGCAAAACATACTTTTCCCCTTTCCAAGAAAAGCTACAGAAAAACACACTTTTGCTTCATTACACATGGCTAGTTTTCTTTTAAAAATTTAATCACTTGCATGGTTTAAGCTCCACATGCATCTTTCTAAGAGACAGCAACATTCTTACCCTGACATACAAACGATGCTTTTGTCAAGCTCACTGTAATGTTACTGTTACTGATTTTGTTTTGATATGTTGCAGCTGAGCCACCTACATATTCCGTCTGTACTGACTCCATTCCTGTCTAAGGTTTCTGGGAACTAAATGTCCACAGTTGTAGACTCACAGGGATAATATAGCTTAGAAGGGACCTCCACATGTCCTCCAGTCCAACCTCCTGCTCGAAGTCAGCTATGAGTTAAGAATGGGTTGCTCAGCTTTATTTATTTGGGTCTTGAAAACCTCTAAGACAGAAGCTACACAGCTTCTCAGGGCAACCTCTTACACAGCTTGACTACACTCATGGAAAGAAAGTTTTTCCCTATATCCAGGCTGAACCTTCTTCGTTTCAATTTATGAACACTGTCTTGTGTCCTCTCACCACACATCCTGGTAAAGAGCCTGATTGCATCTTCTCAGTGATGTCCTCAAAAGCAGGTTGTTGTCAGATCCCACCAAAGTCACCTGTTCTCCAGCTGAACAAACCTCTCTCTCTCAGGCTCTCCTCACAAGGAAAGTGTTCCAGCTCCCTAATCATGCTGGTAGCCTTCCACCAACTTCACTTCTGTTTATCCCTGTCTTTCCTGTATTGAGAGTCCCAAAAGTGGGCACAGCACTCTAGATGCAGTCTAATGAGCATCAAGCAGAGAGGGACAATCACTTCCCTCCATCTGCTGGCTATGTTCCTTCTCACAGAGTCCAGGATGTTGCTGCCCTTCTTTTCTTTAGGCTGAGAGAGTCAGGGTTGTGAAGAAGGAGAGGAACATGAGAGAAGACTCCTTCCAGTACCTAAAGGGGGTCTACATGAGAGATGGAGAGAGACCTCTGACAAAGGCATGCAGTGATAGCGCAAGGGGGAATGGCCTTCAGCTGAAAGATGGAAGGTTTAAATAAGATACCAGGAAGAAATTTTTTACCGTGAGTGGTGAGACTCTGGAGGAGGTTGCCCAGAGAGGTTGTGGATGCCTCTGTGGATCCTGGAAGTGTTCAAGGCCAGGTTGAATGGGGCTCTGAGCAACCTTGTCTTGTGAAAAGTGTCCCTGCCCATGCCAGGGGCCTTGGAACTGAATGATCTTTATCATCCCTTCCAACTGAAACCATTCTATGATTTCATGACTCTCCAGGGGCATGTTGCTGCTCACCCATGGTCAGAGTCATGGTCCTGTCTACCAGGACCCCAGATCTCTCCAGCAGAGCTGCTTCCCAGCCTGTCAGTCCCCAGCCTATAGCACTGCAAGGTGCTCCTCCTTCCTTGGTACAGGACTTTGTATTTGTTCTTGAATAAAGCTCCAGATGGGCCTTGTGTTCACAGTGACAAAGTCCCTCTGAGTGGCAGCCCCATCCTTAAGCATAGCAACTATTCCTCCCAATTTGTTGTCATCTGCAAGCACAAGAGCACACTTTGTCACCTTCACAGGACAAATCCCTACAGTACCCCTTCCTACCATAATTAAGCACTTCTTTCTGAGTCCATCCATCCAACCAGTCTTTTATATCACCTAGTTCTTCATCCACTCAACCTCTAATGTCCTAATCGGAATACAAGAATATTGCTGGAGACGGAGTTGAAAGTCTTGCTTAATTCCAGGTAAACAAAATCCAATATTCTTCTCCCATCCAAGCATTCACTCATTTTACCATAGAAGACAATCAACCTCATCATGCATGATTTACCTTTGATAAGTCCATGCCAATTGTTCCCATTCATTTCCTTCTTCTTGTGACCAGAAATGTGCTCCAAGAACACCCATGCCCTTATTTTCCCAAGAACAAAATGGAAGCTACCCAGTTTGTAGCTCCTTGGACTGTATTTTGGCCTTTTTTGAAGGGTGCAACATATGCCCTTGTTCAGACATTGGGAGGGTCTTTTGGTATCCAGGATGTTTCAAAGATGATGGGGAAAGACCTCACCGTGACTCCGGCCAGGTCTACCAGCATCCAGAGGCACAGCCCATTTGGCCACATGCACTGGTACAATCTGAGTTCTCTCAGCAACCCCCACTGAATCCTCACCCACTGCTGATAGCCACTCTCCTCAAACCCTTGTTACTGATCACTGGGAGACCTTGTTGGTGATGACTCACTAAGGAACAGAGGGCACAGGGTACCTCAGCCTTATCTGTATCCACTGGCACTAAATAAAAAATCACATTCCAAAAGAAGCTCATATTTTACTTGTCCTGCTTTTCACTACTCAGAAGTTTCTACTACTAGAAGAAACTCTTATTGCTGTCCTTGATCTCCTTTGCAAGTGTCATCTCTAGGTGAGCATTGACTCTCTCAATGTCATCCCTACACACCAGGACAATTTTTCTAAATTTCTCCTTTGTAGCCTGTCCCAGCTGGCATTGGTTGTATATCCCATTTTTGCACAGCAGCTCAGACATGAGTTCCCTGTTAATTCAAACTCATCTCCTGATAGGCCTGCTTGTTTCCCTAACTATCAGGATGGACCACTGGCATCTAAATTTATTCTCAGTGAATCCCTGCTGGATCCAACAAGTATGAGAAGATAAGCTATCCACATAAACAAAAGGGTGCAATAGAGAGGAACCAACAGAATTCGACTAAAGAAAGAACTGCAGCATGGGAAAAAGCTAGTACAGTTGACACAGTGAACACAATCTTGTATTTGGCATACAGACAAAGTCTGAGATAGGTAAGACAACAGGTAGGAAAGGAGAAAACAAATTCAGATGAGGGAAGCTAGGAAGAAAGAACAGAATGAAGCACAACACTGAAGGTGGAAAATACAGAAGACAGAACAGGAGACAGTGGAAATGCACAACACAGAAAGGACAGATCCTTTTCGTGATAGAGAACTGGATGTGAAACTGAGAATAGTGGACAGAAACCTGAGAGCAGCAGACAGGAGCATGAAAAGTTAGAAAGGATTCAAACAGTGAAAGAAACTGGGATAAACAATTTATTACGTAGAATCTCCCTGCACAGCAGCTCCAAATCTCAGATAAGAAGCCCTTTAGCAAGGAACAAACTGTTTATTTTGGGAAAATAGGTTGTGATAAAAATTTCAGAATAGGACAAAAAAGATTGGGACAGGAAGATATCACACAAGGAATAAGCAGAAAAATCAACATCCAACAGAACATGCTCACTCCCAGAGCCTGGAATAGAACCCAAGATTCCAGAGTTTCCTCTCTACTTTCAAACACTTAAAAATCTCAGAAAACCATTAACAACAACATCATTCGGACCACAGCTGAATTACAAATTACTAGTATCACATCCTCCACTAGCTGAAGTGGCACAAGTCTCCTGGCAAAATAGACAAATTTCAGCATTTCCAAAGACTTACATGCTATATGCATATTAGTCATATATGCAATCCCACGACAGAGGGTTTCCTCCTGCCCATCAGGCTTACTGACTTTTTTTTAAAATCTAGATTGTTGAACATGTGGTTTATGTGCAAAGAATTTTGTTTTTTAAACAGCTGACTACAAAAAACCTAACCCTAAGTTAAAAAAAAATATATAGTCACATCATAAAAACTAAAGGTCATTTGACCTTGTTCTCTGTGCCCTTGTACCCAAGGTACTGGTTACTGAATAAAATTTTAGAAAAAAATTAAATTACAACATTATATTATGTAAGGACCTTGCCATATGCACTGCAATTGTTGGCAAGTGTGTTGTTAATAAAACAGGTATTGCAGGAAAAGACAGGGAATTAATATTGTCCTGGAGAATTTTATTTTCTTCTTGCTTCTTGCATGCAAATCATCTTTAAAAGAAAAAGAGAAAAAATGTACTTAAGAACGCCACAAACTTTTAATGAGCAATCCACTGTTCATGCAAATTATGGACTTAGTATCTGCGTTAACATTGCAACAGATCTAAGTATTTATACTTGCAGTCTAAATCAACACAGACCATACTACAAATCAAGCAGTGAGGTCTTTTCTAGATATGCATTCATGGATCCCTGTTGAGGGGTTTATTAAAAATAACAAAGAAAAGCCAGATTGTTGACAGTAAATTAGATCTTTATGGGAAAACATCTTAGAACATATAAATCATTAAAACACTGATAAATTATTTTGAAAAATCAAATCATAAAGGTCCTAAATTGGATATTCAACACAAAGGAATACATAATATATCTCAGGATACTTACATGAAAATATTACTAGTGAAACATGCAGGCACTAGAGACTGAAGGTAATGAAACAGGAAAAGAGGAAATTAAGAAGGTACAGTATGAACAGCACATAAACAAATAGTAAGGCCACACATAATTTGATGCCAAGAAAAAGGATTCAATATCATACACTGAACCCCATCTATGCCATTCTGTGCTGTATACTGAAAGAAACATTGTAAGGAGCAGTGTAACATTTAACCCTACATTTACAGGCCAAATTACAGCTCTTACAAGAATCTCTAATTCTGGTATTTCATGATTTTTAAGAGTTTGACCTTGCAACTTCAAAGTACTTTGAAAACAGTTTTTGTTGCACAACAGTAAAACACATACTCTATGTCCCTAAAAAACTCACATATCGCTTCAGTTGCAGATTATATTCATCATACCAGAGATGCATATTAATGCAATCATACATCATCTACATTTGTTTTCCTTACTGTATTAGAAGCATGTTCTATGACCAAACAACAAGCTTTTGAACAAGTCCAGAAAATTATGTCACTTTTGCTTTGACACTAGCTCCCCCTCCAGACCAGCTTAGGATTATAGTAATGACTTTTTATTTTAATTCTGACTCTGCAACAAGATATAAATACTCAAATCCAAACCTTCTTCATCTTTATCCATTTAAATGTCAATGAACAGACTGATCTGATAAAATATAAATAAAATTATCATTTATTATTTTTAACTGTGCATACATTCCAAGCCTGGGAAAATCATTTGGTTTAGAAATGATCTGACAGATAAAGCTTCTATTCCATACAGCCACAGAAAGACGGAAATAGACCAAAAATGCAATTTTTACACTATGAATAGTGTGCAATATTTGTAATACATAACACTCAATTATACAATCAAGTCTCTATCTGCAGTCTCAATAAAGTGATCATAAACCACAGATGTCAAATCAAAAGGAAGGCCCATGTGGTTTAGTACAACCTTTACTGATTCACTTAAGGTGAAGTAGCTCCATTTCTACTCCAGCAAATAGAGCTAACATTTTTTTTTTGTTCTCATGTTAGCTAGAACTAGTATCTTTTCAGTTGTTCAGGTGACAAAACTGCCAAACTGCCAAAATTTTAAACAAATGAAGACAAAGGACTACAAAGAAAAGAAAGATACAACTTCCAACTGACCTTCTGTATTTCTCAGTTGTCAAATGTCCTGGCAGCTACATCAACTAAAAGAGTGAATTTGCCTGATTCAACACTCCAAGACTATTCCTGCCTTTCCCTCATTGTTGAGCTTCTTGCTCAGAAAATATGAATAATTAACTATACTTTCAACTTCGAAAAAGGTTGTCATTACATGCTGTTGGGAAAAAATGCAAACTTTGCAATATGCCAGTCTACCACTTTAAGGTACATAAACATATGAAACCCTAATATCAATAAAAATCTGGCAGTAGGCATACGACAATAACTAGAGAAACAGACGCTACTGGAAATAGATCAAAGCACAGTCACCAACTGCTAGTTACGAGTTTTCTTTAATAATGGAAGGAACTGTAAGAGTCATCTGTAAAAGCAACCCAAGCACCAGCAGCATATACAATGTTGGCCATTTATTTGCTTTTGCAGTTCAGACTTTTCTGAAGTTTTTTGATTTATAGTGGAGAATTACTTGGAAAAAGAAATAAGATTAATACTATAAAATCAAGAAACCTTTCCATGCCTAAACACTCTTTCTGAAGTATCTACTCCATTAACTTTCAGGCCTAGACATTAAGATCCTGTATTCTTGCATAGAAAGAGTATGTGTGTATATATGTACATGTGGATACTGAAACATACAACTGCCAGCTGATGTGTATGTTTCAGTATACAAACACACACACACACACACACACAGAAAGGGCGGTGCTAAGTGCTAATACAAGATCACAGATAAAGTGAAGACTGTTCTGAACACAGAGTTGTTTTCCACATCCTCGTACACCAGCATGTGTATCACAGAGTACCATGTGTGCGTTGAGGACGCACGGACAGCAGGTACTGCCCCGAGGAAGTTACAGTCTTGCAACAAGCAATTTTTCAGCTGATGCCTTTGCCCATCGGCTTCTTGGTACAACCTGCAGCACGGCACTATAGTTCCTGCTTCTGTACCCTCAACCATAAGCTTCTGAAAGCAGAGGGTCACAGACTGGTCTTTGCAGAGCATCAAGAGCACAGTGCGCGCACTACTTGCACATACGTGTGAAAGACCTGAGCGTACATCAAGCACTAACTCGCCGAGGGATAAATCACCAGAGCCTTACCAGTAACAGACTCCACGGCCAAAGCAGTTAATTGTGCCGAAACACAGGAAAGGTCGCCGTGGGAAAAGCCCCAGGCAGCAACCGATGGCTCCGAACCCGTGTCAGACAAGCATTTCCCCGAGCTACCAGGCGGCCCAAGAGCGTGAAGTCCGTCCACAAAGCCCACGTTTCCCGTGTATTACTCCCTGCCAAAACCAGGCGTCCCCTCGGGCGGCCGCAGTTCCCGGGACAAGGAAAGTTGGAGGCCTCCCCCCGTGCCCTGCGGCCGCGGCGCACGGGACGGCGGCACCGCGCTCCACGCTGCGGGAACCCCGCTGCCCGCGCCGCGCCCGGGGCACCGCCACCGCCCGGGG
>VZRZ01007063.1:2615388-2632244 GCA_013398175.1 Climacteris rufus
GCCCCCGCGAGCGCGATAGGAAGAGCCGCGCCGCGGGCGCGCGCCTGCCGGGGGAAGCAGCCTATGGGAGCGCGAGCCGGGCCCCGGTGCCGCGGGAGCGCCCCCGTCACGGAGCGCGCATGCGCGCCCCGGACCTCCCACCGCCGCTTCTCCCCCCGCGCCGCCGCCTCCTCTCGCGTACCCCCGCCCCGGGAGCGGCCGGGTGGGGCGGTGGCATCATCATCATCATCATCATCATCCCCCCGTCGCTGCGCCGGGCTTTCCCCGCCGGGCGCGGGGCAGCGGGAGCGGCCGCGTTTACCCCGGCGATGGGCGTGAGCGTGGAGCAGCAGCGCCCGGCTGGGCGCCGCCGCGTCCGTGCTGCCTCCTGCGAGGCAGCTCGGCGGAGATGGGGCGCTGGGACGGCGTTGCAGGGCACCCCTGAGCTGCCCTTTGGGCCCTCGGGGACACGTCCCTCCCCGGGTCGCTCTATCCCCGGCGGCGATGCCGTGCCGCGGGCAGGGCCGGTCGCAGCCGCCGGGGCTCGCAGGCGCCGCCCGCAGCCCCCGGCAGCGCTGCTGTCCGCAACAGGCTGGTCCCGCCCGCAGCGCCAGCGCATCCAGCCCGGGAGGAGGCTTAGTGGTTTTAAGGCGGAGATTCCTACGAAGGACAGAAATTTCACGAACATTAGTATTATGAGAGAAAAAGGAGTGCTCTGTGCCTGCTGGAGACAACAGGTCTTGGGAGAGGCCCACTCTTGTCCAAGCACCCTTGACTGTTCTGCTTCTGTGGCTTACCAAAAGCCTTCCCAAAAGTGCACGTAAACACAGGTGAACTCGGATGGCTGCAGGATTTCAGGGCGTTTAACGTAACTATAGTTTCCTAAACATTCACGTGGGAAAGCTGTATACAGTTTCAAAGTTTGTAATGTGCTTTGGGAATGTTCAGTGTGCTTGGGAGATGAAATGGGCAGAGATGGGAAAGCGGCAAGTAAAGTAAGAATTGTAGTAGGAGTATGTTCCGGCATGCTATGTATTCTGGAAAAGCCAGATCTGGGACCGATGGATATTTTGTAACAATCACATCCTTCCTGCACCCTCTCCCAGACTCAGAAAAGCTGTCTTGCACATTGGTGCTCTGTCGTGTATTCGTTCACACTTGTCTTCTCCGGTTTGTTTCACCAGCCCTCTTGTCGGTTTTTGTTTTGTTTTGTTTTGCCCAGAATTAGTAAACATTCACAAATGTGCTTGTAGGGTGTGAGACACTATGCCAGTGTCTCTCAGTTTTTCTCTTTTGACTTCACATGGTGTGGATCAGCTGGGGGCTAACATGGAGCTCGGGGTACAACCACTGCAAGCACTGTGTGAGTGGTGGAAAGAAGTTACAATATTCTGTGCCCATAGCAACAGAGAGATCTGGAAACGCAAAAATAATTAATATATCTCTTTTCCCTAAGGTTTTAATTCCTAACTGACAATAATAGAGATTAGTTCAGAAATTGAGATCAGAAGCAGATTGCCGACAGTTGTCAAGTGTTGAGTTGCAGCTGCTAGGTCCTATTACTGTGATGGTTGTTGTATCTACTAACAATTATATTGCCTACAAATTTAGCCAAGGAATTGGATTCCAAAACCCAGTTCCACAAATCAAAAACATTTTAAAAGTCTAGGTATACGTAAAAGCGCCAAAAATATGTGCAGTGCAGGAAAGGGAAAGAAGCCCCCGTCCCTGGAAACATTCAATGTCAAGTTAAATGGGTCTTTGAGCAACCTGATC
Source organism: Climacteris rufus (assembly GCA_013398175.1). NCBI lineage: Eukaryota > Metazoa > Chordata > Aves > Passeriformes > Climacteridae > Climacteris > Climacteris rufus. The sequence continues at coordinate 2,617,144 of VZRZ01007063.1, forward strand.
TGGTTGCAAATGTCCCTGCTTATTGCAGGGAGTTAGGACTAGAGGAACTTTAAAGGACCCTTCCAACACAAAACATTCTATGATTCAGAGCTGCATCAAGATGGTCCAGAAACCAAGGCACAGCTTTCCAAATGATATGTTTAACTGCATGTTGCCTTTGCTTGGAAGGTGTCACCTAAAGAAGGATTATAAGGGAGAGTAAAATTGTTCAGGCTTCTGAAAAATGGAGATCTTCTGATGGGTCTTTCCTGTCTAGCAGGAAAATACTATTTTATAGACATAAATCTGATTACTAACCCACAAAATATTAGGGTGCTTTCAGCACAAACAGTTCTTAGATACAAAGCTTGCAAACTGGACAAAAATCAAGCCAAAATAAATGGGCTGTTTCATTAGTACGCTTTTGGTGATTTCAGATGGATTTACTATGGTGTAAAATTAAGTTCATTTCAAGGGATTGCTTAATGCAATGAGGAAACTACTGCTGGTTTACTTGCTTTCAAGCCCATGATATTCTGTGCTATAAGCATAGTATCTTACATCAAAGAAAATGATGCAGTACCAGACCCAAGTATCCACTGGAGATACCAGTGGATGAAATGTGATCAATCTGCACCTAACTTGTACAGTTCTGAATTATTTTTATTTGTATTGTAGACCTAACCATGCTATAGCAGCTACTGCTATCAGCCTTATTTGTATTTTGAGGAATCGGTGACCTGAGCTGTGCTAAGCCATGACATAAAGGGAGAAAGAAAATTAAATTGCTAGGGATGGAGATGAAAAGCTACTGAGGGGCGAGCTGTAATAAAGTGCTAACTTTTTAGAAATGCTAAATGCAGCAGGTACATACGTTTAGAAGTACATTTCCCAACTCATACTAAAAGGCCAGTAGCTAATTTTATTTTCACCACACAAAGCTTACTATTGGGTGTAGAATGCCACTTGTGACTCCAACAACAACATCATGTGACCAAGGGTCAGGGCCTTAGTTTGGTGCTGCTCTGAAACCCTTGGGAAGGGAAATTTACACTGGAATATGGGACACTTTTTCACTACTATAGTTAGGAAATTAATTTTCTTAAACAATTTTAAGGTGGAGGATTCTAGTTCTAGTTGTCCAGTGTACTTTTTCTAGTGCTGAATCTCACAACCAAATGAATCGCTTTTACCTGACACAGACCCAAAAATCTGCTGGAGTCAGCTGATTCTTTCCACTTGGCAAGATGGTGGTAGCACTTTTACGTAGCAGGTGGAATCTCAGCAGGGCAACTCTGGATTCACTTTGATGAGACATCCTGCCACCTGTCTCAGAAGTTTCTCTTGAGTAAAATGAAATGTAAAGGTATTTTGACGTTTTCCCCCAAATACATGAACACATACTGAAGTCCACATTTAAACCTCACTGGAAACAAAATTCTACTTTTGTGAACTTTTTCTTTCTCTGTGCCATGTCAGCTCTCTCTTGTTCCTCACTATCTCTGAAACCCTGAGTCATAAAGCAGTCTTAATGGATACCAACAACTTGAAAAAAACCAAAAAAAACACCTGACTTCTTAAATCTTTATGCCTTTATATGAAATGTACCCTCATCCCAGCTGTATGACGGCCTCAAAAACTTTAGAAGAAAATTCAGTTTTTTGCTATCATAGTGCTAAAAGTAATCTTGAAAGGAAGAATCACCAGAGCTGGAAGGGATGTTAAAAAATACTTCTCAAATTAATTTGGGGTATTTTATTAAGCATAAGTTTGAGGGTTTGGTTACCTTAGGTTTTCTGAACACTTTTTATTTCTTGCAGTATGACTGTACCTTGGAAATACTTCACTTATAAAGACAGGTGACACCAGAGTGACACCAGAGTTAAATCACACATTTGTGGGAATCCTCACATATGCAGCTTGGTGCTGCAAACTGGCTTTACTTCATACCAACTATTCTCTATTGTGTGTTGCAGACCCCTGTAAAATGGTACAACTCAAGTACCACTAAAACTAAAATCAGAACAGGAGAGGGTTACAGATACTTTTCTCTGTGCTGACTACAAAGAATAATACAGTTTCTAGCATAAACTATCTAATCTTTATTTTGTCATATGAAATACAAATAAGACATGGGTAGGAACAGCTCAAGATCCAGTATATTTAAGAAAAAATGTAGAAATTACATTCAAAAAACCTGGAACTGGAGTGGAAGGGTAGTATGCCTTTGTCCCTCTTAAATATACTGTATATACTGGGGAGGAGAATGAGTTGGAAAAAAATACAAAAATCTAAATCAATGAATTTTTCCTCCATATAGAAGCCAAGGTGCTATGAGTACTCAGACACTGTACCAGCCAGAAAATTGCAAAATGCAACCATAACTTAAGAATTACAGAAAATGTCACAAGTGTTAAAGGAAATTCAAGACACAATAGGAATGAGATTACAGAAACTGGCAATGTTACATAAAATCTTCTTTTTTTTAAGAGTCTAAGAATATTACCAATCATTTAATATAAAAACAAATTTCTTAAACTCTAAAGAGCATTTTAAAAGATCCGTGAAGTGTTTCTTTTCTAATTTCCTCAGAATTTTCCTGCTTTTTCCCACTGGTTTGAAATCCGATCTTGTACTTGTTAAGTCTCACCTTCAAGTAGAAAAGAATTTCAAATAATTGAAAAAAATTCCACAAGTTAGTAATGTTATAAGAAACATTTCAAAACGTTTTAACTAAGATTTATATCTGTGTCCATAAAGAATATCAAGGAAACCTGTATTTATTTCTCCTTTACCCGGAAACGCCAGCAGGTACAGCCAGTCATTGTAAGTGCGGTACAAGGTAATGGTTCCTCCTCTGTGGAAAAAAACCCAATAAACTAAACCAAACAAAGCAAAAAATCTGAATTACTGAGATGTATTGCTGTTACAAGATGTAAGATAACACTTCAGGATTACATACAGAGGTACTTCCAGCTGCAGAGTAACTCAACAAACTTTTCTGTCCCATTTACCAAAACACTTTCAGTTTCCAGCTTAAAGCAGGAGAAACCATAACAAATATTGCACAAGGACTGTTTATCTCTATCTAAAGCATTTGAATAATGTGTTTATATAAATCAAGGCAAACTTATTCTCTCTTGACACTTGCACATTTCCAATGCTTCGCTTTGAATTCTATCAGGATTTGATGTGGCAGTTTGTTTCTGTCCATTCACTGGTTTTATTGCAAGCAAAGGCTTAAAGGTCAAAAGGAACGAAGTGCAAACACAATTCAAATGTGCTGGGTGGGTTATGCAATCAAAAAACCACATTGTGGATGTTCATTAAACATCAGAGATGCCTATGGTTACGTGGAAAGTATGGCTGCACAGTGGTATCTCTTCTGGGGGAATGAAGTGGGAGTAGCTTCACTTACACAGCAGCGGTCTGTGCATCTCAGCACAACATAGATGATACATTCATAATATAGGAAAGACAGTAATGTAAATTCAAAGACAAAAGGATCTTCATGTATATATTCTTTTTCTTAAACTGAGCTGCAAGTAGTACAGCTGTGTAAACACAATCATTTCTCCCTGCAGATGAGTAAGTAAAATACAGATTATCCAAAATTTCTGAATTGGATTATCCAAAAATATTCACAATAACAGCTACTTCAAGACTAAAATCCAGCAATGTAACTTGCATTACAAGCTGGATGAGCTGAAATGTGGACACTGACATCTGAAGTTGGCCCAGCACTTCCCACTCTAAGATCTCATTTCAGTGGCTGACAGCAGTAATATTTGATTTCATAAACTGTCAGCTGTTTGGACCAGCATTTTCAGAGCTTTGTCCCTTTTTCCTCAAGTACCTTGAGTTTTGGAGTAAGAGTTTCAAATTTGTCAGGATTATGCTGCTGAAAAGAATACGCCTCTAGCTTTTCCTCTAAAAATCTACTTGTATTTAGCCAGATAATTTCTATAAGGAGCAAGGGGAGCATATGACTTTAAAAAACAAATTTTTCACACCCTCAGAACTGCCATAAAAACAAATTGAGTTTTGCAACTAGATTTTCTAATAAAATTTTCTGAATGTGCTCAATGTATTGAATATAGCCGGCTCTGTCAGTAGGACCTAATCTGAAACTGAATGTCTGGTCTAGCTCTATATGGAGACCAAAAGAAGGAAGTCCTCTCTCTCATGTTTCACATCATCTCCATGCATCTCTTACTCCTGGAGGAGCTAGGTTATCCTTACAAACAGACAAACTCATCACTTTTTCTAAAATACTAGAAAAAGCAGCATTTCTAGAGCAGAATAGTAATTTCAGACTTCTAAATATTTTAATGTGGTATTGCTAAGATGTTAATTGCTACCTTAGTTCAAGGTTTCTGTGTTCAGATTTATTTTACAAGACCTGAATGCATGGCACTCAAAAGAGTGCTAGTGTCTACATTATTTTCATAGTAAATTTCAGCTGTGTTAATTCTCTCTTCTGGACTTCTTTCCCTCTATGAAGGAGATGCACTTGTTCCAACACATTTTACATGAAAATTTCCTATCTTTACTCAGATCCTATTTCTACCACAAGAGGGAAGGGGAAATGAATGCTTGACTGTGCAAAAATATTTCTTCAGAGTAGCTTTTGGTTTGTACGCATCCAGAGGGAAAGAAAAGCTGCTAGATTGCCGGTGTTTTTTTACATCTTGCTTTAAGATTTTGGCCCTTGAATTTGGGTTCTTCCTACCTTGCAGTAATTTATTCCAGATTGATGATTTATTTTTGCATTGAACTGGACATTAAAATTTCCACTTGCTAATTTGCTTCCTCTGCCAGATCAAGTTCCCTACCCCAACAGACTTGTGTAAATAAATTTATCATTTCTTGTAGGATTTTCAATATTGCGATTTAACAATAGGATTATCAGATAATTTCTAGGTATTCATGGCGAACAAGAACTTATCTGAGAGCCTCATCTGTGTGCTCACAGGGGTGTGGTGGTTCCTTTAGCTTTCCAAACAATGGATTTCCTGTGAAGGTAAACTTACTCAAGAACTGCCTAGTGTGGTTTACAGCCTGAAATAGAAATGTGGAACATTTTATCTGTGGCTTATGGAGAAAATACTATCGGCTTTTCAAATAATAACCCCAGCTGTCCTCTTTCTCAGCATGGCCTTTGCAAGAGGTTTATGCACACGCTTTCAAAGAATGCGCAGCCAATAAAAGATCTGCTGGAAAAGGACAGTCTGCAGCACTGGCCTGGCATGTCACATGAAACTCTGCTGAATTCTGGACATAAATACTTCTGTAAGGTAAAACCAGGCAAGACAAACACATTTTATTCAATTAAGCTTTCATTAGACTCAATTATTTCATTTTGCTTTTGACTAACTTATGTGAATTTATTATTACATCAGTAGCTGCAATTGAAATAGTTCTTAAATGTCCCAAGGGCATTTCATTGTTATTGCATCTATCGGTATTTGGCACAAATGGAAAAACAGCTAATAAGCAAGCAAAATCAATTTATCAGTGCAATTTACTTATCAGCCCATTCTCACGTCACATGTCCCTCATGTAACTTGAACGACCAGTTTTTCCTTCCATTAGCAAGTAAATTAAGAAAAAGGATATACCTCCTAGCAAGTGCCAGATAAACCAGATATTGTACCCCACCTGGAAATTTAAAAGTTATGTGCAGGGCCTTCACTTGAATTTCCTTCCTGTTTTTAGTGGCATCGGCACAAAGCAAAGATTGTGGCTAACAAATAAGTATAAAACATGACTGTATCTCAAAATAAAATAAACTCCCCATAGTCATAGAAAAGAAAAACAGCCTTCACTTCTACCAGCTCTTCTACAATTGAAGCAAAATATCTACTTGCAGCTTTGGAAACAGATCTTGCTACAGTGATAGATGTACTCAAGACTTTATCTCTAACTTATTAAACGGCATTATTCCTGGGGGGAAAGGAAAAAAAAACCAAACAAAACAAAACAAACCAACAAACAAAAAAAAACCCAAAAAACAAACAAACAAAAAAAACCTCCAGATGGTTAAAAACATACCAGACTTTTTGCTGGGAACGAAAGGCTGTAGGGAATGAAGGGCCGTTGTGAGCAAGCTACTCTGGTATGCCCATCTGTGTTGTTTCTCCACCAAATGCCAAGGTTGTTTAAGGTTTTTCTTCTAACATCCAGCATTCCCACTTGGTGGCAGCTCCCTTAGTGTCCCACTGTAACCAGAAAGCTGTCAGCTAGTGGAGAGAAACAAGGCTTTTGTCAGTAATGCTCAGAGGCACTGCACTGTTACCAGCCTTCAGAACTGGCTATCTCATTTCTCAGTTTTCTCTGTATTCTTTTCATAATCAATTATTTCTGGTCTTAAAGAAGGAAAACAATAACAAATATAGTTAAAAAACCCAAACAAGACTTCTCTAGTAATTTTGGGAAATGTTACATTGCATAATATGAAGAATTGAAACTGTCTTTCATTGCTACCCTTTCACCTTTCTTGAGTTAATATTCAAGTGATGACTTCAGAGCATCTCTAACAATCAGATGGGGGGGGTTCAACACCAGTAATATACAGTTACACTTTTTGTAAAGTCTAATAGTTCTTAGATTAAGTATTTAACCATTGCTTAAGGCAGCCTACTTTCCTCAGTTGTGCCAGATGAAGCTGACTTGCTGCAATGCCTTTTAGCAGCACAAAAAGCAGCAGAGCAAGGCCCAGGTTAGGACCTGGTTACTACTAAAGCCGGTTACTGATCTGGCTATTGCTGAAAGAGAGCTACAAGACCCACTTTTGCTTTCTAAGCAAATATGTGTTTGGCTACTGTGGTAGTGTTTATGTGCACTAATAATAAGCTATCTGCTGAATGCAAGTTTTTTCCGATTCTGAGGTAAAATTTGGATATGAAGATGGTGCACGTGTAAGATTAAAATTTATTTTATCTAAAATGGTAGCACAAAACTTTGATTTGCACAAGGAATCAAGAGAGAAGTACTTTACTAACTTGAGAGTTATGTCCAAAAGTATGTAGTATGTAAGCAAGGATTCCTGCCTCGTAAGGACTCCACGTGGATGAACCTCTTTTTATGCTTTTCCCTTCCCATGTATGTTGCAGATGGTAGATAGACTGAGCTAGAAACACATATATAATCTATCTAGTCTTATCTTAGTAAAGGTAAACCAAAATTCTTTACCATTTCCATCTAATGGAATTTACCTTTGCAGGGTGGCCACAGAACAACTGATAAGTTGCAACATTGTACTCCACCCTCTATGATGGCCTGTGCAGCAAAGCAATCTTTTAAAGCCTACCTGGTCTATCTACATTGTGTTCAAATGAGACTTGCTGTTTGTTTGAACTCTGAGTTGCCTCTAGGGAAGGGTTGAAGACAGCTTAGCTCCTCTGTCGTTGGAAACATCAAGAATGAAAAGTTTAAATAATCTTTTACAAACATATTTTAATACAAGATAATATTTCCTTTTGATGTTTTTATTTCCTCTTGATCCTAGAACCAAGTTCATCTTTGATAACAGAAATAGGAGTGCCATGAGAGAGAACTGGTTAAAATTGACATATGTAGATACAGTTTAACCTCTGAGAAGTCAAAAACACATTAATGGCAGCACAGATCTGGAAGCAGCAGGATTTGCATAACAGGGTTTAATCATTTCAGGTTCCTCTATAGACACACCATAAAGGATAGTCACAATACACGATGTCTTCAGACCTGTAGTAATTATTACAAGCTTATTTTTTTATTATTTTCTTTTTCACACTTGGATAGCACAAAAGTTTACATAGGTAAAATAATGCAATTAGAGAATTAAATAATAAATTGTTACGAAGTATATATACATGTATTTCTACTTACTGCAAACATATCAATCTATCAAAACACAAAAAGGATTTGGATGCATAAGCAACTTAGGAGTCTAAAGGCAGAGTCCTAGAGGGTGATCAGCAGCAACTTATGGAAAGAAATGCATGTGCTCATTGGACTGACATTATATTTTGCATGTCCAAGGTTAGCAAAACAGCTTCTGTTCTCACCTAAATAAATGGTGCTGGTCATGTCCCATCTGCCAATAACTTCTCTGAGTTCTGTGTGGCAGTCAGCCATACTTCACTTTCCGCCATCAACACAACTATAAAAATATATACAAAACCTTTGACCATTTCACCTCTTAAAATGTTAGAGCTGTTCCCATTAACAAGTTTCTAAATATTCTGAATCAGAATATGCACATATACAAGACCATTTTCAATCTCTACTTTAATAGTTGGAAATGTTTCCAAATATCCACTGGCGTGAACAAAATAGCTACTATTGCCAGAAATTATTACTAGTTGCTCATGGAGAGAAACTTTCATGCTATTCTGTTACTCAAAGTGTGGGTAATCTCCTTCCAACAAGAAACAGAAATATGTGAAGTGGCAGAAAGATAAACATGTGAACTGGCTTTTCCTAGTTATGTTGGATCGTCATGCAATTCATGCAGTCTGTCTTTCAGGAAGACCAACTGCTCCTTTGGGCTGAAGTACCTGTGAGCTTCCTCAGCACTCTAAAACTGATCTGGATTTCCTGTCTTGAATATTTTTTTTCCAATACACTCTTCTCAAACTTATTCTGTCCAGATTTTAAATTCCTTTTTTGTTCACTTTTGAAATTTTGTGCAAAGTAAATGGTAAAACTCAACTTCGTCACTCCACTGGACAGGTGCAGAATGGCGAGCTAGAGTGTGTAGCTGTAGTGTAGCTGTGCTACATTAACCCATACCTCTGGCAGGGCAGCTGCACAAAACCTGACAGGTTTTGCGTACATTAACCTGGCAGGATAAACTCAATGTTAGATACACCTTGCAAATGTAGACAAATATGGCTACAGTAGATGAACTGGAATGAAGATGTTTCTCCCATCATCTCTGGTGTTGATTTGTTGTGTGACCTTTGAGCACTTTATAAGTCTTTTCCTCATTACCTTTCCTGCTGTCATCTGCAGAATGGTGATATAACAACTATCTCAAAGGCAGCCAGCCAACATGTGCAAAAGAGCTCTGGGATCATCAGATAGAATGTGGCTCTCACAGGACAGCAATGCGATGTATCAAATACTGATTCTACAGTTCCTTTTAAAATAATATCAGACACTGGATTTTTGTCAGAAGTTACTGCAAAGTTTCATTTCTCTGTTGGCATGACAAAGATGTTCTTTTATTAGTATCTTGGGGAGGTTAATTGCATTGGAGTGTTTTGTTTAAAAGTTCAAACCTTCAGTGAATGCAGGTGAGCTGCTTTTCTATCATAAGATTTCATCACACACCCCATTCCTGGGGGCTTTTCCTGGCTGTTAACAGTCCTATTGGTTCAAATTTAATTTCAGAAGATTTTATATTTTCTGGTATTGCCAACTCTCTTCAACTCTTCAACTCTTACAGACACTCACCCTATGTAGGCTCTGAATGTAGGTTTTGTTGGATGGGCGAAATATTTACTTAGCCGTAATTAGCCTCATACAGTGCTCAATAAATGACACTTGTATATTGTTTTGGAAAATGCTCTGAGATCCTGCAGGGCAAGAAGTTGAAAATATTCCCTGTTACACAGATGGCATTGCATAATGGACCTCAGGTACTACAGAGTCAGTTTAGAAGCTGAAAGAGAATGTAAGGCCACACTTCCCAAAATGCTGCTTTGTGCGCACCAAGGGAACACTCTGTGGCTACCAGCTTTCTGAAGGAAAATATCAGAAATGTGGACACGGAACAAAGTAAGTATAATCCCAATGTTCATGTAAGTGTGAGTAGCACCAAGCTCCATGCAGCTTTTTTCACCCGACACATCATGTGCGTTATTAAATAAGGTTTCACAAATTAGACGATCATGTAGCACAGAAGGCAGTGCATTGCAGGAGGCTAACCAGCTTAATTCAGCTAATGGTATGGTCTTGGCAGCAATTTCATAAGGAATTGGTCCTTTTCCTTGACATAAGAGAAAATATGGCCAAGAATCCACACTGAGGGGTGTGAGTGACAAATAGTTTAGAAAAGGTTGACATCCTGTGCCATGCATAATTTAGGGAAACTCGTAGAAAATATTATTATTTGATAAATCAGTTGATTGTATAAATAACTAATGGACAACAGCATAGGCACTGATGCCCAAAACTGGCAGTATGAAATAGCACAGGAGTGCAATTATTCTGGAAGTCTTGGAAACAATAGAGCTTCTTAATAATTTTAGTAAATGGTTTTAATTAACTTTTACATTAATTGTTAAATTAATTATAACCTATATATATATATATTAATTATAAATAGTGTGTTATTCTAAATTATTCTTAGCCAGCACTTAGCAAAGTTGTCATACACAGATAGTGTGGCATTACAGCTTGGGAAAATTACTGAAACTTTAAGTTTTGCTAAGNTTAACTTTTTTACATTAATTGTTACATTAATTATAACCTATATATATATATTAATTATAAATAGTGTGTTATTCTAAATTATTCTTAGCCAGCACTTAGCAAAGTTGTCATACACAGATAGTGTGGCATTACAGCTTGGGAAAATTACTGAAACTTTAAGTTTTGCTAAGTTAACCTTGCTGTGCTTCAATGAACAAGGCCTAGGAGAGAGTGATGTATTGTTGAAATTGAATACAAGAAGCACAGTATTTATGGACTACAAGGACATTTTGCAGAAACCAGAAGATTTTTGAAGACAAGGACATTTTTTAAGAAACCAGAAAAGCTAACAATGTTTGTTGAAAAGCCCCTGTGTGGGAAAAAGATACTGAGAAGACTGAAAACTATGGACTAATTAGCATAAGAAGCTAGAAATCAATCACCTACAGAGGACAGAATACTAATTAATGAAAAATAATTATGTAATTTAGAACCAATGAACATTAATTTCTTTGTTTGTTAAAAATGTATAAATAAGTGAAGGAGTTGTGTATCTGCATTTGTGTAGAGGCCAGAATTTTGTTGGCCACACACACAAGTCCTGGCCAAGAATAAAGTAATGCCTTACTCACTAACACTAAAAAGACAGTGTTAGACGGTTTTGTTTATCCCCACAGTTTCGGAGGATTTGGTAACAGAAATGTCATCCAGCATCCAGGGCTCTGCCTGTGCTGTGACTTGCCATAGCCTCTCAGCATTCCCTGTATCTTCTGAAAACAGTGCTGAAGGTTCCCTGTAAGCCGAGACTAATAGAGCTATAGCAAAGAAACATATTTATTCTGCTTCAGGAACACAGAAATGTATTTTGTATTTCTAAGGAGCACAGAAATTATACAATATATATTTTATAGAGAAGCCCAAGAAGGATCTGCAACTAGCAGCTACCAAATAACCTGCCTGCCACAGCAAATGTCTCCATTCACTATTCCGTAATTAGGGGCATTTAATTAGTTAAGTGTGAAAGTCTATATCCCTGGTCAACCTTTCATTTCATTGCTTTAGCAAAAGCAGCTGGTTAAAACTGGACATCTGTAACTCTGAAGGAGTGGAAACTAGGTTATAGCAGCAAATTCTTCAGGCTGTCACCTTCTACCCAAAGCTTACTAGGCTAAAAAGAAGCTAAAATCCATTCTCATAAAGGCATAAAATTTGGTTCAAAAGGCAGCCAGGAATGACAGAGTTGTTTTATATCTTAAATGTGGGATACAGTCTGTCATGTGGCAGGTTTGAATGTAGAAGTCAGTTATCTGACTTGCTTCCTGTTAAATGCTATCTTGTTCAGATATTGTAAACAAAGTCTTCATTGCATGACTGGTTCAGATGACTGCTCAAACTACTGAAAAAGCATACATATAGATCAAAGTTAATATTTATACATTGAATTTGTGCAACAGAATTGTGACCCGATCTACAAAGCATAGCCCAGCTATGCACTTTGTGTGCCAGTTCCTTGGGTGGTGCTTGGATTGCAATGCTAATATTCCCTGAAGCTCTTGCTGGCAGTTTTAAGGCATGATGCAACATATCTTTCAAGGAATGCTGCCCCAGCTCTGAGGTAGTTTGCTTGGTTTGGTTTTGACTTCTGCATGAACAATTTGCATGTTGATTTTTAACATAGTAATTAAAAAGGCAGACTGTGCCTACACCTCTTCCTGTTTCTTCCACAGATTCCTTGAATAAAGCATTTAGTCAGCTTCACTTTTCTTGTTTTATGATCTTTCTTTGTTTCAGTTCATTAAAGTTCACATTTAGTTTGAATGCTACTTAATATTTCTTCTAAATGTACACAATTTAAAAGACTTTTCATTTATAGAGGCTACTCCTCCACCCTAGTCACTGCTGTCCGACTCACAATTGAAGAATTTCGTACTGAATTATTCTGTGTTCCCATACTACACATGGAATAAGCTACATAAGGCACCCCTGGGGTATATACTCTTTTCATAACCCAAATTCTTACCAGAGAATCTTTATCATTTAATTCTGTACAGAGATTAGTCTGAACATTTGGGTCATTGATTATTTTTAAGGTAAGTTACAAAAGTTATAAAAATCTTCAAATACCTATTAAATTTACATCATCATCATCAATAAACAGCAAGGCCAATCCCCAGTGACAGCTTCATTTGGTCTAAACAGATAGAGCTACTTTGAAAACTGTAAATTGACAGATTTGCACCATTCCAGAATCTGACACACATGTACACAGGAATATACAGAAGTTGAATATTTCCATGCAACAGAAGTTGTGGAGTCAGCTGTTCTAAAAGCTACCAAACAGTTTCTATTATGAAAGGGCAGAAGGGTTTAATCTAGCAGTAATATTGAAAGGCAAAAGGAAGTATTTCTATGTAGAGCATTATTTAAGTTAATTAGGGCTTCTAGATCTGGAAAAGAATGGATTGGATTAGAGGGGACCTTAAAGATCATCTAGAGAAGAGGCTGGCAGCAGCCAGGTTCAAAGCAAACAAGAAAGGTGATTTTTCATGTGACAGGTTGTGGGCCTGTGCAACTTCTCGCCACAACTGTAGATACTAAAGCTCGCATAAGCACAAAGAGAGGTCTTCTAAGGATTTCCTAAGACTGCCCTAGGAGGGACTGCTGAAAACACTTGGAGTGCAGGTGTGCATTAGGAGAAAGGTGTCATTCCTGCCTGCCTTGTACTTCCTCTTTCCAGGGCCTCTGTGTAGGGCCAGTGCTGGACATGGGGCACTGAGCTAGTGAGGCCTTTTGTCTGATGCCAGTATAGGTTCTTAGATGATACAGGTTCTTAAGTGAAAACATCAATGATGCATTTCAGCATAAAGGAAGCCTTACCTCCTCCACTTTATGTAATATTAAGCTTAACCATCTCTTCCTCTTCTAGAAGAGCACACTACCAACCATATCTCTTTTTCAATTTTTGCTAAAGCAACCCTCACAATCAAGCATGGGAAAATCTGGATATGCTAATTTTTAATCAAATTAATTACCAACAAGTGCCAGTTTGAAACACCAGCAAATACGTAGCCTTGTAGTCTAACATGTTTACACTCTAGTTAACTGATTTCTATGTAACACCAGAGAGTTAATCATACTTTATATGATATACAGAATACATAACTGTTCATATTAAAAGGTGTCACCACTTTGAATTTATATTGGTTACATTTTTCATGACTGAGTTATGCAATTACTCAAACATTGACAAAAAACTTACATAGTGGTGTGGTAAAAAACCATCTTCATGCACTGACAGAAAGACTGAAGAGGGATAAATAATTATTCTAGGAAAGCTTTGGTTTGTTTTTTGTAAATGCACTGGGACTGATTTTTCAAATTTGATTCAAATTTGATTTTTGTTCAAGTTTCTTTACTTGTAAAGTGAGGTGACTTCATCATCACAAGTCCCTCTGCAGAGTGTTCTGGGGAAACCATAAAAATACTAACAGAGAATAATGGGCTTATCCACAAGGGGTAATCAGTGCACAATAAAGCAGGAGAGAAATCCAAAGTATCCCAGCCAGTTTGCAATAACTGTCATAGCCTATTTCCACATGCAGGAAAAAAGTAGTATCACAGTATTTTATACCTGACAACTTAAATTTTACAAAGTTATAAGTAAATGACAGACACTGAGAAATACCATGATCTCTCTAACCGCTAAAATCCTCTCTGTTGTCTAAAAGTCATCTTTGGACATGTGAAGTCTTTCCATCTTCATGAACAGAAAAGAATGTAGTTGCCTATATGAGGCACTGGGCAGAGGTTATTTTAAGCAGAAATTTTGCATATAAAGAAGAAACATTTTTGTTTGAAATGCTTATGCAGCTACTAATTGTAAAGTTGAGGGGACTGTGCTGGGTTTGACTGGAAGAATGCACAGGTCTTTGTAAGTCATCGAGCTTATCTTCCACAAAACACTCGTCCACAAGTTGCATATCCATGAGGATACACAGTGGTTCCTTGGTTAGTAAACTGGGGCAAGAAGAGTAACATCTAGCAATGGCACCACACTGAATTCAAAACACTAGGAACAGGTAGAAAGATAGATCCGCATACTCAGTCTTGGTAGGTGAACTTGCCTCTGCAACTCTGGGTGAGTTTTCAGGGGAGCTGCAGACTCAGTATCTGTCTTCTGCCAGCTTTATGAGATGGACAATTTCCATTCAGTGTGTGTGCTTGGACACAAGCACTCTGAATAAACAGATCTCCCACAGACTCTATGTTGTCTCTAGCAGGCATCATCAAAATCAATGGAAAATCTCAAAACAGAAATTACACAAAGAGATGTTGTGATGATATTGAAGCAGGTTCGGTGGTAGGCCTGGTCCCCACACAGTGGTCGTGTGTTCCTGAACAGTCCAGACACAAACAAGAACAAAACAAACTGTGGATTAAATTTTTTGCCCTTCTTCTGGTACAAGTTGATATGGACCATAATCTTATTTGCATTTATAAAATAATTAAAGCCATTTCTGTCATTTCACATTTCATTCCCTGTCCATTTGCAGGTTAACTATCAAGTAAAATCTGTTTTTCAGAGTAGATTTTGTTAAAAGTCTCTGTGAAAACCAGCACTGTATCTTTACTGTTTAAATAGGCTTAGATAACTCTTGTTCTTACTCAGACTGTAAGATAAAACAGGAACTTACTGGGATGCAGTGCTATAAAACTGG
>VZRZ01007063.1:2632263-2662216 GCA_013398175.1 Climacteris rufus
TGTGATTAAAGTGGGGGGTGGGGGTGGTTATCTATCTTTTTAGCAATTTTTAGTTCTAAATTATGTATAGACACTTTGTATTACTATGGCTCTTTGCAGGATTATGGCCCAGAGAGCCTATGTTTTGAAAGAAATATATGGCATGCAAGGAGTAAAGCAAAATACTGGTTTAAATACCGTTAACTGCCATTGAATTCACCTCATTTGGCAACATCTTTCAACAACCTGGGTTACACTGCAGTTTGTAGCAATAGTTATTAGCTATTATGTTTCCTACAGTGTCCTAATGGATTATATTTATACAGTAATACATGTGAAGAAGACAAAGAAGGGCTCATTGACAAAAAAAGTATAGAGGTAGTAAGCAGGAGGAGAATGTGGCCACAAACTGCTGGGTCACAAACTGGGGAGATGAAATACACACAACACAGAGACCTGTTTATAGAGACAGAGCTGCCTGTAAGGGAAAAACTTACTGTAAGGAATAACATAAAATCAGACACCCAGACAGTGTTACTTCATGGAGTCAGAAGTCCAGGAAGAGAGTTTGTATATCAAGTTTTCTTGGACGTACAACCAAAATAAACCACAAGCAATTTTGTGTAGATAATTTCTGCCTTCCTCTAGCATGCATGTTAATTCCTGCAAGCACTTTTAATTAATCGGAATTTGAAATATGGAAAACATGCTTTATGCAATAGTAATGGAGTTCTACAGAAGCTTAAGCTTTCAACGGCTCGAAGTTCTACATAAAAAGGTTGTGTTCCATTTTAATTTACTATTCAGGGCTTTGCTATAATTTTGTGCAAACAGGCAATGAGGGACCACTAAAATGCAACTAGTCCTGCTGGCAGAGCCCTGCAATGAATTTAGCATAAAGGTCTGTTTCTCTAATGCTAATTTAGTGAGGCTATAAGCTGAAAGCAGAAACAGATTTAAATGAGATAATGGCAGAGGTTTACACTGCTTTTATTTTCTGCTACTGAAGATCTGGGAAAAATATTCCACCTAAGTGGTTGCATTTCACTCAATTTCCTGGATAAATTTTATTGTATAAAATCCCACAGATTTAAAAAGAAATGCTAGAAAATTGAAATCAGCAACAAACAGACAACTGAAAAGCAAAATCAAGTGATAGAAGGTTTGGCATTTAATCCAAGGACAAGGGAGGTTTTGTGAAGACATGAGTATTTAAGGCAATAAGTCAAGTATGCTTCTGAAGTGTTTTCACTAAAAAGGTCTGGAGGAAAGAATGAACATTGAGACGTCTGAGGTACAAAATCAATGCTGTTGAGATAATATGAATCAATTTACCCTTTTCTTCCCATAGATAATTCAGTCTGTCTGCAATGTCTACTGGATGCCACTTAAAATATTCATATTTAGAAGACTCTCATTGACAAAACATGTAGGTCTATTTTTATTTTTGTTTAACTGTATTTCTATTTATGCATAATTGCTTCACCTTTCTCCTGCATGTTTCATACAGTTAATGTTTCCTGTAACACTTTTTAACTACTTGTCTGTACAGTCTCTAGAAAAATAGTGACCTGAAGAAGCTCTCTACACTTCACTGCAATTACATAACCATTACTATTAGCCTCAACTGCAACCCACTTCCATAAGCTATTTTATCATAGCCAGATAATTTCATAGTTCCCTACAAGCAGTGCATAAGAAGCAGATTGTGACTTAAAAGCAAATAACTATTCGACCAAAACACTAAAATTTGATGGCAATTACATGAACAGTAGTACATTACAAGGGAGCCTGCTATTACAAATTTAAAGCATAAACTGCTATCCGCACAATAGGTTTTGACACATATGTTAAATAATATTTTAAGAAGCTTTCTTGTTCTAGCCTAGGCGTGACATAGAGACTAAAATCCAGGTTAAAATATATATATATATATATATATTTCAAAATTCTCCACTTATTGGTCAGAACTGAGGTTATTGCCTGTCAAGTATGTGTCCATTTACTTCGTGTTAGTGTAAGAGCCATGGTCTGATCTGATGGTCTGCAAGCAAGCTTCAATTTCCTTGCTCCTATTTACTTGATTTCCTTTTGCTTGACTTAGGTATAAAACTGGGAGCTGAAACTACTGCCACTCAGGAGGTCTTACTGGTTATGGAAATTAAGCTGTCCATCGTAATGCTTTACTTCTAATACTTCACAGGCTGAAGTACTACCAAAATTTTCTGCAGAAATTTCTCTGAGCAAAATCAAATTCTCACTTAGTACAGGATCTTAATTTCACTCCTATGCAGGCAGTTGTATGTGGTCTCTGGGATTTATGAAATACAGTGATTGAAAACTCTTCTGGAGAGATGGCTCTATATGCTCCTGGACTGAAAATGAGGAGCATCCCTCATAACTGGGCCCGCTAGAGAGCATTTATTCTCTGCTGCCTCTCATTATCTGTCACTCAATTATAAAAGACTTCTATCCTTGATTTCACGCATCAGTTATATTTTTCTTTCAGGTTGTAAGAAACTCTCTCTGCAAGTATATGATTTAGGATCTTACCTGTGAAATGCTGACTTTAACTCATTGTTGGTGTTTCTGAAAGAATTCAGACAATATTCCAGGATGAAAGAACAATTTATCCTGCTCCTTTTTTTCCTGTGTTTCCTTGTTTTTTAATAGAAGTATTTCCATGTCAAGTATTGATGTTCTTCTGTTCAGAAGGTCCTAACTTCATTGCCCACCATTTTTTTAAGTATTAGTTACTACTGAAACGTCACTGAGAATAAAATAAACAAAATAAGACTTGTATGACTTGAAAGACATACAGTCTTCCCATTGCATAAACTGTAATGCAGAATAACTTTACATTTCTCAGAAATGAATTTACATCTCAACTTGTAACAAGAGAAAGATTTCTTCTGCATGTGACAGCAGTGTGAACATTTGTATGAAAATTTATCAAGTCTGATAAAAGGGCAGATTAGATTTCACTGTGGCTATGAGTTGATTTACAAAGTTCCAGAAAGGTACTATATTCCTGTATTCTTCCCTTCTCTTCTAGAAAAATCAAGGCACTTTTGGGTTTTTTTGTTTTGTTTTTTGTTTTGGTTTGTTTTTTTCCTGCATTTAAAAGCAATTTTCTCAATTACAGAGGGACAGATTATAAAGAGAGTTCTCAGGCATGGTGGCGGTGACCAGCAGACTACAAAACTAAGGAACTGACATTCATGAGAAGAGAGAAAAGAAGATAGAAGAAATGTTAAGGGAGAAGACAATGCATAAAGGAGAATTTGAAGACATGAGGAGGGATACCTTGAAGAACTCAAGATGCAGAAAGAATGGGTTCACAAATGCAGGTCAAACCAGAAACCTGAGTGACTAAAAAGTTGTATGAGACATATTGATAAAAGAAGTCAACCAAGATAAAAGTAGCTAAAAGTAAATATGAAATAAAAAAAATAAAAACTCAAAATTAATAATGAAACACTGAGTTTTTTTCAGTGAGTGAAAGAGAGAAAAAGAGCAGTTCTGTGAGCAACAGAATTCCTGTTGTCTGATTTCTTACAAATTTGTTTCTTATGACTTCGCTTTCTCTTGTCCAGGAAAATGCAAACTCTGAGCAAAGTTTTTCTTGGTGTTAACCATTGATAATAATTAATAATTGTACATTTGCAGGAAGGAGCACAAGCTGCAGCCATTCCATCAGTAAAGGCAAGTGCCTAAATCTTTTTTCTTCACCCAGTCATCAATCTTCACGAAAACTACAGGAAGCTGGTATTTTTAGGACCTTCACTCTGTTATTGCTGAGGTTTCAGTTTACCAATGGGTTAAAGAACAGGTCATTAGATTTAGATGCTCACATAAACACACACATAGCTGAATCAAATAAGCCTTAAGAAACAAGACAAATTGGGTGGAACAAATCCCAGTGGAAGAAGAGCTGGGGTTATTGAGTGGAAAGGAGATGAATGAGGCAAGACAAAGGGAAAACTGACTTTGTCATGGCTTCAGGACAAATGGTGAAAGAGGAGATAAAACATATGGAGACAGTGTTTAATAGAAAAAGACCCAAGAAGAAGGCAGAAGAGACTGATTTATGGACAAACAGGAGAGGAAGGGATAGGATTTGAAAAGGCTGTGTCTGACTGGTTCTGAAGTGGGAAGGGGAAGAGGAAGCTGTGTCTCCCCAGGGACAGGCAATATGGAAAAAAAGGGTTGAAGGCAGAAGAGAGATCAGTAAACTGAAGGAGCAGATAATGAGAAGAGAAGTGAGCATATGCAGCAGGGGAAAATACAGTAGTGCCACCTGACTGAAGTGGCAGAAGGCAGTGGGCACAGGCAGCCAAGGACAGAGATGCAGATATGGGGAAAGGATAGGCTGACATAAGGATGAACTGTGTGAAGACAATTGAGCAATGGGCATTAGAACACTTCTGCCTTGCAGCTGTGTGCCAGGGCATGAGGATGAAGGCTGGAAGGAGCTGGCAGGCCTGCTCAGCTATTCCGTGTTGTGGACATTGCCAAAGGGGCAGGTGGAATATAACTGGTAAATGCTTTGTTCATGGGAGAAATATTGAATTATGTCTGGTAATTATACAGCAAGGGAACTAAAGACAATGATATGCCTGTGCATCAATGTCTCTGGGAGTATCAGTTAATCATTTTTACCAGTCAGAGCTGGTTTTGAACTCTCCAGCAAGACATGGCTTCATCAGAGCAGGCTGGTATCAGCACCAGGATCAGCATCTTTGATGAATCATGGAGTGGGATTCCAAGGGACCACCAGGCATCCAGCCCCTACAAGCAGGGAAGCCAGCTGGCTTGGGGGCTAGAAACTCTGCAACTGCATCCAGAGGGCAGACACATCCCAGCAATCCAGAGCTGGGAAAGGAGCAGACACTGAGCAAAAGTAACACCATCATGAAAGTCACAGCTGCTGTTCAGGAGGTGGGCAGCACTGAGCCCGATAAGCACCACACCAGCAGCTTTCAGCCAGCAGCTGCCAGGGGTCATACTTCATTTCAGAAATCCCATGTGTTGGTATTTGCAGACTATCTTTTCAACAGAAATTCCATCTTACAGGAAATATCATGAAATTGTGTCTTTCTCAGTCTGAATAAAATATATCCCTATTTCTAAGATTTAGCCAACTTTATTTGCCATATATATTTGCTACTTGCAGGATCACAGGTTTCCTAGTCATGGTGAATCATAAAAATGTTTTTGCTCTTGAAAATTTGTGCATCGTCCTTCAATACACATCACTGATTTGATAATGGACATAAAATCTTTCCAGCATGACTTGACTCTCCCAAAATACAAAGAGGAAGACACCCTCTGTTGACTCTGGTCCATATCAGCAAAAATGCAGCACAGACAAATACAAACTAAGTCAATAAGCTGCAAACATTCTTCAATGATGTTTTGTGAGTGAATGTTTTTTCCTCAATTTAAGAGAAGTTTCAAAAATTTCAACCTATGATACACTGCACTTCAATTTCCACATCTGTAGATATGAAACAGGGTTCCATATTATGAGATGTAATCCCAATAATTTTAGTGTATACACAGGCCAGAAGATTCCTATGGGTCTTTTCTTGGAGACAGCATGGAGGAGAAAAATTATTCTTTTTTGTTTGAATATAGCTTCAATAAAAACCAAGCTTTCTGAACACACAAAAGATTACACAAAATGAAAAATAGGTACTTTTCCCCCAAAAGCTTTCTTCAGCTAATTTCTCCTCCCTCTCACTATTTATGGTATCCTGTTTCTTGACTTTCTTTGTCATGTTCTCTGAGGTTACTGCAATGCCCCGTCCTTCACACAGTCAGAGGTTACCCACAGTGACGCTACAATAGCCTGCACAAGGATGATAAAAAGCAGATTTGCTTCTCTGTCAGCCACTGCTGAAACACAGATGTTGAAAACTCTTTAAGATCATAGGATTTGTTTCTTGCAGTGACAAGCTGGCAGGAGCTACTGTCCTTGTTACTGCTCAGAAAGAACTTAGCTGCCTTTAACATGATCTCTCCTTGCTGTTGTCTTAACTGTTCTTTCAGCATCTTTCTGACATAGACCAAGTCTAAAATGTCATCTTATCGTGTCACATGTTGTAGTTTAGAGAGAAATATTTTATTACAAGAAGAAATGGCCTTCGTTATCTGTTTTTAGGATGTAAGCACAAAGTGGGAATATAGAAAAATTATTCAACCCTTAACTGTGAGTACTATGTAACTGTAAGCTTATCTTTACTAGTACCATTACTGTCTCACATTTCAGGTATCTATAAAATATAATAATTCCTCTAGATATAAACATTTTCCCTATATTTATGTGTTTAGGGTTATTCATAGAGGAGCTTTGGGACAAGGTTTTTATAGCAAGTTTCTGGTCTATGACAAAACAAAAACAATGACCAAGCCCTTTCTGAGCAAGTAGAATCATGGCCATCTGGCAGAGATAATTTGATGAAATAACAATTTTTGTTTTCTCTCATGGGTCTCACAGTCAATTCTAATGTGCTGTTCTGGCTTTCTTATATATAGGAGAGAAGCGTTTAACATAGCAAAAAAAAATTCAGTATTAACCAGTGGTTAGATAGCTCAGGGAAACACACAATGCTGGATGCAGTCTTGACAATCTTGTTCAGTACACAGCCTTGGATGGGGTAACTTTCTAAGGAAGATGTACTGGCAGGTCAGTCCAGAATGCTCTAAGAGAGGCCTGATGTGTACAACTGGACTAATGATAAAGACTTCTCAACCGTAATTGGACAAAAGTGTCCCACCTGCACTGACTGCTGTTTTCTTCCTGTTCCCAAGCAGTGTGAATCTTGTAATCAATAAATAAATAGGACTGTACCGATCTTTTGTCTGCAAGAAGCACGTACAACTGTGCAGGAGATGAAGGTGGAACAATATAAAACTCCCAGCTAAATACGGTTAGAACATTTGAATAAACTGGGTTAAGCTCCATGAAGAAAATCACAAGTTAACTATTAACAAGTCTGCAAAGCTAAACGGGGAATAGGAGACCACACAAGCCAGTAACAACAAAACAGTGACTAATTGTGTGCAGTCATGACATTCAATAAACAGCAGGTTAGAGGAGGCTGCAATGGCTAAATATATTACTGTCACAGCTGCTACTGTCTATATTGCTTTTCACCTTGTTTTCAAGATGAGATTAACTGTATTATCTATAAATAGATCAAACCGTGCAAGTTCTTTACCTACAAACAGCACACACAGTTCTTCACAAAGCACCTTGCTCAGGCTGGTCTGAGCAATAGGAAAGATGTGTTGAGTAATGGTGGAGAGGATGATGGTGACAGTTGGTGATTGCTGAGGCTGAAATCTTCCATGCAGCCATAGACCTGTGACAGCGATGGTGCAAGCTTCTTCCAGACTTTGCCATTATTGTTATTTTATGTTGATATGCATGAAATAACTCTGCAGCTGAAAGATACACCTATAAACCTTGGCATCTTATTTCCTTGGTTACCAGGTGTGACCTTGATACTACTCTTAGTTTCTAGCCACTAGAAAATGCATTGCATAACCATATACCAAGACAAATATATGCCGTTAAGTATCTAACTGGCTGGAATAAAATGAAATAGTTGAGAACATAGTGAGATATTTTCCAGCAGGGAGAGAGAGCCACACCCAACAGCTGGCAAAAATCATCCAGAAAAAAATAAGTGTTTATTTTAAATCTTGCACATATCTTTCCTATCAGAACTTTATGTGATTATTCTGCTTAGCTGGGTCTCCTAGTCCTCTCCACACAAGATTCCCTAATCATTCTCTGATAGCCATTATTGTTGAAAACCATGAACCTCTTTAAAGTTAATTTTTTTCCAAGCAATAATATTCCCTTTCCCAGAATCATGCCAGAGTCTCAGTTTGCATTTCATGCTTTGAGAATTACTTTCTCCTTCATCAAAACAACAGCAACATTTACCTCTTCCCCCAATTTGAAGCAGTTCAGAAATCCATCCTCCCTTTCTCCTTCCTACACTGTTCAGCCCTCTTGCTCCCTTTCCTATATTACAGAAGGCTGCATTCAGAGTCCAGTGGAACAAGGCAAGCAACTCCTGGCCAGAAGTACCCTTATAAGAAAGCCTTTTAGTCCCAACACTGTAGTCAGTCAGGTCATGCTCATTCATAAACAGAAACAATGCCCATCCCTTCACAACCCTGCCTTGGGGCCCAGGGAAGCCGGGCAGTACAGTTTGGTTGGACATGCAGCACATTCCTTCTGCCACAACAGCAAGCAGGATGTCAAAGTGCAAGACACCTGGGCTTCAGTCACACACATGTGACAGGATGACAGGATGATATCTGACAGGAAAATACATTGGAGTTCCATCTCCCTGTCTGCCTCCTACAGGAATGCTGAAAGGAGGAACAAATGCATTTGTACTATTGCAAAATTCTCCCTAACCCTTGTCTCATTGGCTTTATGCCGCGCTAGAAAAATATATTTATTTTACAGTGTAATTCTAATGGAAGTCAGGAAAGTTTCCTGAAGAAACACAAATACTCCTTCATTTTAAAAATCCGTAAGAACACTAAGTTGTTACTCATTGAAACAAGTACTTTTTCTAGATCAAAGTCTGTCTATTTATATTACTAATTTCATTATGATACAAACAGAAGGTACGCTGATCTAGAAAACAGATAAAATATCTCAACCAGTACAAAGTAGCAAACTCAATTCATTATTTTTGAAATAACCACAGCTCTTTTCTCATGAATTACAGCAGTATCAACATAAAACATTCACTAGTAGTTAAAATTTAGAGAACAAATATATTACAGTAAAAACATCCTACGCTAAGTGGGAATACCAAAATTCTGATGAATTTATCCAAAAATAGTTTTCATCTTATTATATTTTCCTGGGGAGCACTTACTGAAATTTGGAAGTCCATAAAAAATGTGCTTTTGAGACATTTTACTGCCAAGCTGTTTTAATTACACTTCCGGACAGTACTATATTTGCTGTAGTTTTATTTTGCAGATCCTTGTGTGAAGTGTCCCATTCTGGATGGAAGTGGAGAAATCCTCGTTCAACTTTCTAGCAGTACCAAAATCAGCTGTTCCAAACTTAGAGGTTAGGCATGTTTCTAGAAGCTCAACAGCATTTTTGCCTCCTAAAGGCAAATGATCAGTAGCAGCTCTTGTCTCATGCCAAGTTGAAATCCAGGTACTGGGCACTCTCTACTACCTACAGACACTACTCTGAAGATGGTGAAGCTCCCAGCCCTTGCTTCTGGAGCAGCTCTGCTCTGTACCATTTGAAGAATTCATTAGCACCCATCTAAGAGGTACATGACTTGTACTGGAGGTAAACTGAGGCACGAAGTAATTACCCTTCTGAGGTGGCAAACATGATCCTGAAATTACAGAGGTCTGAAATACTAGTGTCCTCTTTGGAAGCAAGTTCCAAATTTGGTATCCCTTGCAGCTGGACTAGAGAGGCTGTCTTCATATCTTGTCTAAAAAGTGCACACAAACTGACCAAACAGTAAACAAGAATCTGAATGTCAGGGCACATGGCAGACAAGATGGAATTCAGGAGACCTACTCCTGTCTACTCGTTTCTATCTTCCTGCTCCTTAATACCTGGTCAATGTGGGATGTCAAGAAAGCAAACAAACTCCAAGTGTATCTGAGCTCTGAGGAACTGTCTCCAGCATGGGACAAGTCAGACTCCTAACATGGGCAGTCTGACTGGCAGTCCCTTCAGCAGGGCAGAATTTTCATTACAAAACAACATTTAAATTGAAAAACTGTCATTTATTGATCCCCAAATGGTTGCTTTAAGCTGTACATTTTAAGCTGTACAACAATCAATGTCCATACTCCTGGAGGCCTTCAAGTGGCCTCAGTGGTCCCAGATTCATAGGTATGGAAGCAGAAAGCTGTGCCAGTGCTTGTCACAGCCTGAAAAGCATGAAGCCATGGGCCAGAGACACCAGTTTCACAGCAGTCTCACAGGGAAGACCAGAGATACCCAGTACTGCAAACTCCTGGTCTATCTGGAGTCAATATGAACAAGGTGTAGGGGACCCCAGTGGCTTTAAGCCTTGGGTTATTTACAGGGAAGACAACCACAATCTCAGCAGCTTTAGCAGAAGCTGAAGAAAACTGACATCCTTCCCCCATACAGAGAAGCGTATCTCTGTGAAGGTTTTCAGTAACCCTGTTTCTTTGACTGGATTATGTCTCTGATTTCTTTTTTTTCTACATTTTGAGTTTTGCTGACAAAACTAGTTTATGGCTTAAACCAAGCCTCACTCCAAGGCAAAAATACACTGAAGTAATCCCAGGAGGTCAAGGAACCTTTTTTTGCTCAATAGTAGAATTAGCAGTCTAAAATAGTAGTCATTTGCTCAATAGTAGAATTACCAAAGGCTCTGTGTGTGGCTGCTCTTTTATCATTTTGGGGCAGGTTTTCTTGCCTTCATAAAGATCACTGCAGCTTCTATTTAATGTAATGACCTTTAGAGAAACAACCGAAGAATTTCACAAGGGCACAGAGGCACTCACACCTTTAACCATTTTGGGAGGGTCTTGCAAGGGACAAACTCACCAATCTGAAAGATAAAAGAGAAAGATGATGCAAAGTACCATTAGCATAATGGCATTCATCAATCTGTGTCCTCAGAATTATGTTCATACACTAAGTAACATTTTCACCAACTTGTGGTGGGCATTATCTCCACTATGAGAAATGGAAACTAGGAAGAGAATCACAAACATAGCTGAAGAGATCTTTTCCACAAGAAGTATGTAGCAAAAAAAAAAAAAAAAAAAAAGGATGCCCTAAGGTTTTATTCTCAGGTAGTGTATCACTAGCTTTGGGCTTGATGATATTTAAAATAGCATTGTGTCATGTTTCACTATGATGTCACTTAATGACATCAGTCAGGATGTGAGAGGCTCTTTGTAAATGCAGCCGAATTAGACCAGCAATTTAAACATCTCTCTCAGACCTATGAAATTTTCTTTCAGTTAATTTCTCGTTCACCAGGTAATTGTTTTTTCATGCTATTTCGTGTAGGAGAGCATGAAAAATAAAGGCATAAATTTAAGACCGTCAATCTTTCTTTATATATCTCATAATCATTTACATTGGGTTGAGGATCTATTACACATAATTTACCTTTTACCTATTTAATGTCAAGAATTACTGACTTTCAGTTCCTAACATCTCTATTGCATTTACCAGTGTACAAAGATGAAAACATTACTGAGACCCAGACAGTTTCTGACACTTTCAGTCTTTGCTGTGGTAGGAACAACAGTAACTCAACTCCGGAGTCACCCTGTTGGTATTCCAGTTTACTGGAGCCAAAGTATGAGTCATACTTCCTGCTGTCAGCAGTGCCTTGGTTATCCACCGGAATTTGCCCTCACAAGAGTGAGAGCTTGCTTTGTTACCTGACTTGCTGCTGGGAGACAACATTGTCCTAGGAACCAAAAGCCCTCTGAAGAATGCCCTTCTTATGTCTCCTGCCCTGGTCCTGGTCAGGCCCCAGGCACTGCAGCACTGTTTTTTGTGCCCTGAGAGGCAAGGAGCTGATGCAATTCATGCTACAATCACTTCCGCTCCTGGGTGAGGTTTTACTGACTTGGCCTTGATCTACAGCTTATGTTGACAGGAGCTGACTTAAACAAGGATTAAGTATAATTGTGCCTCAGTGTGACTATTCACACATACAAGGAAGGTGATGAAAAATAAATGAAGAGTGTATTATAGTTGGGGTTTTTTTTTACTTTGTAATATATTTTAAAGCTATCTCCCACTGCTGTTCTCTTTTTCCAAATTTGACTGGAAGCTGGGACCTAATTCTCCACTGCTTTGCATTTAACAGGGAAAAAATGCTGCGATCACAAGTTAGATTTCTGCAGCTCCCAGTTTTTAAGTATGTAAATACAAGGGTATCACTGAGAATCAGACCAAGGCAGCAAGATTTTTAGCTGAAGTCAAATGAGCTCTTCTGATTTACCCAAACTGATTACCCCAATTTGGTCTTTACTCAGAGCTTAATGTGCTTCATGTTTGAACTTCCCAGAGAAATCTGATGGTAACTGACTGACAAGCCCACAGCTGCATAACAAAGCAGCTTGCACTTTTTGTTTGAAATCATATTTAGTTAAGAAAAGCAAATTCTTCCTTCCTATGACCTATCCAACAGAGGCATAGAGAAGATAATACAAAGAAAATCATGGAGAGCCTTTGCCACATGTCCACTCAACTGTCATTTGAAGATGTAATCACTTAATTATCACTACAGTGACTACTGTTTTATGATAAATATTTTAATTTCAGTCTTCTGGATGATTCCGGTGGTCTTTGTCAATTGTGATTAATCAGATACTTGCTCCAAAATACTAGATACCAATGAACTCAAGTGCTTCCTGTTCATAAACGCCTTTTTCCCCTGACAGTGTTCACAAATCCTACTTAAATAAAGCTTTACCACTGTATCATACATAAAGATTCTCAAAAATTATTTCATTGTCTGCAAGAAAGCTTGCATTGTATGCAAGAAATATCAATAATTTCTCAAATAAACAGGAGGCTTCAGTTAAACCTCACATATACTAGCATTTTTCATGGCTTTAGTTACTCTTGTCCCATTTTGTTTCTCTAGTTGGGGGTGGGGTGCTGTCTGAGGACCTCCCAGTAGCTCACTGTGAGTTGCCTAAAAACGCGAGATGACTACAGAATGATACAGGCTTATTCCAAGAGATTAAAAACATGAAAATAGCATCTAAAACACCGATATCATGGAAATCCCAGGCAGCTCATCCATTTGGCAAAGATAGACTCTGTAAGTGGGAAAGAAGTCACAGAGGTTATGAGTTTGAGTGATTTCAAATGAATGTGTCCAGCCAACCACACTATACTTTAAAGACAAAAATGTTATATTAAAAAAGTGAGGTTATTTACAGCTTCAGAGCATTTTAGAAAATAAGCTCTAGGGAACTAGCAAATCAAGACGATTTGTTTTGCTGCAAGAGCTAGTATGAAACAGATTTCAAAATGTCTGATTCTAATATAATGAAAGAGCCTGGTGCACTCAGCAAGACAATGAAATTCTTGAAAATGAAGGAGACTTGAACAAATGGTTATGCTGGTAAATGCTGTAAAATGTTTGAGATACAGTCAGCTCCCTGATTATAAGAACACTTCACTCTGGTGACAGAAGGTTTGCTGATCATCAAGTTGTCACAAAGTTGCAATTTTAAAACTGAAACCAAACATGGATTTTTTTTTTAATCCAGAGTTTTATAGACCTCCTTCTCAAATGT
Source organism: Climacteris rufus (assembly GCA_013398175.1). NCBI lineage: Eukaryota > Metazoa > Chordata > Aves > Passeriformes > Climacteridae > Climacteris > Climacteris rufus. The sequence goes on from VZRZ01007063.1 coordinate 2,645,569, forward strand.
GAATTAAAGAGTTTAAAATGCTGTTGTTGAGGATTGTGCACAGCAATACTTACAAGGGTGAAGTAGCACCTAAAAGGCTTTATAAAAGAAGGAACTCTTTGGTATATATAAATATAATGATATAAAAGAGGATTTCTCCATATAGGATGGCACATCCAGAACATGAAGAAGAAAACTTTAACATTTTAGCTATCAATGCTAAATGCTTCATATTTTGCAGAAATTATTTTGTGAGTCACTTTCAAATAGACCAAAATTATCTACAAAAATCTTCTGGCTTGTTCAGGAGGGGAAAAATGTTGAAAAACTAAACAAAAATCATTGTGTATAAATTAAGACATTAATTAGAGCCCTATGTGGTAGCTCAAGCAGGTGAAATTATCTCATAAAATGCAGAAACTTCTTGTCCCTCTCTCACCAAAACAAGCAAACAAAGCCAAAAGCAAAAAGAAATATTTCATAAGATATTTCAGTGCTCAAGATTAAAACACAGTAACTTAGAACATGTGAAAGGAGAGAGGATAGGGTGGAAAACCCAGTAGCAGCATATTTCAAACAACATATTAAGGCCATGTGTACCAGAACCTTTAGAATGGGGCTTTAGAAGGCAATTATGACTGGATCATAAAATGACAAACTAACTCTCACTATAGCAATCACAAGCTTATCCCAACAAAATTCCGGTAACCACTCAATATCACCTGGTAATTAAAACTATATTTACTAACTAGTCACATACGAGACAAGCTATTGAGTAAAAAAAAAAATCAGAACTCAGAACTGTATGTTAATCAGAAGGAAAATAAAAATACTTTCTAATCTTCATTGAAAGAAACTGTAGCAAATAGATTATTTCTTACAAGAAGGAAAGGGAAAAGCTAGGGAAGGAGAAAGGGGGGCATTCAATATAAATGTATACAGTTTGCTTATGTTATTTATAATATTTCCAGACAAGAGACAAACTAGGCTAGCTTCATTAGAAAGTATAATACAAAGACTGAAGTTTCCATGATCAAGATTATGTCTAGAATATATGATTCATAGCTGGTTTTAAAAGACAAACTGCATAAAAACTATTAAGTTATTTAGTCTAGACTGTAAATATGAAATAACAGCACAAGACTGAGATGAGATCATGCACATGATAAATACTTGCTCCAAAACTAACTGTCAGACAGGATTCAGTACTATCTAGTTTACAGAATGTGTATTTCTCCATTGTTATCTCACAAAATACATAATATTGCCCCAGATGTCTCTATGAAATGCAAAACAGCCTGCTTTTCCTTCATACATACAATATGGGAATACTGGATGACAAAAATATTTTGAAAATCCATCTTGAAAGCAATAAAAACTTGTTAGAGACAGAACTTGAACAGGACTTATAGACATGTGTATTGGGATTCGGTCCATTCACAAGATTTAAGACAGGCATAAGGAATCTTCTCTTGCTGCTGCTCTTTGTAGGAAAAGAAAAAAGCAATCTAAAAACCATGGGCCCAAGGAACAGCTCCCTCTATATATCATTGGGGGAAAAAAACTATTAGTATAGTATCTATTAATGGAAGACTTGACATATTCTGTGAGAGTAGTGCCAAGCAAATTCTCCAGAATGGACGAAAGGAGTGGTGTACCTTGCAAAGAAAAGATGACACAGCAGAAGTATTGAGCTTATGGAGGAGCTTCAATACAGATAGAATAATCTTGTAAAAAGAAAAGAAGGGAAGAACACCCCAAGGAAAAAATCATTTAATTGGGTAATTTCCTTCTCTAATCTCCTATATTGCCTGCCTTCCAAAGCATTTTCACCTCCTCCATACTAGCAAATATTCAGCTCTGCAGTAAAAGCTACAAGAAAATGTCAAATATTCATAACATTTTATAACAGAGGACAGCTACACTCAGTATGTATGTAGAAAGCTGTCTTAATGCCTACCACAGTAACTGCAATGGAAATGTTTTATTACAAATGGCTAAAAATAAATATTCTTAATTTTGAAAAGATTTTTTAAAATTTTTATACAAAACCAGTCTTTTTTTGGTTTCTCTGTTTCTCTTTCCTGCTCAAGTGTTTCAATTTACAGAGGACAAGTGGCTAACCTGCAAAGAGATGCAAAGGAAAAGGAGCTTAATGAGACATCAAAACCAGCTTCTTTCCTTCAGCATCTTGGCTACTCAGATTACTATAGGACTATGTTATCACATGGGTGGAACTGTTCAGAGGCCCAGCATCCTTATTTATGCTGGTGTTAGAAGTTGAAAATTGCAGCTACTTATATGCATTCAAAGTAATTAAGTACAAATCAAGTCAGTCAAAGTTCTTTAATTATTTAAGAAATGGAGGGAATAAATGAAAATACAGAAGCACACAGCCTGGCCAGAAAGGTACGTCACCTGGACACGTCAGGTAAAAGAGGACTCCAATTTCTGTCACTGGAATAAGAACAGACATGAGCAGAAGCTGTTTGTACCACAACCAGACTTTCTACCTGTAAATTTACTTCACAGAGGCATGAAGGCTTCACAGCTTGCTCTGCAGCTCTGGTCCTCGCAGGCTAAATGCTATGCTATCGGGATGACTGCAAAATCTTGTCATCAGTGAAACAAGGAATTTAGAGTTTCGTTTTCTACACAAGAGTAAACTGCACTGGGAATGACACAATTCCAATCAATATTGATGTACCTTTCCAAATATCTCCTGTTTTTACAGTCTACAAATTAAGCATCAGTACCAGCTTTGAGATGTCTCCTTTCACACCTAAAGAAATCGAAAAGAAAAAAAGAAGACTGATACAGTGTGAGACTAGATAACAAAACATTTATCAATTTCAGACCTTTTCCACGTCTTGAAGTATTTTTTGTTTCAAAGCAATGATGAAGAAACAGTATTAACAGTAAGACCAAAAAAAAAGCAATTCTGTCCAATAAACAGTTCAAAATTAAATGGGAAATAGTTTATGTTCTCTCTTTTGCAGTTTCATGCTGTTCAGACAAGGCTAAATAACCTTGTCATTAAGACTCCAAACTATATTTGTGAAATCAAGTTTCCATTCCCAGACTCTGCTGAAGAACTGCTGTATCATTGCAAGCCTGGCTCTTTCCCTTTCTGTGGCCTCAATTTCTGTCGGTACACAAGGGGTAATATGACAGTCATACTCAGCTTCACACAATTTATTACATTTTAAATTGTAAGGCAGACAATGAATCTTGCTGCTTGTTCATGTAGACACAAAAACAATCCTATTTTTGTCTCACAGCCATTCAAAGGGTTTTGTTGTCTGCTGTGCCTCTGTATTTGTGCTTAGAGCCTGCACTGCAAGTGCCAATGTATCGGGATGCAAGGTGGTCTCTCAGCCTGTATAGAAACTAGGTGATAACCACAGTCATATGAAAAAACTCTGCCCCTCTCACTCATATGCATGCTAAGCCACCTGTCTGCACCAGCAGGAGGTCAAAGGAAGTTCCAAAAAAGCGGCTGGGAAATTCTTGTGGCATTATCTGAACCATATCTTGCGAAAGATTCATTTCAATAATTTTATTACAAGTTCAAGGAGTTATGAGTGCATAAACTGCAGGCTTTCTACCATACAGCCTCTCAAAAACAAAAAAGGAATTCAAAAGGTTTATGAGATCAGCATTCTGCATTCACAGTGCATTCCTCACCCAAGCACAGAACTGATCTACTTCAAGCAAAGAAAAACATGCTCCGGAGTCATGGAAATTGCATGTCTCCCATGCAAGGGATCCAAACAAGAAAAATAGCTGTGGAAAATTACTGCAAACATCAGGCCAGCCTCTTTTCCTCATATGTTGTATTATGTAGCATAACACTGCAAACTGTGCTTTGAAGAACAGCTCTTCCCTGCCAGCTGGACTGTGCCAGCATCTTTCCTGCCCAGCTCTACTATTTTAATGATCAGTGGCAGAATCTAGTGTCATTATCACTCTTCCACTGTGTCGTCCTCAACCCTTGGACTAAAGACCATCCATCAGTATCCTTAAAAAAAGCTACCAGTAATCCTGTTGTACACATCTTCTTGATATACAGACCTGAACCAAAATAATACACAGCTCAGAAATATTTAGAATAATCTCTAATATAATTAATTCAGCACTGACCTGCCAGCTATTCTCCAATGCAGAGTTAAGAATACAACACATTTTCTCAGTACTGCTCTGAGAAACTTGTTTGACAAGAAGTTGTTTATAGGACTGTTTTTAGATCTAATATTAAAGATGAAGGGGAAAAATGTATTTTGTCTAATAAATGATCAAAAATAAAACAGCAAACAGTTTATATTCTTTCTTTTCCTGTAGTCCCTTTCTGTTCAGAAAAGGCTGAATGACCTTGACGACAAGGCTCCAGACCACACTTGTGAGATCAGGTTTCCATTCCCAGCCTTCACTGAAGAATTGTAAGACTTAAGAAGCCTCTACTGTTGCACAAAGATTGAATTTCATTAACATGAAACAAACAACCCAGGGTTCAGAATGCTGCATACTAGATCAAAAGGTTAATTCTTCCTTTGATGGAACAAGAAAGAGTTTTTATACTTCACCATGTCCACAATGCTGACAGTAATACGGGATTGTGAGTTTGTCAGTCGCAGGCTGAAAGGTGATAGCATTAGTCACTTAGAGGGGATCTGGGCCTGAATCCTGCCAGGTGACAAACGTGTGATAAAGCACTTTCGCTGACAAACAGCAGAATGCATAAAACACATGAAGATTTCATTGCCACAGCACAATATTGTATAATGGAAACAATAGCCCTCTGAAAGCAGCTTTGTTCTCAGAAAAACAGCCCCACTGGGTTTTGGTTACTGTGCTGATGCTCCATCAGTGTCTACAAGATTTCATCCATGAAGACAAAACCTGATTACAGGCCCTCTTTTTCCTCGTACCTTTTACCTTTTTATTTTTTTGGGGTGGGAGAGAGGGCATGGGATGCAAAGTTCGCAGATTTTTTTCTAAGGTCTGCCCATTAGTTCTAGAGATTTTCCCATGGTGCTTTTGTCCAAGTTGTAGAAACACTTTCTAAAGGATGAAAGACCTTCAGTTCATCTCTCACTCACACGGTAACGTAACGGTCTCCTACTGGAATAAAGGCTGGACAAAGCATTCTTTTCCCTTTGGGTCATTTTCTACAAACATACTCGGGTTTGGGAATTTTCTTGGATAACTGGGACTTTCAGAATTGTCAAACTGATGACATTTCTGGGTTTTTTTTCCTTAAAGATGAAAATATTAAATGTTTCCATGTTCCCAGAATGAAATCTTAGGTCCCAATACATGAAGCTGAAGCAGAGTATTTTGCTCTGTCTCTGCACAATGTCAAATCACAACTCCCTAGCTTGGCATATGCTTCATGACCACACTCTCCCCTGGAGACTGAGCTCTCCTTCCGCTTACACCTTCTGTGAAGCACAGTGACCTCCCTTCTTGCTCTTTTCTGTAGTGCAGGTACCATCAAGTTTGACAGACAATCCAGGGACAGAAAATAGCTCTCTAAATCCATTTTATTGCTTGAAAAAGATGTTCAACCATTTGTTTTTTTCCCCTTCAATGAAAGCTGTCTGCAAAAAGAAACTCTTAGCAAATCTGTTCAGCTGAAACTTCTTTCTCCAGCAGGTATTTCCTTTAGATTTTATATTTGAGTCCTAGATTTATTTTTATTTTTTATTTCTAGTAAAATAGATTTTTTTGATTTCTACCCTATTTAGACACAGGCCTTAACTGCTAAGGTGTTACAACAGTTGAGGAACAGGACAGGACAGGACAGGACAGGACAGAACATGACAGAAAGGGAATTCTGCTTTACCAATGCATCAAGCTATTTGCACACAGAATATTTAAATCTCACTTCCTAGTTTGGAAACCAACTTGTAAGCTCCCACTGGGGTTATAGAAAAAGTGGTTCTGTGTTTGATGCCTGGCATATGAGGCTGCTCCTCCTCCACTATATTCTAAAGATCCTCCACTTGAACATGTATGTGATATCTTGTACCAGGAACTACAGTCTTTGCAAACTGCCCTTCATAAACACAGTCAGTGTTGCCATCTGCTTTACTTTTTAAAAGCACTAATTCTTACAAAGTAAAATATTAGTGCATATGCTGTACACCAGTCTGGAAAAGGGTAGACAAGAGGGAAGTTCTTCAACAATAGCTTCCCACACCGTCTCTTTGGAGTCTTTAAATGGCTGGTACTATTACACAAAGAGAGATGATATCTGCATTCATCTTCAGATACATCTGAATGATCTTCATCTGTAAAGTGAGACAAAGATTTCCGTGTTTTTTAAGCTGTGTACCAAGGCAAAACCACCTCCAGCATTTACTGTAACAAAAATCCAATCTTTTTTGCAGCTTCCTGAAAACACTGTAACAGATTGGCTGTTCTGAAAGTACTGTTATCTTCAGGATGCTATTCCCATTCATCGCTGAATCTGGTTTGTAGAAGACACTAGCACACCATTTTAAAGACAAATCCAGTCCTTTATAAAAAAAGGACTTAGTCCATCTCCTTCATCTTTTACTATCAACTTGGAGGGATTTTCCCTCTATTTCAGTATAACTTAGTCAGATATTTTATCTCAGCTTTCAGTCCAGATCCAAAGAAAGGAAAACAACTAGGAACTACTGCAGAAATGCTGCACACCAAAGAATACACTGGCTTCTATTAGGGAGAAGGAGATACGAAAAAGAGGATTGTGGGTTTGTTTCATTGGCAGCCGTTGCCAGTTTTCATTAAACCTGATGTTTTAAAGCGTATAAAACAACAAGCTATCCCCCACCAGAATAATTTTTAAGCAATTACTGCAACCCACTGGGGCCTTTAAATCCCATAGTAGGAAAATGCAATTTAGGAAATAACCTATCTCTAGCTGAGGATACATGTATAGCCAAGTACAATGAGAGTCTCTGCCATTTTAGTCAAAATATTGACTCTGCAGGTGCTGCTCTGCACAAAATAGGACCTGGTTCTGAAATTAAATGCTCTGTCTGGTGCATGAGCTTTCACTTGGTCAGGGGAATCAAAGGTAGAAAATGTCCTTCCTAGCTTTTAACTCTTGAGTGAGCAGCAGTCAGCTTCTGTTCAAAAAGCTTTGGGGCATTCTGTCCACAGAATCCTTTCAAACCATTTTTCTAACCTGGGACTGATGGACTGCATTGGGTCCTAGCTTCCCCCACTACTATCTTCAGTATTTCCCTCAAGCCACAGGCAGCTATCAGAAAATAAGTCCATTGTGCTTATTCAAGCAATGATAGCACAGGAACCACAGCTGGTTGTGAGGCTGGTGTGGAAGGCATATCCATGTCACTCCTCCTATTCAAAGGGATCTTGATGCGGACTGAAAATCTGGCCCTTCATTTTCAGGTGTAATTCACTTTTGAAACACAGTATTTCCCAGTGGAAATATTTCTTACCTAGATCAACCTTCACACTGCTGGGATCAGCAGAGCTTCTTACTAGAAGGGCTTAGCTCAAGCACTGTATCTGATCATACCCCAAACTGTGCTGGACACCTCACAGCACTGACCCTGTGCCTCAGAGGCTTCAGCAGTACGGAACATCAGGTAGAGCAAAGAGGCAGGAAGCAGTGAGGGGGAAAAAAAACAGGAAACAACAGGAATACAAGAGCAACACATCAGATGGGATGTGGGCACAGCAGGACTTGTTGTTCCTAATGAACCACAACAAAGCCCTGGTTGCCTCCTGTTTGTGGAAGACTCTGTTCTTGTGGAGAGATTTGAGCATGACGAGTGACAACGGGAAGGTATTCTTGCCATGCTGAGTATGCAGCCACCCCACTGACTATTGTATAGCACAGAGATATGTCCATGTTTAAAATTAGCTACCCTGGGTACAGTGTGTAATATTGATCTCACAGACGGAAGGTCAGAATGGAAGCAGAATCCAGCTAAGGAGACGAAGAAAATGAGCTGGGCTATGTGCTGCAGTGTACCAATGGCAAAATGAAGCAGTTTAAATCTGGCTAGGATGCATCTCTGAACATGTCGCTAGTTTGAGGGCAGTGTAGACATATCCTGGCTGAGGCACTCCCGATGGACAAAGAGATTTCACCTCCTCCCCCTCTCAGACACAGATGCATGTATGATTATAAAATTCCATCTTCCTTCCACATCTCCTCCTGGGTCAATCCACACCACTTACCCCACAAGGTAGATTTCTGGGAGAAGTATAACTAGAAAATCATTTTCTTCATGTTTGCCGAGAGGTCCCTCTGGAACTGTGGTGCCTCATGGTTTTGGGGGTTTTTTTACCTTAGCAGTTTTTGTTAGGTGGAGAACAAACCTAAACCTCTGCCAGTTCCAGGGTTAGTACAGTTATAGTGATCATGTGGGGATCTCTGCATCACAGTCTGTCGAGGAGTATGTACATACCCTTACAAACTTTTTAAAGGGGAGCTCACACCGCACATGGGGTACTATTATTGTCAGTGTGTTTGTTCAAGAAGAATCACCATCAAGAGGAGAAACCCTTAATGCCTGGAAGCTCCTAATGCCCTTGAGTTGTCCAAGCCAGGGTAGCAGGTTATTTTTCCAACCCTAAATATGTACAATGGCAAATACTCAAGTAATGTCATTATTAATCTGAGTGGACTGTGGGGAAAAAATTCTCGTGCCAACACCGAAGTACATAGTATTGGACTTTAAATCTATTTGATAGGTTTCTGCATAAAAGCAACCACATTTCCATGCAGCAGAGTTCTCAAAATTTGAATGTAAGGTGCTTAGTGTTAGTTTCTGGCCTGAAAAATATTGACCTCAGATTGGAAACTCAGAGGCCAAATCCAAATAAAGTGTGCAGTATTCACAAGTTGCTGGTGAAGTATTCACCTCTGGACATTCCCTCCTGGCTACGGCATGCACAGCAAAATTATTCTCTAAGACACCCAAGCAATAGGACTACAGTGCCATTAAACCTGCAGGGGTTTGAAGGACAATGTCAAAGAATCATAAAAATTACAAGCCCTATTAATTAACATCCTGCCTATATGTCTGCCAAAGAAGGGATTATTTTCTTTGACTCATCCAGTTTTAAAATGGATGAGGAGATCCCATTTTATTGCAAAGGAGCTCTAATTAATGTTCATTTACAGCTCTGGGGAGTTAATTCCAATTCTGAGCTGCATATACAGCACTGCAGCCATCAACTAAAAACCAGTGAAAGACATTTGAGCTCAAAAGCAGCTATGTCTCTTCCTGTGATAGTCCCCTGTTTTACTCTTTGTCCTTCCCTTCTGATACTATCTATAAGAAAACAGGATTTATTTAGCAGTTCATCTGCTCTTGCTGCATAATCCTCTGCAGCACACTGCTGGCAGTTGCAGGGATAATTATGTGACCAGGAAGGTTCTGGCAGCGGGTAGTGCCCAGTGGCAGGAATGAATGAATTTGAAAAGATTAGCTTATTTCCATGAAGAGTCCTTCGAGAAAGACAGAGGAATGCTGAGAAATCAGTGGGAAGGGATGTCTTTCCAATAAAACCACAGCATTTGCAGGCAATACCCCAAATCTGTCTACCCAGTGCTGTCACAGTACTGTGACCAAGACATTTACCTTTGCCATATCTCAGGTTTCTCAGCTGCAAAGCAGGGACAAAATGCTCCTGAAAAGGATGTTCTGTTTCCATCTCAAGACAGGGCTTGTAAGTTGGGCACTGCTAAAACATTTTCAGATTCATGGAACTAGGTTTAAATGTTATTAAACACAGAACACAGTTGAATTCCTTAACAGTATGTGCTTTCAACAGGGCTCAGTGTTTTCTTAAAGGGTTTTTGTATGGTAATGTGACATTTCACAGCCTACATGTAGGCAACTATCTTTGAAAGAAAGATGACCAAATTTTTTTTTTTTTTTTTTTTGAGAAGAGCCTTTGATTAAAGCACATTTCTGGGGGAGCTGATATGTGAGGACAGAATGTGGATACAAACCTGATCCAAGACCTGGAGCTGTTACTAAAGGTACTAGAATTAAGGGGCTTGAGGAGGTCTTAATGAGGGGCATTCAGACATCAGACTCCGGCACCAGCTGGAACCAGTGTAGTCTGTTGTGCCAATAAATTACTTTGCAGTATTTCCCAAGTATTCCACAACTAGATTGCTGTGCTCTAACAAGATTCCAAATTAATTACAGAAAAGAATAACTAAAAGGCTTGTTGCTGCTGCTTAGCATCTCAAAATTTTTTAGACTGTTGTGTAAACAGGACATGCAGAATTAAAAATAGTATCTGGTTGTATTGGTTTGAGTCCAAATTCACTAATAATTCTTATTGTTTCCAGAAGGCATTATTCCTTGCTCCCATAGCAGTGAAGTCAGTGGAGTTTTTGCCAAAATTATACTGGGAATAGGAAGAGGTCTTACGGATAGAGATCTTGAAAGTGCAGTCTAAAACATGCAGTCCATCAGTATCCACATAGCACCTTTGCTGTGTGAGCAGAAGTGTTTCTTTCACTTTTGCTCACTCCCGGTACTGAAAGTTCTGCTGGCTTTCGTGCATACAGCATTTCTGTGCACTGTGTGCAGGGAGTCATTGCCTGCTTGGGATAACGCTTGGTAATCTGCAAGCCAGAAACATGCAGCCTGTGTTCACAACCATTCCTACCAAACCCATTTGGTTTTCCACCTACATGCTTTCTGTCATAATTTGAAATTCATCTACTGTTCCTACATTCCACAGTTACACCAACCAAAGAATAAATTTAGGTCACTTCAAACACTTCCTTTACCGGTTCCTTCCTTCCATGCTCTCTCTCACACATAACAGTCATACATTTATGAGTTTATGGTTGAGAGTGCTCACCACAGGGATAAATAACAAGGCAGGAAGACAGGTTGGGCAGCAAACTGAAAAAGCACAAATGTAAATTACTTCAGGATTGAACATTTCAGTGTCTGTGCTGGATGTCAGTATTTTTGAAGTAATGTTTTATCCATCTGCTTCCCTTGGTGCATAGTCCAAGAGATCTGAAAAATAACAGAGGCTTCATTCAGCAGCATAAAAAATGAGAACCTGGGATTTAGGCTAGGACTGTGTAAACATAAATTGCAACCAGTCTTTAGTAAATTAGAGGGGATAAAGAGAAGAAAAATACCAAAATAATTTTTTTAAAAGCAGCTATTTTTCATTCAGACTGAAAATACAACCAGATTTTGGGCAACTTCATTCGTGAGCCTTTGCTTGTAAGTAAAAAATTGAGTCAATTACAGTAAATTATTCATGCCTTCTTCTTCTACATTGTATTTCCTGGACTTTGTCTTTCTTAGGCCTGGAAATAAAATGTGAGCCAGAGAACAAACAATACCACTCCCCCTCTGTCAAGAAAGTAAGCTCTTCAGCTGTGTTATGGAATAGTTCGCTTCTTCCTGTGTATCTGAAGAGCAACCAGGTTGACAGAACAAGGACTCCAGCAGAGAGCAGTAGGCTGCTTACACAATTTCCCATTACCAGAGAGTCTGTCAGAGCAGTGAGGTGTTTATTCTACTGGAAAGTGAGTTGAGTGTGATGTTGCTTAAGCCTTCTAGCTGAATCACCTAAGAAATATATTCCCTCAACAGCTTTGGGCTTTTGGTCTGTTTTTCAAAAGAAATGAGTCAATACCTTCATACTTTTAACACATCTCTTCCAAAAACCTGTTTGCCAGCTTAAATGAAATTCATCAGAGGGTGTAGGTTTCTCACTAATGTTGTGGAACCAGGCAGACAGGTAGGAAAATGCAGGAACTCCCCTGCTGGGGTATGGGAAGCAAGTAGCCTTTCTTCAAATATCAAAGGTTCTACAGGAGAGCCCTACCCCAAGACAAAAACCTCTGGGGAACCAGGTTTCATTGGTTCAGCTACTGCTGGAAACATTTATTTGAGCTTTTAAAGTCAAGTACGAGGGGTAAAAAAAGTTGTTAATAATTCCTGTTATTGCAAGAAACATATAATACAGTCTTCTCTTAATCTGATCTCTTTCCATTGTAAAACCACTTGTGTTTCTTCTCCCACAATTTTATTTGAAAATCTGTCCCAGAATGTCACTGCTCTGACTGTCAGAAGTCTGAAAATTAGAAGGAAGTTCAGTATTTCTTGGCTCTGTTCTAAAGGCAACATTTCCCTTTAGCTGGAAGGCCTCTTCTTCTCTCCCATCTGCCTTCCCCAGACTCCACTGTGAATTTCCAGAACTTCTGGCCTCTTACCCTTAGCTTGCCAAGGCTAAACCAGACAAATTCTGTTAGTCCCCTTTGTATTAAAAACTCTCAATTCCCATCATCATCTGTTCTGCTTTAGTTCTTGTTTCCTGAACATGCTTGCTCCGATGTCTACAAGCTATGCCTTGTATCTTGCTGTTAGGACTATTTCTTCTTTCACTTGCTTGATACAAGATTTTGTGATTCTGCTGCACTGACAGCTCACAGATATCCTGCATCCTTCTCCCGCTTTGTAGCTTTCAACTCATGGACTCTGAGTATGTCCCAAAATGTCTGGTTATTAATTCTATGCATGATCTTAATACACTGAAATATTAAAAATCAACTCGTTCCTCAGACTCAGATTGTTAAGGTCATTTGGTTCTTTATGTACCATATCCCAGCTTGTCATCTGATGCTATCTCCCTACTTTGGGCCAGATATAATTTCATCAGCATAATTTTGTTTTTATATCAATATTGTAAGAAAACCTTAAATTGGATTGGTCCCATAACTGATCCTTCAGAATCTCCATCATTAATCTCTTTTTAAGCTGCTTCTTTCATCAAAATAACTTTTTATCACAATTTTAATGGATGTACAGTTCAGTTAATCAGTCTCCTCATCTTGCAAATTTTTGCACATTCAAAATTTTGTGCCCTTTTCAGACTTGCCATTTCATTCCATGACAAATTACTCCTATATATTAATATTTGCAATTATTCCAGTTGGTATCTTGAACCCACATCAGTCACACTGGGCAGTTTAACGTTAATAGGACCCAGCACAATCTCCTTGCCAGCCACAAATGATGATTAATGTTTTTCACCTCCACAGCTACTGGTTGTGCTGTACAGGTGACGTGGGCCCTAAGGCTTGCATTCAATGGGAGCGATTGCTATTGGGGAAGACCATTTTCATCTGACTGCCTTTTCTCCATAGATTCATTACTGTCATATCTAACTTCAGACAGAGCCAGCCATCTCTTTGGGACAACTGAAAGCTATGAGACCGTGATGTTTTCAGTTAATATTAGATGGCCTAACATGGAGGGTAATCCACAGAATACTGAGCTTCAGATTCTCACCATGTTTCCCGATGTGCTCATGCACACACTGGTAGAGAAGCTGAGCTTTCAGGCTACATGTATGAAAAGAGAGAAACATTTTACTGGTTATAAGTTCAGTCAGCTCTATTCCTGTGGGGTCTGAGAAAGAATGGGCAGGAAACAAAATACAGGCAATATATCTAACTATCCAAAAAATGAAATGCGAACTTGAATACACATAAAGGGCAGGAATCATAAACCAAATAAATAAAAGCAGTATTACTTCCAACATTAACCAGTATAATTCAATTTTAAGAGTCCTAGGAGACACCTACTACTGACTGTTGATTCAGCCTTTTAAACAGAATAGTAATTTTTGAGGTTATGATGCCTTCCATCCATAGGATCAGTTATCTTGCTGAGAAAGCAGGTGTCCTCAAAATTTCAAAAGATAAGGGGCAGAATTCTTTTGATGGCATTATATTTTAACTAAACACATACAAGCTATTAGAAAGCATCCAAAAGAGGGCCGCGAGGATGGTGAAGAGTCTAGAGATGAAGCCTTACAATGAGCGACTGAGGTCACTTAGTTTGTTCAGCCTGGAGAGGAAGAGACTGAGGGGAGATCTCATTGTGGTCTACAACTTCCTCATGAGGGAAAGCAGAGAGGCAGACACTGATCTCTTCATTCTCATGGCCAGTGACAGGACCAGAGGAAACAGCATGAAGCTGAGTCAGAGGAGGTTTAGGTTGGCTATCAGGAAAAAGTTTTTCACCCAGAAGTGGCTGAGCACTGGAACAGGCTCCCCAGGGAAGTGGTCACAGCACAAACCTGACAAAGTCCAAGGAGCATTTGGACAATGCTCTAGGGCACACCATGTGATTCTTGGGGCTGTCCTGTGCAGGGCCAGGAGTGGGACTTGATGATCCTTGTGGGTCCCTTCCAACTCAGGATATTCTATGATTCTATGATCCCTCTCACAGTAGGAGTTCTTGGGAATTCACACAAAAAGTAAATTCATAAAGAACCATCCTTATTACTTTTGGAGACTTGGACTGCAAGACATCTTTTTCCAACAGTCAGTATCCACTGATCTCTCCAAAAATGCTCTTTGCATCCAGTCTCTGTTTCAAACCACAGAAAGTGACTAGTGTCAGTACAAATGGGGACTTCTACATGCATTCAAGACTTTAAGGGGAGCCTTCCAATAAACTCCCATTTGTGCAGGTTTTCAATGATCCATTCATTTGTGATCACAATTAAAACAGCTTTTTCCCTAATAGAAAAACACAGTAAAAGTTGCTCAGCTACTGTACCAAACATAGTTCTCTAAATAGAGGAAAGATTTTTTTTTTTTTTATTTATCACTGTAAGCCATTTATTTAATTCAGTCACCTACCGCCTCCAATCTCATTGACCTTGAGTTTTGGCCTAAGTAACACTTATTTGTGACCACTGTTGAAGACAGAATATTGATCTATATTGTGTATTCGTCTGACCAGGTATGACTGGATTTATGTTATTATATTTACGCTATTAGACTCAACACTTTATATTCAGACACAGCAGTCTCTATCCCAGTGAGCAGGAGTAATATTAATGCTGGAATGTTGTAATGTACTACATCAGCAAAAAGCCTTCTTGCAATGAAAGATGGTGGACTCGCAAGCCACGTTTGGTCATGTTGACAGAGTTACACTGATTGTCTGAGAAATTAACAGACTTGCAACTTAAATAAAACCCTCCAACTTATGTTCTGTAGAAAGCCTGTTTAATATTTTATGATTTATTAGCATTCTTTTGGTAAATTATTCAAAAGCATAGCTCGGCAAAGCACACGGGAAGTCCACAGTGTCAGGTCAATTAGTTGTTTAAGCATTATGTAGAATTTCAAATATTTTTTTCCAATTACAGAAAAAAAAATTTTGTGGTTTGGAAACAAGAAGAAACGAGGTAGATTAGAGGTATTCCTTTTCTTAAAAATACACTTCAATATTTGGGGATTAGTACCCCAAGTGTTAGACTTCTCCCTGTCACGACAGTTCTTGTAGCAATGGTAGTTCTGAGGCAAAAGCCTATGTTGCTGTGTGCTAGCTGGGAAATCTCAGACATGTAACTGAGGATTTAATTTTTGTATACCTTTCTCATGATAAAGTGAGCAAACTGACTAGCTACAGAAGTAACCACTCTATTAGGGATCATTTAACAATCTCTTCCAAAATTTGTGGGCAGTCTGTAATTTCAGAAAGTGAGAAAACAGATATTAGCTGATGCATTCAAGCTCCTTGCTACTGTGAGATTGTTCTCTATTGTATGTCTCCAATTGATCCCTCCAGGCCACTGAGGCTTTTTAAGTCCTGGATATAAGGAGCTATTCCTCCCTTCGAAGTCTCCTTACAACACAGCAAAATTCATCAGGAAAGACACTCAGCCCAAGAATTACTCTCCTTAATTGAGTCTCTTGTATGTCTCTCCCAATCTGGAAATAGTTCTAGTATTTTGAGCTGTATATACATATCATTCTGGTGTATAAACACCCTCAACATGCTCTTGATTACTCCATCAGTTTCACTACAACTCCAAGTTTTCCAGTTTAGGGGCATTAAATGTTTCACTATTTCATGGGCAAGAAGATTTCTAATTATTCACAGTTTTCCTTAATAACTGTTTTGGTAGTCCCCTCATTTTTCCTCAGTCCTTGATTACTCCTTTGACAACATACACACAACAATCCACACTCCACTGAAAATTCAATAAATAATCCTGAATCAATAAAGGGGAGTGAGAAGGTGTCATCCTTCAAGACTATGACTAGGCTCCAACCCATTCTTCTAGGTGTTATTTAGTGTCCTCCTGTGTAACATGTGCCTTTGCCATTATCTTGTCCTGGAAGGAGGCAACTTTGCCTTTCAAGCTGGAAATCTGAAGAAACCAGTCAACGCACACCGGATACATCAAATTATCTCATTTTAAAATGGCTGCTTACCCTCACACCATCATAATCATCCCAGATGAGAGAACTTCCTTTCAGGCTTGCCTTTACAGTCTGACAAAAGTAAGGGCTAAATCAATACATATATTTATGTATCCTGAAAACTCCTGGATCTCCCCGTTTTTCAAAGCAAGAACCTCTTGATTCCTATCCTTAGTGACCTCACTTCCTACAGCTATCTGCTTCTTCTACAAAGACCAGGGTGGAAAAGCATTAGTCCTGTATGATTCTACCCGTGACTACACAGTCACATTAATGTAATCTAAATCCATGCCAGTGCTGAATGGAATGGTCCTGCCTACCTCCACAACTCTAAACACTCCCCACTGTGTCCCTTGCCTAGGATTAAGAGCCCAAGCAGGTATATGATGAGTTAGATCAAGTACCTGGTCTGACAAAAAAAAA
>VZRZ01007063.1:2662223-2701104 GCA_013398175.1 Climacteris rufus
AAGAAAGTCATGGTAAGGCAAAACAAGGGGAGGGAGACAGAAAAGAAGAGAGAGGGAAGCAAGGAATACGATGCAGAGGAAGAAAACTTTTAAATAGACAACTTTCCTGATTTAGTTTTTGTAGCCATACAAATGTTAGTGTCTTATTGAAATTGACAGATAAAAATTTCAAGAAGCAGAAAATAAAAGATTACCACTCTCCATGTCAAGCATAGACCTGTACTAACTTGAACTGCCTGCATAACCACAGCTCGTAAGTCACAAAAGTCCAGGCTTTCTGACCAAGTCAATAAATCCCCTACACAGGAGCATCCTGACTTCATAGCTGAGACAACTTCCCTTTACCTCAGGGACAAATGGGCAGGAATTACATCTAAGACAGTGTTGATTATAGAAAAACCTGATTAAAGAAAAGAAGGACTGAAAAAAAAAAAAAATAAAAAAGACTGCTTTAAGGATAAAGGCAAGATGAAAATACCATTCATCAACTAACTAAATAATTTCCAGACGTATTTGAGCAAGAGAAACATGCAGATCTCACATCATTCTTCATTTACATTTAACAGGGACATTGCAACCTAAAAAATTCTATCATCCTATTATATCTTGCTTTCCAAATCATTAGCTGTCAGCCACAGCCAGCAACCCAACTGGCAGTGCACTGGTGTGATAAAGTAATTCACATACCTATTTCTAATACCTGGCATTTCTTCATTTATTCCAAGAGGGTCTCAAAGTTCTTCGTACAAAGAATGAATTCCCCTTTACAGCAAGCTGATAAAATATAAAAAACTCTATTGCACTATTGAAATGATTGAAAAACAGAGTCCCAGAGCAACACTGTCTGTAACCACATAGTAAAGTAGTATCATCATGAGGGTTATCCATCTTATAAAAATGTAAAATCTTTAATGTCAGATTCAGTAACAGCAATGGTGTTCTCAGTGGAAGTCACCACCACTGGCTGTTGCAGATTTTGGATGGACAGACTTCATGATACCGAAATGGTTCGCTCCATCTGCCACCTCTCAGTCTAACATTTCAAATGCTGTCAAGAAAGAATTATCTTGTGAGGCATACAAAGTAACTTTGTGATCCAATGTTTATGCTTTCCTCAAAGGCAGGCCCTGAAGAGATATTTGGTTAGCTACAAAAAAAGTCACTGAAATATGGAACCTTCCAGGCAATTGCTGATTAGCTCAAGGAACAAGACAAAAAGAAAACAAATGCTCTTAGGGGAACTTGTACATTTTTCCTTTGTTATTTTCAGAACAGTATGACAAGCCATGCATCCTTTGGCAGAATGCTTTCTGCTTAGCACCACAGTGAAATAAGTGCTTTAGTACCTGCTCCTATAGTATCAGCTTTACAAACTCTGGGAACATCTTGGTGAGAGAACTGAAACTCAGCTCTGCCAGTCTGTTTCCACCTGCCAGCTGGTGACAAATTTATACAATAAGAGACAGCAGAAACCTCCAGGAAGAAGTCAAATTTCAATCTCTTCTGACTACCCTTGCAGAAAATGATACCCCTGATGCTTCTGATGAGGTGGATTGTGGGTTTCCTTTTTTCTTTTGCCTGGCTCTGCAGGAAATTTAAGCCCTTTCAGATAATTTAATAATAATGGTTACTACTTTGAAGGATTCGGTTTTTTGGCACATGTAAGGGAAACAACCTTCCCAGCACGCCAGTTTAGCAACTTGAGTGCTGTTAGACACCTCTCTTTTACATTTCCTGTCTTACTGCCTTTTGGCACATGTGACAGCTTCTTAAGTGAAACTCTTCTTAAGCCACAGCAGAACATGAAATGTCCCACTTGAATGCAGGGGGCACAGAACCAAGAGATTCATAACCAAGCCTCTGCCTTCGACATAACACAGCTACTGCAATATGCAACTCTGCGTGGACTGGGCCAAGCTGCAGCACCTTACATTGCTCCAGATACCTCCCTGTGCCAGAAACGCAGCATGAACTGCTGCATAACATCCTCTGCAAACACTGCAGAGGATCATTTCACCTTTACCAGAATTTCTTCTAATTTCCCAAAATGAAGGACACACTTTTCATGATGTACTTTCCCACATTAACATTTTCAGTTCCTTCTGCTTTCTCTATCCTGTACAAAAATAGATGTCATGTTTTTAGAAGACCTGTGCATGATTTTTCTTAACAGTGACTCACTGCAACTCTACAGGGATACACATTTTTCCCCACAGAGGCAGAGCATACTTCACACATAATTTAAAAGGAAGAGATATTGAGAGTAAATAGGGACAGCATAAGGAGACTTATTCTGGAAAAATAATTTGTTGATTTAATCTTACACTTTTTAATTCTGCTTAGCTTTGCAACTCAAAAATTATTTTTCATTAAAACAGTGACTGCATATGCACAGATCTCCTTGTGAAACCATAGCAAAGCATGATGGCAGAGGAAAAAAATGTAAATTAAAGGGTCCAAAACCAAACTGTAATTTTAAAACAGTCTACAAAAAAATTTGAGGGCACTGATGCAAAGGACCTCAGCTTTAAATTTTCACATGGTTTTCATTTCACAAAAAAATAAAACCAATTACGGTTCTGCAAAAGCCAAACCCACAATATCCTCTCTAACACAAACCGTTTCTAGCATTTCTCAATGCCATTAAAGGGAAACTGTCATCTTGCCTCCAGTGACCTTCATGTGGCAAGATTGGATACCTTTATTTCACTGGTTCCTCAGTCTCCTTTTCTAAATTCTGACTTTACTCTCGTACAAATGAAAAAGCAATGGCTTTTTTGAGTCATAAAGACGAATGACTGTAGAGGTCAAACAGTAAGGATAATTATATTTTAAGTGTTACTAAACTGGAAATGGAAAAGATTAGTAAGAGGAGGTACATTTTAGTAGTAATCTCTCGGTCAGTTTGTGCATTGCTTCTAGAATCAGATGAAAGCATTCAGGAAGATTGTACAACCAAATGGCCTTCAGTGGGAAACCACAGATCACTTCACTTCCATGCAATAGGAAAAAAACCCTAATGAGCAGGCAGCAGCCCTTTCAGTTTCATGCAAGAGGTGTATGTAGGGGAATGATGGCATCGTACAGATAATGCCTTGGTAGTGTCCCTGCCAATATGCTGGAGATTGGCATCACCAGCATGTCACTGGCAAAACACTCCACAGATTCATGCAGTCAAGCTTCTTATTCTATAAATTCTTCCTGCAGCATTTGCCATTATATTCTCTATATGACCAAAATGTTACCTACATACATCTGTTAAGTACTTTCTCTGACAGGTAGCCTAAGAAGTTTGTTTTTTAGCTCCAGGCTACTGCTAACTGTCCTTCCAAGTTCAGGCACTGTGAGCAACTCACTTCCATCTGTTACATGCCTTATCATATACATCTCACTTTAAGCATACACAACAGTTTAGAAAAAATAAATGCAATCCTTCCTCCCCAGTTACAAAGCACACATGAAATTATCATTCAGGGATGAATTCATATGTAACAAAGGAAGTGAACACAGTAGTGGAGCCTCTGTCTTTGGGGCAAGATGTCAATTTTAAGGAACAGTTGAAAGGGAGATCACATTTTATATATGCATATGATAATACATAAAATAGAATAATGTGCAGTATATACAGAGATATATATCACAGACGTTGGAAGCCTGGGGGTGGAGAGGAATCCCAGCATAAAGTCCTGTGTGGGAGAGACACAAAAGGAGCAGTTGAGAGACAATATTGGCAAAAAACGGCATGTGAATTTGTGGGCAGAAAGCTGTGTGGGCAGAGTTGTTTATAGCCTTGAAGGCAAGGACAAGGAATATGAATGTAATGTGGATTTTTGATAAAATACATTGAGATTTTTTACAATTACTTGGTTAGCATTTCTAGACTGCTCTACCCTCTCTAATACCTTCTAGACTGCTTCTTCCAAGAACTTTCTGAGTCCTTTAGCTTGAAAAAATCAGGGCAAGGGACTGACAAAATATTGTGATGCAAAGTTAATATGCCTGATACATGGAAAACTCCATCAGCAGAGATTTCCCAAGAATATGTGTCAGTCCAGTGATCTCTGATTTGCTCAATGTATTATTTTCTTGCAGAAATCTCTGGATACTTCTAGTCTTGCAGTTTGGGTTTAGAGGTATCAGAAGGATACATGACAGCAAGTTATTTGTGGCTGCACAGGGCCTCTCTTGAGAAATTCTTCTTTCCCATGCAAAGTATGAAAACAATAAGATAATGGTAGAAACACCTGCTGTTTTTCCTGATCTGTTTTGATTCAAGACAGAGTGTGTTTTGGAATTGGGTGTTGTAAGAAGACTTCAACCAATCGCCCTGGGGGGTGGGTGACCACTGTACAATCACCTAATGGGTTCTTACCATATAAAAGGGGGAAAATACAACAATAAACGCTCTCTGCTCTCTCTGCTGTTTCTCACTGCACTGGCTCGTGTGCTCCGTTCCAGATAAAACAGCGACAGGTATTCACCCTTAAGAAACACATTTCATAAAGTTCTGGAAATAATTATGCTATTTTTTGTCAAAATGGGTAAAAGACATGCTGCTGACACATGGACATGAGAAAATGTCAGGCAAAGAAGTGATCACAGTCCTGTTGTCTAACTTACCTAATTTACAGTAAATATTGAAAAATTACGCCCTGCATCTTCAGTGCCTTGAATCACCAAATCAGCAGGATGCCATGGGCAATCTTTTTGTTGCACATGCTGCCTTTGAGACATGCAGTCTTTGAAAAATCAAGTAGGTTCAAAATCTCACAGATAGCCTTTCGGCCCATTGAGAACAAAGGCAGTAAATTAATCCATGTCTCTTAGATATCATGGTAAGTAAGTATCACGTTTCTCTAAACTTTTCCATCGTGAGACTTGGAATGAATGGAAAGTGTTACTCTGGGATCTGCTGACAGCTGCAGTTTATTTTCGGTGGGACCACAATGATGGGTAGAAAAGGAACCCACAAAAATGTTTTCTGTGTAAAAAGTCCTCACAATCAGTGTATGCCTGGTCTGATACATCTTCCCCAAATCCCTTGACCTCAGTTGCCAGTCAGAATGCAGCCAAGGTGAGAGAATACAGTATTACAGTAATTTCCTGTTCCTACTGGCCTGAAGGAAGCTTAGTGTGGGGAACAGCAACCCCAAAGCAGAGCTTATTTACATCTGTGGAGATGTGTGGTTTAACCCCAGCCAGCAACCATTCCCCACACAGCCACTTGTTCACACACACCCACCTCAGTGGGATGGGGGAGAGAATCAGAAGAGTAGAAGTGAGAAAACCGGTGAGTTGAGATAAAGACAGTTCAATAGGTAAAGCAAGAGCTATGCACACAAGCAAAGCAAAACAAAGAATTCATTCACTACTTCCCACCCACAGTGAGGTGTTCAGCCATCTCCAGGAAAGCGGGGCTCCATCACACATAACAGTTACTTGGGAAGACAAAATTACATCACTCCAAACATCCCTGTCTTTGTTCCTGTTCACCTGCTTTCATGTGCTGAGCATGTTGCCATATGGTGTGGGATATCCCTTTGGTCAATTGGGCTCAGCTGTTCTGTCTGTGTTCCCTCTCATCTAACTTGTGCAACCCCACCCTCCTCACTAGTGGAGTGGGGTGAGGAGCAGAAAAGGCCTTGACTCTGTGTGAGCACTGCTCAGCAGTGATGAATATATCCCCGTTATCAACACTGTGTGCAGCACAAATCCAAACACAGCTCCATACCAGCTACTGGAAGGAAAATTAGCTCTATCCCAGCCTAAACCATACCAACGGTAAAGTCTTTCTGTGCCCACACAGAGCAAACTCATTGCCATCAACAACACAAGAATAAAATAATTGAGAATGCAGGCTTCTAGTCACAGCAGGAACTACAGAAGTCTAAATTTGCCCCCCTCAGAGAACTTCACCTGTCATTTGACATAAGTAGCTTCAGAAGCAAGAAAGCAATTCACTCTCCACAGTGCCTCAAAGACTCTGCATTTTTTGAGATAATTCTAAAAATTGGACTAAATTGTCATATGTGTAAGACATGAATGTTCATCAGTATAGGCTCAAATGAGGTCATAATCTATTTGTTCTTCTTTTTCGGAGGCACATCTTGTGCCCAAGCAGTGCAATGGTGGCAATGCACTAGTTTTTACAGCCAGTAGCACAGAAGGGACCATTTTAGCTACCAGCTTGTCCAGTCACCTTTGATTTCTCCTTCTCCCCCACAAATAACTAAATGTGTGCCTGCACCTGGGCTGACAGGAGAGCTGAAACCCAAAGTCAAATGTAGACTCATAATACACACCCAGACACAAAGATGCCTTAACTGTTTCAGGTCTTTTTGCTGAAACAGATAGTGAAATTACTAGCCTCTACCAATGGGCATCAATATAAAGCTCCCTCATCTCTGGCTAAAAGCCAAACTTCCCGTAGCATGGATGTCTACAGCACACTGAACACAGTCCAGACATATCCATTCACATGACCAGCACTCACGTCCATGTCCATGCCACGTTTGTGCACCTCTCCATAGCATAAAGAGCGGCATGGAGACCTCAGGAAGGAAATGTTAGGGATGAGGTGGCAAGCAAAGTAAATTGTGCTGACAGGCTGGATCTGGATTGTAAACCATCAATTGGATGGCTTTTGCCAAAACAGTGCTAAGCATGTTTATGCTTGTCTGTGCCAATCAGCTGCAAAAAGCTGGCAATCAAACCTTCAGCTCGGTCAGGAAACATTTTTTTGCTTTGTACCATAACACTGCCACATTTTCCTCTCTGTAGGAAAGCAGCAGAAAACAGATGACAATTATTTTTTATAGAAACTCATTTAGTAAGATGCAACTACCTCTCCTAAACTCACATGATTTGGAACTACTCTCTTACTGAGCCTCATTTTATTCACAGAATTGCAATAGCCCAAGCAAGTCAAAAATCTCTGCCCACTCTTGGCTATTCAGAGCACTTCTTTCTTAGCACTACTTATTATAGCACACTCCTATTTTCCTCATAGCTGGGGAGAGGTACCTGCCACACCAAATTAACAGAGCTCATTTAACACTGACGCAGCAGCATGGAGAGGGGGACCCGTTTCAGTCAGACACCACTTGCCAGCTACAAGGGAAGCAGGAGCAAGGACACTTTATTGGTCACGCTGTCCAGGGCTAGCAATGAAAAGTCATATCCTCAGAATTTTTGAAGTGAAAATCCTAGTTCCCAGAAGTAACCTGCAAGCCACTCGTCAAAGGCAGAAATGTGGCCAGGCATGTCTTGTTTCAGGCTTTCCTCAGAGACAGCTGCTCCAGGAACATTGCAGAGAGGAGAGAAACAGCAATGCAACTTTGTCTGCTTTAATTATGTCTCTCCCTCTCTTTCTCTGTGATCTTTGCAAAGGAAAGGGTTTCAGATCTGCCAGGAAGGGAAGGGGTCAGAAAACTAAGTGAGGTAGGGGGCTAGATGGAGGGTCCAAGAAGTGACCCCTCCTGCCATCCCAGCCCCTGAGGGAAGGGTCACAGTGTGAACACACCAGTTCTGCCAGATCTCTTCATACACAAGACAGAGCTTTTACCATTTCCACATGGATCTTGCCTTGTTCCAACCCTGCCCAGCCTCCCTGCTCCCCCAAATGGTAGAGGAGCATTTCCTGAAAAAGTGGTGAGAGAAGCAGCAGAAATTGCCCTGTTGCTCAGGGTAGGGCTCCCCTCTCTCTTCTCTGGTAAAAAAGGGGTTGGCTCTTCTCTCCTTCTCATTGCCACTTCATCCTTGCTTCTTCCTTCCCTCAAAATGCCACATCACCAAGAGGGAGCATCTGCACTCCCCTCCCTTACTCTCACCCCAGGCCAACACTACAGCTGAGCCTGAGAAGGGTGAAGCCCCACCCCAGGGGTGGCAAGTAAGTGGGACCAGGCATACCCGGACATTAAGCAGACAATGGGCAGAGGAAAGGCAAAAATGCTTTGGGTTGACAGCACATCGTGAATGGCTGTGCCAAGTGAGACAAACGAATGTGGGATCAGCTCAGCACACCACATGCTCAATGAATTTGGAGAGCTGGGACGAATATGAAAGATCCACTATGAGGAAGTGCCATAAAGAGATCAGCATGGCTTGGTCTCACATGGGTACATGGCAGAGGTTTACACTATATCTGCTGCTTTGCTCATCTGAGAGTAGCACCCTGCCACCCTCGTCCCTCACCACTCTATTGCACTGTTCCCGTGAAAATACACACAATAGCAACTCTTTATCACTATTTGACATGTCTTGTTGAGGGGTTTTTTAACTACGTAAGGATTTTCCATGCATGGGGAATCTCATTTTCAGGCTCTGGGTAACCCAATGGCTTCATTTGCAAGGGGAATCTCTCCTGCAGCCAGTCCTAGATGTGTCATGTCACCCGAGTATCCTTTGCAGACTTGGGAAGCTCCAAATGACTTTTTAGCTTTGTTATACAGGGTACATAGGCACCCTGCTCTAATTGCTGACATTTTCGTCATTTGCAGATGACTACGAGTTGGGTGGGAGTGTTGGTCTGCTGGAGGGTAGAAAGGCTCAGCAGAGGGATCCAGACAGGCTGAAACAATGGGGTGAGGACAACTGCATGAAGTTCAACAAGGTGAAGTCCTGCACTTGGGTCACAACAACTCCCTGCAGCACTACAGGCTGGGGGCAGAGTGGCTGGTAAGCTGCCCAGCAGAAAATAACCTGGGCGTGCTGGTTGACAGCAGCTGAACATTATCCAGTGTGTGCCCAGGTGGCCAAGAAGGCCAATGGCATCCTGGCTTGTATCAGCAGCAGTGTGGCCAGCAGGACCAGGGCAGTGATTGTCCCCCTGTATCAGTACTGGCGAGGCCACACCTTGAATCCTATGTTCGGTTTCGGGCCCCTCACTACAAGAAGGACATTGAGATGCTGGAGCATGTCCAGAGAAGGACAATGGAGTTGGTGAAGGGGCTGGAACACAAGCCCTATGAGGAGTGGCTGAGGGAGCTTAAGTTCTTTAGTCTGGAGAAAAGGAGGCTTGGGGGAACCCTCACTGCCCTCTCCAACTCCCTGACAGAAGGTTTCAGCCAGTTGGAGGTTGGTCTCTTCTCTCAGCAGGACAGGACAAGAGGAAATGGCCTCAAGTTGTTCCAGGGGAGATTCAGGTTGGATATTAGGGAAAAGTTTCTTCACTGAAAGAGGGGTTAAGCAAACAAATTCCCCAGGATAGTGATGGAATCACCACCCCTAGAAGTATTCAAAACATGAGTGAATGTGGCACTTTGTGATATGGATTAGTGGGCATGATGGTGTTCATTCAAAAGTTGGACTTGATGGTCTTGGAGGTCTTTTCCAATGTTAATGACTCTATGATTCTAGACTTGAACACCTCATGACATTTCTATTATAGATTTACCATTCTTTGTAGAACATGGGAATGAAAAGTACCTGCACCACTCAAGCAGTTTTCAATGCAGTTTGCATTCACTCTGTGTAACATTCAGTGGGCTTTTCCTCATCCCATGGTGCCTGTCAACTGTATGTCTCTCTTAAATGACAGGCAATGATTTACTAACACATGTGCAATTGCAATGTCAAATTCCAGCTCCTTAAATACAAGGCTTAGCTCTGTGATACATGGCAAGACATCCAAAAGTACATACATCACCACTACAAAATCTGCCTGCGACCAGTCCTTTATCAGCTCAGGTATCAGGTTCCTGCATTAATGCAAACTACTAATGCCTGAAGATTTTAATGCCGACCTCTCTCCATTATACAAAGTTAACTAGTTGTGAACTTCCTTAATGTTTACTGGTGACACACCTGGTAAATCCTGAATCTTTTTTGTTTGTTTGTTTGTTTTTGAGAGGGGGTAATTCAGAAGCAATAGAAAATATTTCTTCAGTGAAATAAAATAAAAAACTGAATCAGTTGTAAGAGATTCACAAGTACTGATCTGTGGGCAGAAGAACAGTAATTTATTAACATAGTATTTGACATCCTGAAAATTCATGTCAGTTGTAACAGTCCTCAAAATAACTGAAAGTTAAGCAACATAAAATCTATTTATTGGAACAAGTTCTTGGTCAGTCAAGCAATGTTTTGAAAGGATGATAGGATGATGCATGCATCCCACTACAAAATTCCTTAAATTTCTGTAGGAGTAACAGCCAAGACATTAACGGATTCTGTTAAACTCCTTCTTTCCTACTCTGCCTGTTCCTCCAAGCAATACCTCTAGGGACTTAAGATTCATAGTCGACATTTTGCAGTAATGTCCTTGGAGTGAAAAATGATCTTTGGCAAGCATACAGAAAGACAAACACAAGCCATTGGCACTTATTGTACCTTTTCATATAGTTACACGGTTATATAGTAAGCATTTTCACTGCTATTCTTACAATCTGTTCCAAGAATCTCAGGAATTTGCAAAGTGGGTTGTTGGGTTTTTTGTACAGTCAGGAATCTGAGGAATCAATTCTTATTCCCTGGGTACCTAATAACCCTTGACATTCTCAATTAACAACAGGAACAATAGCTGACGTTACAATATTTATGATGATCCAAGATTTTTTTCAACTCCTTCTCTAAGCTGTTTCTTTGCCTTTTAACCCATCTCCCAGCAATTATTACATAAGTTGGGACTCAGGTTTGGTATAAACTAGATTTTAAAATATGGTGGGGGTGTTAAGGATATTTACCTTTCTCTGTGTTTTGTGCTAGGCAGGTGAAACCCAAGGGAGAGGCAGGAGAACTGAACTGTTGTACATTCTGTTTGTCAGCAAATGGCTCACAGTCACCCAGTCTCTGAACAGACACAGACCTTGGGGACATCCAGGGCAATTGCTGGGAGAAGAGATAGCACTTAGGGGTACAAATTATATAGATCCATGAGAAATCAGACTTAATCTACTTATTCTGTACCTCTTGGAAAAATTCATTCTAATTCTGTGTTTTACTAAAAGGTTTGGTGTATCTGCCAGACAAGATTTTTGCATCTTCTTTTTCCATTTTTATGTGTACATCTAGTATTTGGAGGTCTCTTGCAAAGTGAAACCTTCCTTCATCTTGAAGATCTACACAGTAGTAAATCTGAAATTTGTATTGTCATGTCTAGTTTTCTTTCAGTGGCCTGTCTTTCAGCTTTCTCATTATTCTTAGGTTGCCTCAACAAGGAAAGGCTTTGCTGGAAATGGCAGATCATACTGCATGTCTGAAACTCTGCCTAAGAGGTGGTACTCACTGTCAGTCCTCAGAACTTTGCAGTTTTCCCTCATTGCAAACATTGATTTTATTTCAGAAATCAGCATTCAATAGTTTTGACGGCTTCATGACTTTTGAACATAATTTGATTAACCATACATACTTTTCTTTGTCATACTCAAAATAAGCACCACCACCATTCCCCTGACTTTGCTATGATTTGTGCAGGTATTCATTACTATAGGTCAGTTCTTTGTTTATTCTCTTCAGAAGCAATTATGTGTATCATATTGAATTGCCCTTATCTGATCTGAATGCTCCTTCCAAGTGGAACAAAATACTGCTTCTCATTTGGTTACATTTTTCCCTTCCTAGTTGGCTAGTTTATATGTCAGCAGTTACTTCTTTTCTCTGTGCTACTAGGATAATCACTCACTCTTCTGTTAGTAAAATTCACATCTTAATAAATTCTTTCCTAAAGTGCTGACATTGTACTAGTTGGTGCTCTAAATCTCTGCTTTCTTCTGACCATACTTGTACAATTTCAGCTTATGCTAAAAAAAAACCTATGTGAGTTCCAGTGTAAAATTCTGTTAATTTTGAAATTATAAAAGGAGCATGCTTCACAACATAAGTTTCATACACATCGATATCTCTTTCATGTAGTATTGATCTGTTTATCACCCTTCACAAGAAATCCATATTTCCTCCCTTATTTATATTCTACAGAAAATGCTTGTCCCTGTAGTTTCAGGATCAGATGTACAGCTTTAGCTGTCAGTAAATGGAAAAGTTTCTACAATGTGAGCGAATCTGGAACTCTTGCAGGCTTGATAGGTACACTTCAAACAAGCAAACTGGAACCAGCTCTAAGTCATTTTCAAATTTGAAATATGTTGTTCCATAGCAAAGGAGATCTTAGGGAATATACAACTGACTGTTCTTGAGGACACTCAGGTCTGTATTTCTGCCTTTCCTGAAAATAAATCTGTCAGGGTCATATCCTTTGCATTTGCTGTTTGCCAGTGTGTAAAGTAAATCTTCCATCTGATTCCCAATATCAACAAAGCTCCTAATACAGCATGTGATGCCTCCATTCTATACAAGGATGTGAAGAATTAATTTATCAAATGTGCTTATGAAAATCTGGTTCATAAGATGGGTCAGATAAGTCAGTTCACCCTTCCCATAACCTATATGGAAGGGCAAATACATATTATTAGCAGAAAAAAAAAATGTGAGGGAAGTGGAGTCATTCAGCACTTCCATCACTGGTTTAAATGCCATGTGAGACTGTCATTTTTGCTAAGAATACAGAGAGCCCTGCACAAACAAATCTGTTTCAATATTTCTCTGTGAGGGGATTTTTATTTTCACAAGCAAAAGTTTTTGAGCACCAGGGGGTTTAATTGCTGACCAACTACACAGAAGTTTTTAAAGCTACTTTGGTTCCTTGGATTCCATGGGCACTCAAGTGAATTGCCTTGAATGGTGGTGATTCAAAATAGTTTCTGTGGTGCTCTCCTTGTGGTGGGAAGCAACTCAGTTACAAAGATGTCAAGGCGAGCTGCAGGACAGGCAAGGCAGAAAGTGAGCAGATGTACAAAATTAACAAATCAGAGAAAAAGATTTCTATTACCTGCAGTGCTCTTTATTTTTATTTCACAGCAAGCAAAGATCAGCTGGCAGACCTGAGAGAAAAGATGCTGCTCCAGGCAGCCCCTGATATAATCAGCTCTAGGTCAAATCTGTATCTGCAACACCAGCCTATGTCCCATCCTTTCCTTAAGATCAGAAATGCATTTCAACATAACCAGAGATTTAATGAGCCATTTGTAACAGTCCAAACCACACAGGTGTTATTGCCACTTGGCTAATTTGGCTGGATAAGACCCTACTACACACCCAAATTGCTGCCCAAGGTTTAACATCTGCAAACCAGATTGAAAGTATCACTAATACCAACATGGATTAAAGCAGAGATTATTCGGAATGAGACACAAGCTTGTACTCAGTAGCATCTAAAGGAAGAGGAACTTCTTATGTAGACACTCAGACACATACAAGAAATCAAAAATAATTTTATAGTATCTTTCACTTCACCTTGTTTTCTTTCCCCATGTTCAATTAAAAAAATAGCTACGGGCAGCTGGCTGAACTATTTGGATGATAATTTAAACCTCAGTTTTCTGGTAGAACACCAAGTCTTCAGTTCCATAAAATCCAAAATATATAGAACAGTCTCTGGGAACTACCTCTTACTTTGTAATTTCATGGAGAATCTGATGTGAATATGATTTTCTGCTGTGTTTGCAGCCTATTCAAAGTGGTCTTGTTCTAATGCAAAAAAAGTCTTAAGCAGAAGTGAAACATACTGATCTATTTTCAGCATGCATGTCCCAGAATGAGTGATAAGCCAAACACTGCTAATGAGGAGAAGTAAATAATTTTCATTCTTTCAGTAGTAGATGGTAACTTTAACATTTTATTATTTTTTATAGTGATGGCATCCTCTTAAAATAAAATAATAGCTTAATTAAGGTAGTAAATGTGTCCATAAATATATGCATAAACAATTAAATGGCCCCATATTTCTGTGTGAGTAGGAAGTAAGAAGAAAAAAAAATGTACAGGAAGAGGTAGATCTGTAAGATTTTGTTAACTTGCTACAAGGTGGAGGAAAAGGAAAGGGGATTGCATCCATTGTAGTGCATGTATTTATATCAAACCCATTGGATAAATGATGCTTGTAAAAGAGTTTGTTCAACCAGATCCTTGTAGAACTGTGGCTTTAGTCTTTAGTGGGAGTAAATAAACTCCCTTGATGTGAGAGGAGTGGAAAGAATAAAAGGGTTTTTTGAGTAATCAGAGTTTAAGCTTACAGTAAACAAATGTCAACTTGCTAGAGGTCACGCCACCTCCATATGATAGGCATTCATTGTGAAGGAGTCACAGTCTAAATTGTGGACAGTGACTCCTGTAAAGGAAGAGAGGGTTCCTTCCATTTACTAGAACTCAGGAATAATCCAAGTGACGATGCAGAGCCTTCTATCAGAAAGCAGACAGAGGTGGTTTGCCTCTAACTAGGTATCTAAAGGTCTTGTGAGAGATTAGTTAGAGCTGGGAATTAGAAATAAAACATAAATGAAAGTAAATGTGCACATCATTATCACAACAGAACCAGTGATAGTTCTCTGAATGTTCAGTGTAGAACTTTTGTTTATATCTCTCCTTGTTTCACCAAATGTTGAAAACACTATAATTTCATGGCCACTCAACCCCAGATTGCCTCTGACCACCACATCTCCCACCAGCCCTTCTCTGTAAACAGCAGGTCTATAGCATGATGTAGCATGGACTTCCCATTTCCTCCAGAGGGAGAGAAGCATCTGGGAGATTCCTGTCTCACCATGTCAAAACTGTTGCCTTGCTCTTTGCTGTTAAAAATAACTATTTCATAGTAGCTAGTTCTCAAGGTTATTGTTCTGTAAACATAGCCATGTTATTGTAGAACTATCTTATCATATGCATTCCTTTCTCATGGACACAGACCCTTGACGGACATTTTCTTTGACCACTGTAGTTGAAGGAGGAAGAACTGATTTCCTCCAATGACTAGTGATTTCTATAAGGGTATATAAGATAACAAAGAAGGTGGGTCTTACCCCCTTCCTTCCTTCCTTTCCTTTGAACCTGAACAGCTGTCTCTGGCTCTTCTTTCTGCGCCGTCAGCACCTTCAGCATTTCAGCAGCGTTACAAAACAGCACCTACAAATCTTTTAATAAGTACTGAAGTCTTCTGAATGGTCCCTGCCACCTTGGTGTTGAGAAGGTGTCCAATGTCTTCCAAGTTACAAGGCAAGATGGCATGGAGAAAATTTCAGTAAATACCTTCCAGTTCCCTACTATTATTCTGACTGCCCCTGCTTGAATCTCAGATTGGTATAGGTAGTTTCACTGAATATGCCTGCCCATCTCTCCTCCAGATTCTTCTGTTTGGTCCTTGGGATGGCAAGTCCCCACATCAGTCTTATTCAGCCTTTGCACTGATCTGGAGAGACCACCTGTAAGAGCAAAAAAGAAGTTTGTTCTCCAAGACCTGTTAAGCTTCTGGTCTCTGTCAGGGGCTGATATATGACTTAATACCAACCCTGATGATGGATTTCAACTTAGAATTTGGGAAGTGCCTTGTCTGAGTAGAGAGGTGTGAAAATTTAACAGAAATTAATCAGCCCTTTCTCTCTTGCATTTGTCTGTCAATATGGTTTTTCTGGCCCACTCAGAGAAAGTGAAATGATTTGCCACAGCCTGTAATTATTGGAGGAAGAACAGGCAGCATTTTGAAACCTCAACAAGTTACAGGAATAATTTATATAGTCAACAGGTGATGAACAGGATTACACCCTGTAACGAAATGAAGCTGAAAACACAAAAATTTTCTGTGATGTGTGATCATTATCCTCTTCTGATGGTGGTATTAAATTGTGCACAATGGCAAGAAAAGCAAAGAAACCAAACCCACCAGCTGCTGTGATAAGAAAGAAAATCCTGAAGGAATCAGGACTGCAGTGGGATTGCGACATTTTAATGATAGTTCAGAAATACAAAAATGTCTGAAGATAGTCAGTCTCCTATTCATTCTCTTTCTGTGTGAATTGCAGTCACCTGGTGGAAGTATAAGGTAAAATTCATCCTCTAGACTTCCAGTTTTGTAGAAAGAGATTTAAGAAACTATTTTAAATCAAATACTTTTATCTGAAAAAAATGTAATGTGTTTTGGTTTTGCTTCTACAAAGTTCTGTCTATAATCAGTGATGCAAACACATTGCACATGGCCCTGCTTTCTTCTGTTTTTTTCCCCAAAGCTCACAGGATCTGAGCCATACCTAATGACTCATAAACTCCAAAAATAACATCTTCCTAAATTTTCAAGATTTTATGGTAAATCTCATGATGTAAGGCTAAAAATGCTGCGAGTCTGACATAAAACTGTTATAATAGGCTGTTCAATACAAAATTGCAGCTATCAGGCTAAATTAGTAACTATTGTTTTGCAATTGAAATTGATGGAACTGTGAAGGTAGATTAAGGTGGGGAAAGAGAGCGAGTGCCTGAGTATAGCTGAGGAAGCTTTAGGATGGAGAGAGGAATCACAGCTGTACTAAGGCAGAAAGTTCTGTTAAAAATGTGATGTTTTAGTCAGTGCAGCCCCTAGGACTGCCTTCAGGACTCATTAAAAACAGATTTCACCACTTCCACTAGAGCTTTAGGAAGATAAGAGCTTTGAAAAGCTTTTAAAAAATATATCTTATATCCAGGCAAACTGTAGTTTTGAGAAAGTAGCAGAAGAAGAGAGTGTAGAGTATAAGGTATTTCACAGAGCACCAAAGGAAGGAAATTAAATATGTATGTATGGGTTTTGGGGAGGATCTGTAGCATAAAAAGGCCTATTTGTGGAACATTATATTTGCCTTACACCCAATCACACTACAAGAGTTCTTGGTTTAGTTCAGGAAACAAAAGGTTTTTAAACATGTTTGCTTGATACAGTTGCATAAAATAGTAAATCTGAGATAACAGTACCCAGTCTATAATTATTAGAAGGCATCAGACAACCAGCATCAAGTCTGCAAGTAGTTAGCTTCTGGTGAGGCCAAAATGGGCTGGCTTTTGCCTGGGACAGGAAATAACCCAAGAGTTGAGAGAAGTGACTTTTACCCAGTGCCTGCCTGTACGATTCAGTGTACCAGGCAGTGGCCAGTAGCTTCCTGAGCTGACAAGTCATTCAAAACTTAATCAAAGTTTAATAGTACAGTAAACATGACTGTCACTGATCACATGTCCCAGAAGAAATACCATTACTATGTACCATAGTCTTTTGAGGTCTGCCTTCAGTTCTACTCCACTGTATCATGTTGTTGCCAACTCCTCCTCAAATCATTCTCTCCTCTTCCAAATTTGCCTATATTCTCTTACTAAAGCTAATACTGCAAATAATACATTGAAGAACTAATAAATTTATCATAAGGGATTTAAACAAAATGCCTCTTTCCACACCCAATAAGGTTAGAGAAAGAGTAATCATGGCTTCAAATATTCATATTTTGTTCCCCTTTGCCTTAATGAAATATATTACTTCTTTATAGCATATGAATGAGAACAGGTACCAGAGAGAGTGTTAATGAATTATACTTCTGCCTTCAGCAGCTGAAAAACAAAATAACCAAAACAGTACTGGGATTCTCGTTGGAAAACAATGCAGTCCAAGGGTTTTGAATTTATCATGGAGATTTAGCAGGTTCAGCCTAAGATGAGCACTTCTAGCAGCTTCTCAAGTGTTTTACTCACACAGGTTTGTTGAAACTATGCCAGCTATTAGATATAAGTAACTACACTTTCTGAAAGCATCCGGGATCATATTTGCATTTCACTGGCTCACTAGAAAAGATCCTTACTTAAGAAGTGGCTCCAGTGACCTGGTGTTAGGGAGCAGAGGAGAGCTGCTCTGGATGGGATGGTGAGCTGGGAGATGAGGGTGACAGCAGGGCAGTGCTCTCACCAACAAGGGTGCAGTCCCACCCTACCTGAGCAGGTCTGATGACGCTACACAGGATCAGAGGACAATCTGGTGCTTGCCAGACAAGTCTTCAGGGATGTAACAGATCAAAGGCAACCCAGAGATTGAGATCAGGGTATGTGGCTCAGGAAGGTACATGGCCAGACTACATAACAGCAATATGGCTCAGGCAAGGACTAGGGAAGGGCTTGAGCCTAAGAGGATGTCTCCGGGGAGGCTCCCCACAGCCGAATCTCACAGACCTCTTTGCACAGCAGCCTCACTCCTGGTTACAGGTGCAGGAATAAGAGCTGACGATGGCACAGGCAGCCAAAGTCCTCACAGGGGGCAAAGGCTGTGCCCAGGGCTCTGACAATTGAAGCCCACGAGGGCTGACAGAAAGGGTCTGCTTATCTACAAGGGTTGTAAGTATGTTTAACAGAGGTAGAAATTGTTTCTTTTCTTTTGAGAGACGTATTCACATTAAACCAGATTTATCAGTTAAACTTGCATAGAAAAATTTACAGTAAAAGTCTGTCCCCAAGTGATCCACTTTGATGAGACCTTTCTTTAATCACAGAAAAAAAGGTTGTGGTGGTAGCTCTTCCTTTTAGCCAGGTGTTTATGAGTCATACCTGAGACAATTGATAATCCAGACAGTGATAGCTGGAAGTAATGGCATTACAGGACTTCCAGACTCAGTTAAAGTAATAGTAATTTTAATACTTGCCGGGTCCACATTTGTACAATTAAATGCCTGTTCTCTGCTATCTTAAATCAACTTGCTTCAATTCCTCCAACACGGGACAGACAGAGGTTTCACAGGCCATGCAGGGGTTGTAAGTGCAGAGGCATGCTCCTATATGAGAGGAGGCTGCAGCCTGTCTTTCTTCTCCCATGGAAATTCAATCTTAAAGCCCCTGACTTCTGCAAGCACAAGCTGAGATGTTCAGCTGGTCAGACAAAGAGCACATGCTATCAAACAGACACTTGTCTCCTCTCAGGAAGCAGAGATGGGCTGAGTGCATGCTGCCAGCTGGACTATGCTGAATTCAAAGAAGAAATTTTTATAATGCTTGTTTATGTTTCTCTGCTAGGTCCCTTTGGATTGCAAGAGGTAGTGAGCAACTAATTCTGACAATAGAACATTACGTTCCTTATAGCTACAATTTAGCTCATCACTTTAAAAAAGAAGTTATTAAATATTTCATAAGGAATCTTGATTGATAGACAGTAAAATATATTCTTTTTTATTAAACTTGGGAAGGGTAATTTCAGGAGGAGGACTCATCCTTTGCAACTGAATATTTGAATGTATGCTTGTTTTGATTAGTTCTGATATGGGTTTTATTTCCTTTTTTAATGCCTTAAGCAAATTCCTCTTCTGTTGTTTGTAGTATGACTGATGCATACAAACACAAATAACATGGAAGTAAATATTTCACATGTCATAGAAACAGAACCTAAAGTGTAATTTAAGTTAAGAAACTTATGAAACTTGCCTAGCAAATCTCAACACTCATCAAAAAAATCTGAAATATCAACACGATTTTGAAAGACTGATCTTTTAATAATACAAGTTACATTAAAAAGAAAGAAACTTTACAACAGGAGAAATATTATGTGTATTAATAACATCCATAAATGTAAAAAGGCTGCTCTAAAATTATTTTAAATTAAACATGAGAATCTAACAAAGATAAGTCTGATCAACTTCATTACCTCTATGAAAATGGCACTGAATTTTTTTATTGGCTCCTGCCATCTACTGCATGGTGTTGGGAATGCAGAATAGAAATGTGAAAACCTTGTGAAGTGTATTTGCTGACAGTACCATGTAACAGATATAGTCCCACATTTCCAACACTTTCAAAACTTATATATGTTGCATGACATGTTTTACTCACCTCTGTGTTTTCAGAAAACAGTTTTCCAGTGTATCATTCATTTAGTGCATGAGAGACCCTCTGGTACTGTTGATGCGAGGTGCAGCTGACTGAAACCATGTGAAGGCTGAAGAAGGGTAAGAAACTGTGCACGGCCTGTAAGACTGCACAGGTCCTGGGGAGAACAGCAGTCACTTCGGATTATGCTCATGGATCAAAGCTTTCCAGACTGATTGCACCTGATCTGCTCCCCACTGCCATTAGTGGCAAAATCCGGACAAATCTGTCCTGAAGGCAGAAGATAGAGAGCCTTTGGTGTAGTGAGGCCACTTCCAGACATGTCTCTTCTTTTTGGCACTGAAGACAAGAGAGCACTCAGGTGGAGTCTGCTTCTTTCATTCAGCAAGCTGATGAAGTTCAATTTCAGAAATATTGCTCTAAGCAAGCTTCATGTTGCATGCTATCAGTCTTAGAAATGCATCATCTGCTAAGGGTACCCATAAGGTCAGTTAGCACTATTTAGTTCAGAAACCTTTGCCCCAGAGAATTTTATTTTTTGTAAAGAAGGCAATATCTGTGTACTATTTAGACACACTATTAAAAAGATGGTGTTTGCCTTAGGCAACCAGGATTCATTTTAACGAGTTTTTGTAATCTATTTAATGGTGATCCAGCCCAAATATGCTACCCCTCAGCAGATTTTCGTGTTCTTGTGAGCAAGCTTTCTATAACTGTCCTCACGTGACACCTGCTCATCTTCAACCAGCTTTACTTGATGGCCATTATGAAAGTCAGAAGATGGTTTCCAGGACTGGTACACTGATAACCACCCAGACAAACAGGCAGAAAGACACTGGAATCTCTCTTGCCTCTATGTAAAGTGCAGATAAAAAGACACTTGTTTCCAGGGAAATACACAACATGATCCAGGTGTGTCCCATGTTGAGGAGGTTCTGTCTGTCAGGTCTTTGCACTGTTGGCAGCACTGCACTAAGAGCGTTACTGGCTCTGACGGACTTCACCTCGGGCCTTCACCTGTGGCCCTGCCTGGGCTCGGAGCACAGTTCAAACACAGACCACAGGCCCTCAACCCCGTCCTGAGCAGTGCTGTGGGTGTGTCTGTGCCCAGTTTTGCCACAGCAGTGCCTGCAGGCACTGTGGTTCCAGGCCCTGCGCGGGCGGGTCTCCAGCTCAGCTGTGGGCCCGATGTGTCACTGAGAGTTCTCTGGTGCCCCGGGCTGCCAACCGGGCCCAACCCTGTCGCTGGCTGTTCTGCCTGGCTCTGCCCAGCTGGCTTGGCCCTAGTAGCCCTGGGCTGCCTGATGCCTCGGAGCCTTGTCCATTGTCCTGTGGGGACCGAGCAGCCCTGGTCACCATCTGGGTCATGCGCAAGCTGCACGAGTCCTCTGAAACTGCTGTGCCAAAACCCCACTGCCCATGCCAGACAGGGAATCAGGGAACCAGCATCTCCCTTTCAAAGTTCATAGAAATGAAGGTTGGCGTCCCTTCCAACCCAAACCACTCTCTGATTCTTCAACTTGTAGCTTGATTTTTTCAGCTCAGAGATCAGAAGATTCTTTCTTAGCTTTTTGGTAAATTATAGTACACTAAATATGATGGAAATATTCTGTGATGACATCACCTATTGGCATTAGTTGTTCTGCTGCAGGTGCCTCCTCTAAAAACTTTCTCTGAGTTTGTGGGTGAAATTTTAATGTTTGAAAAAAAGAACCAATTCAGTTAAAAATGAGCTACAGCCACAGATATGGTACTCCTTGGATCGAGATTAGACTCTGTTGAAGGCTCAATTTTTTAGACTGGCTCTGGCAAAATCAGATCACTATGTGCATAGGATGCAAAACGACTTAAGGTCCATCAAGTCTTTGCTATTGCTCATGGCCTTGTCAGAAAACTCTAAAAATAAAGTACAGTTCTTTCAACAGTAAGGAAGAGGAAAAGATTAGAATTTCTTACCTTCCAGTTTCCTCTATATTTTGAATTCTCTTCGCCATGAAATGGTGTTTCAGAATAAATTTTAGGTAGTTGGTTAAGAGCAGACTTTTGTTAATTAAATGAGATTCTAAGTGAGAAATTGAATGCTGAATCATTTCTTACATACAAACGTTCAAGACCCTCTCCAGGTTTATGTTTCGTAGATGAAATTTTAGTAATTACAGGCTTCATTTTCCATACTGTTCTTAAAATGGCAGCATTTCAAGTATTTAATCAGACTATAAATCCTGTAAATTCTGTAGCTGTTTAAAATTAATAGCAATTCAAGTCGCATTGTTGAAACTTGTCTTAAGAGCTATTCACTAACTTTATATAGTTGGAAAATCAATTAAAAACTCACCAGCATGGTAAAAATTGTAATATAACACAGAAGTTAGCTCCTGCTTTGTTTCAGTGTATGAAATTCACACAAGAACAATGTCAAACCAGTATACATTTGTTAGTGCTGCCATTGAGTGTGTATGTCTGCGCAGATCTGTCTGCATGAAGGTAGTTCTGTCCTCTAATGATGGAAGCATTTTGAATCAGGTTGAATCTCATATATTTGCAACCCAAGGAACTGTTGCACCGAAAATAACAAAACACAAGTTGCAAGTCAAAGGTAATTCACAGTAATTGTCTTGCAGTTCAAGAGGTAATCTGGTTGTTTTGGGATTTCTACATAGTTTTGGATGTCAGTAAGGGGCATCCATTAATCACAGAATATGCTTTGCAATTCTACTCTCTCCTCTGCAACAAAGAACTCTAAAATGTGAGAGAAGCACCAAGAAAATCACTTGGCTTGCTATCTTTTTAGCAAATTGGTTGCTTGATCAGTAGCAGAAATAATGGACCCTAGTGACCTACAGAATTGCATCCCTCCTTTCTTCCACTCTTTCAGTACCTCTAGATCAATTGCTTCCCCCAGTTTCTACTTGCTTGGCTGAACAAAGGGCAGCATCATTTGCTGAGTGGCTCATTTGCAAATACATTTGAGCTGACTCTCTGCTCAGGACCTCCAGGCTCTCTCCCTGGCCAGCTGATACCCTTAAATGTGTAAGGGGATGCCTGTCTCCTCATGACTATATGATCTTTGTTGCATAAGAAAACCAGATTAAAAAACCCGGAGCAGCCACTAAGATGGAGGCTTCTATTTTAAATACTCCACTTTGGAATTTAGCCCCGTTGTGTCAAATGGAGAAACACTACTGGTCCTCTATTTTGTCCCTTTTCAGTAACTTGCAGGGAAAGTCACTACACCGTTTTAGATTTGGGGTGTGTTGGGGAGAATTCCAATGAGGCAAACTCCCGTTTCTGTCCTTCATAACACTCACAATGTGTGATTTGAGAGATGTTATTACCCTGACTAGCATTTGTATAAATAGGATTTCCCCCTCAAAGTCACCACAGTTCTAAAAGACAAATCGATCTAACAGCCTGATAATTCTCTTAAAAACCTTCCTTTTCTTTTACAGCACACCGTGTGGCATCTAGCCACATAGTTTGATGAGACATATTTATTAATATGTGTGATGGATTGCAACAATTTTGTGTGTCTGCACAAGGTAGGAAGAAGACACATTATCAAAGTGTGTGAGAATCTTGGTCTTTCACTTCGAATAGGATTTGAAATATTGGCATCTGTCATGTTTCTCCAATTTCCTTATATGAAGTAAAGATGCCCCATTTCAGATTTCTGTGTTAAGATGCTTCTTAGCCTTTATTCCTAGGAGAGACCCAGCATGTAGACACAGGAAGAATAAGCCATTGTATATCAACTGCTCAAGGGTAATTGAACTTTCTTTGAGAAATTTGAGATAGCTCATCCCAAACTGACTCGTGTGTGTTTAGGGAGGGATATGTAAATATAAAAGATGTGAAATACTTTTTCTTAACCAAGTACTGACTATTAATTTAGTGATTCCGAGCTGACCTACTTGTGTCTGTGTACCATACTTCCCCTTCAAAAGAATTCACTTGAATATGCTTTTTTTGCTTACAACTTTTGACTTATTTATTTTTTAAAGTCTTTTCAGCATTTTATTAATGTAACCTGTCCCGGAGTTCTGACAGTCTCTGAACACGCTCCTACTCTCTATTGTTTCTCTCAGTCTACAATCATACACCTGCATAGTGATAACAATTCTCTCACCAAAAGGAGCACTTGTATAGACAATTTTTCAAGGGACACTACACATTTCTTTTGTACAGCTGTTCTCCCTTCCTGTTTTATTTCACACTCTTTGATTCTTCCAGGTCTTCCCTGATACTCATTTCTGGTACAGGTCTGTGTGTTTTATTAAAAAGAAAATGCATCTCCATTTTCAGAGAACTTACTGAGTTCCTCTTTACCATCCTGAAGGAGGGAGCAGCAACAAAAGCAACTGACCTATTTTGTAGATGAAACACAGTAGTTTATGATTTAACCACAGGGTCTTCTAAAGTATGATATAGAAGGAAGAATTAGATTTGTATTGCCCAAGATAAGTTTATGTAGATAACTGAATCATATTTTAAGAGGTTAAGGGCTTTGACTCTAAAAGCTTTATGTACCAGAACCATTGCCTTAAGCTTTATTTTTAACTTAGTATTCTTTCTCTCTCAAAGCAAAAGAAATTGCATATCCCTTTTGCATTCTTCTTACGTTTCTGTGTTTGCAAGCATGAAAGATTTTTTTTGCATCTGGTGACTCATAAACTTGCTTCTTTGACTAGTCAGCCTTTGGCTTGATATGCTTAAGAATCAAGCCAAACAGGAACTTCCTGTTTACACACCAAAAGTTTTTCCCCTTGTCTCTAACAAGATGGTATTTCAATTGTCACAAGAGTTTTCCCCTAACTGGTTTTATTCTTCCATGAATACATAATTTGACTTTCTAGATGTCCACAATTATACTATCTTTCCTCTTAAAAGAAAGAAGTTTTTACATTCTAATGAGCTATATCAGATGGAGAAAGTAATCATCTGCCTGTTTCCAAAATCTAAAATGTGGTCTGTTCTGACCATCATGGTTTCATGACTTATTGGCTGAAGAATGGCAATTATAGGACACCACATGCTCATGAATCTTTACATCTGCCAGAAAGACACCATTCTTTTGGACATGTTTCCACTTCTGGATGGAAAAGGCCAACAGCATTGCTCTGCAACACTGACACTGCATGTGTTTCATTGTGCATTACCAAGCAGTCATCAACAGCAATGATGAACTTAACTCACAGTGTTTTCCCAACATTTTTAGTCAGATCATCTTCTATTGTACTTCAGCTGTGTATTGTATATTGATAGATATTGTACATTACCTGTCCTAGTTTTCTGAAATCTACACAAGGTAAAAGAAAAAAAGGGAGACTAGTTATACATACCTGGAGGCAGAACACAAAGCCCTATCTCTCAAAGCACACATGAAATGCAGCTCTGCAATATCTGAGAAAGAAACTCTCACCAAATAAATCCATTGGTTGAGTTGCCTTCTTTCTTTATAGTTTCTACCCTTCTCTCAGGGATTGTTATCACAGTTGGAAGCTGTTAGTTTCAGAAAATAGGACAAAGAGGTAAAGCCCTTTTCATGTTTTTCCTCTCATGCTATTTTTTACTTTCTTGCTTTGTAATATATGGTGCTGTGCCACTGATGAGCTGGACTTTTCTGTTAGATGGAATGAGAAAAACAACCCAAGAAAGCAGCAATAAGTAATACTTCATTTTCCAACAAAGAATTACATTTCACTGAACTGGAAATAAAGAATCAGAAACATAACATATTGCACAAATCTTACTATAAGTCCATTTACAACTTTGGCAAAAGATGCCTTTGAAAACTATTCCCTAAAAGACCTATCTCTTACAAAGGGGAATAAAAGGGGAAGATGGCAAAAGAGAGCTAAAAGGAGACAATGTGAGGTCTCAGAGTTACTCTTTATTAAACTTCGTGTTGAAACCAAACTGAGAATTGGCAAAGCTTCCAGGAAAATTTAGCAAAGAAACAGCTTGCAGTAATCTACCAACCAGGGTTACTATGGCAATAGCAGTACACTGTGAAATTTAGTAGATATAATTTTCCATGATTCACTGTATATTTTTAGCTATTTTTCTTTTTGTTCTCTCAGGCTAATTTCCCTTCTGAAGAAAAGGAAGGCCTGAATGGTTAGGTCCTGCCCTCAGAAAAGACAGAAAGGTGTCAGTTGATGCTTGAGAGAAGCTCTCATGTTCTAGCCTCAAATGAGAACTGTCCTAAGGAAATCTTGGGGTCTCAATCCTACCCCATTCATCTTATCTTGAACCTGTAAGATTACTGTTCCCTGCTTCTTGAAATCCTTCCATCCCTTGTTCACCTTCTCTAATGATTCTTCCTACTAGTTCACAGTCTGAATTACACGAATAATTTTTCTCCTTTCCTTCTTTTTCAGCTATTACCCAAAATGATTCTTTTCTGTAACACCACCTCTTTTCTTTGTGACATGTTTTCATCTCAGGGTCTTAAAAGTCTCCCTTGTTCTCACAATACAATTGCACATCACCCGCTGACTGATGCCCAGCCCACCTCTAAGCATCAATCTACAGAACTCCAGACAACTCCCTGCAGTATATATACTGAGTATGACAATCCATGGTACAGAATCTTCCTTAGTGCAGGTCAGCTGTTCTCTTCCAGCTTCTTGTGCAGCTCCTCACCAACAGAGCCGGGGAAACTGAAAAGTCCTTGGCTTAGGATAAGGACTACACAACAACAGCCAAAACATCAGTGTGGTATCAACATTATTCTCATATGAAATCCAAAACACAGCACTGCACCAGATAGCAAGAAGAAAATTAACTCTACCCCAGCTGAAACCAGGACACACCTTACATGACACAGTTGCATCTAAGCACATTGAGGCAAATAGAAGACTACATAGAATCACAGGCAATCACCAGAATGTGCTCATGCTATTATTACCTGACCTTCCTTACTGTTCACCTCTAACCAATTGTTAGTTGAACTCACTTCTGTATTGTCAGTCTGCATTGTCAAAAGGGCTCTGTAGAATCACAGAAGACAGTATGTATGTCTCAAACACCAATAGCTGCATGACTGTGGAGCCAACCACGGATCATTGGCAATAACAGACAAAATTTGTTGTTAATAATCAAGAATTGTTGGTGGCAACATGCTGTGAGAAAGAACAAGATGTAGCTGGAGAAGGCGGCCATGCAGAAGAATGGCAGCAATTTCTGTGAAAAAATTCCTTGTTCTAGTTCCCTTCCTTCCTTCCTTCCTTCCTTCCTTCCTTCCTTCCTTCCTTCTTTCTCTTTCTTTCTTTCTTTCTTTCTTTCTTTCTTTCTTTCTTTCTTTCTTTCTTTCTCTTTCTTTCTTTCTTTCTTTCTTTCTTTTTTCTTTCCCTCTCTATTCATCTTACCCCTTTACCCAAAACCCACTGTCATGTGCTTATGTAGTAGGTCAGGGGCTAATGTACCAATTTTCATGGCAAATGTGTAATTTACTAATAAATCTTTCAGAGTTTTTGCAGACCCTCTGACTTTTGTAGTTCCTTTCGACCACAAGCATCTACAAATCTCAGGTGCTCCTTTCCCCTTAAGGGTGGAACATCACAGTCTCTAAGTGTTTCAAGGCTGGGAGTGTCTGCCTGCTATATTGCTGTATATAAACAGCTCTGTGGATTGTGGGAATTTTGCAAGGAAGGCATGA
This sequence comes from Climacteris rufus, assembly GCA_013398175.1. Lineage (NCBI taxonomy): Eukaryota > Metazoa > Chordata > Aves > Passeriformes > Climacteridae > Climacteris > Climacteris rufus. The sequence goes on from VZRZ01007063.1 coordinate 2,689,528, forward strand.
ACAGAAGGAGTGGCAAACATGCTGAAAAAGAGCAATTCTTTCAGTCAGTCAAGGGTGGGGATGCTTATAAGGATCTATATTGGACTTTATTAAAGGACCAGACCCTGGATACCCACCATTCTCAGCTCCTACATACTATAGTCTTCGCTGCTAATAACAGCATACATAATTACAAATAAACACATCACAGATAAGAAAACATTACTAGAAATAAAAGTTTAAACCATACAAAAAATAATTTATTACATCAAAATACATCTATATATTCAAACTTCCTGCTGCAAGATGCAGAAAAAGGCTTTGCATTTGTTTATGTATATTCATGAGCATTTAAAAGCACGATGGTGCTTCATCTCAAGACACAGCTGATCAGTAGCTGGGGCTGTGGTGCAGTGTTATATAATGCAACTTTATGACTTTGTAAGACATCGTTTTCCTTTCCAGTATTTATGGGTTTCCTTTTTTTTCTGTGTTTAGAAAGTAGAGTATTTCAGAGAAATACTTGTTTTGCAGGTTTTTTTAACACCGTGTAGGTATTAGATGTAATCCCAGCACACAATATAGCAATGCTAATTGTCTTCTGTCACAGAGGATAGTAGACTAAAAATATCCTCATCTGTTCTATGGTAACAACCCTGCGCTCCTGAAATTACATGTTGCTTTCTCTGAACATCCATGAGCCATCACAATATGGGCATGAGGAGAAGTCAAAAGAAAAGCTTCTCAGTACTGAGCAAGTCTCGGGAAATGCTGCATTCCTCAGAATTTCCTGATTTTAGACAGGTTGTTCATGCAAAACCCAAAGAATGAGAGTTCCTCTCACAAGAGTCAGCAGTCCTGGGGCTGCACTGGGTCCTCTGTAGTATCAGAAGACCTTCATGGTGCAGCAGGCTCAGCTTGTGCAGGGTCTGCTGTGCTCCAGGGGGACAGGCAGTAGCCAGGGTGGGAACTCCTGTCCAGCTCACAGCACAGCTGTCCTGCTGCAGGCACAAGGCCTTCTGATGAGAGCACAGCATAGCCCTTGCAAAAAAAATGGAGCCAGGAATAAATAAAATAGTAACTGATCTCTGTCATTATATCTGTTTGTGACTCTCCACATCTGTTCAGTTTTGGAGAGATTTAGAACAATCACCGTAGAGTACCACTGATGTTATTTTTGAACAGCCTTTTCCATGCATATGAGGTGCATCCCATTCTGCCAAATTAGTGTCTGGCATCCCTTACAGCCAAGATATTCAAGATTTCTATTTCTCACCATGATTTATGTTTTCCTGGCACAACCCAAATTCCTATTTCCTCTTTAAGGTTACCTGGACTGTTGCCTGTAGACCACAAATTATTTTTCTGGGTTTCTTTGTAAAGATGTTCAAATTGTTCTACAAGTAAAATAATTAAGCCCCTTGTAGTAAATGTTTAATTTGTAATTAAATGCCAATATTATAATTTCACTATACCCCCTTTTTCTGCAGTTACCACACAGCATTTTCTGCTACATGAAGCTAGGACTTTTTAGGCAGAAATACCCATGTTTTACCAGAAGAAATCCTCCAGAAATAAAAGAAAATGTGAAATGTTCTAAAAAAGAAGGAGTCTGAACTGTTCTGCCTATTCTGCATGGCTTGGCAAATACAATAATAGTATGTATCATACTCAGTATTGCAGTTTCCAAACTGTATTCCCTGCACTATCCAGCAGATGATGCTAATGTATTACAAACTGTTCTCTGTTCAATTTTAATCAGAGGAAAGATGTCCAGCTACAAGATGTAGTTCTGTCACATGCCAGGCATTTTAAACGTTTTTCAATTGCCCTCTTTAATCCTTCTCTGTCCTAATATGTGTGATTCTGTGTTTCAGAACAAGCTAGTTTTTTGAAACAGTTTTGTTACTAAAGGTTGACCCTTTCAAGTAGCAACCCACCAATCCTTCATAACCCTCTGACATTCCAGTGTGTTTGATATATGTTTGACCATTTTGAGAAGTCCTTTGGCTATATTTTGTGACATACAGCATTAGGTTTTCTGCTATGACGAGCATTTATTCCTGGTTTCAGACTGCAGTAAATAAGTGAGGCCAAATCCTTGTACTAGAGGGACAAAAACTAGAAGGGGAAATGTAAGTATATGAATTCATGTATATGAATGTAAAAGGTAGAACTGAGTTTTCATGAATCTTCCAGGATCCTCAGTTTTCTAATCTCTCTAGTGTAACCATATTTAAATTATAGACTATGAAGGGAAACTTTATAATCACTTCTACTTTGTGATGTATTCTGATTTCCTTACTCAATGAGACTTGCTCCTAATTTCACAAGAAGCCTCCACAGAGGCATTTGGAATTACTTGAGAATGCTACTAATCATATATATCAGAGTCCAAGATTTTTCAGAGTTCCTGCCTAACATTTATAGACATTGTTTACATTTTGCTGCTAAAACGAACATAGGTTATAAAGAACAGGTTTTCCAAGGTGGTTGCAGGAAAAAAATTTGAATTTTCTCTGCTTGCTTCAGTCTTGACCTCATTCTCTGTAGTGGTGGGATCATAGCCAGCCCTCCCCCAAAGCTAGGCACTAGTGACTTGCAGACCAGCACTTTTGGTTCTTCCAGCCATTGGATCCTGTTGCAATTGTTACCTGCTTGCTGAATTGCTGCACAGCTAGGAGAGGAGCCAAGAGGACCAAATCTCAACTTCTGAGGAGAAAATAAAAAGTAGAAAAGAGGAAATTGAGCTGTCTTTCTTTGTCCTTTATGTTTTTCTCCGCCTCTCCCTTTTTTTTTTTTTCAGCTCTGGTCCTTTGGGAAAAGTATGGGCCCCTGAGGAGAAGTAGAAAGAATCTTTTTGTTTCCTGCGGTGCAGAGGGCTGATGTCTGTCCTTTCCAGACTGTGAGTCTGATACTAATTAGACCATTTGGCTTTTCTTATACCTTTTTTTCCCCAGGAGGGCTGAGTTATATGAGAAAGTTGAAGCTTCTCGTGTCACTCTGCAGCAGGCTCAAGGACAAGCAAAACCCATTACTGATAATTGTATTGCAAGAGTTTGGCAGCATAGAGGAGATCTAAGAATAGGTTGCCCAACTACCATCTGGGGAATTAAGTAGATGCAGAACATGCAGGATTCAAGGTAGGCCTTAGGGCTTATGTGTCTTAGGCTAACAACTGGAAGAAAAGTTCCAAAACTTACAAGTAAATCAGCACAAAACACTTCAGCAGAAGCCTATTTAGTCATGTAAACCATACAGGCATAATTGTGTGGTTAGTTGTTGTGTAGTCATTAAAGCAAAGGAAAACACAAAACCAGTGGGTGGGCAAATAGAACAAAGACCACACAGGAGTCACACGAGGTTTTTCTATTTCCCTGGCATCAGTCATCAACAAACACACTGTTGTAACCATGTGCAAAGAGAAGAGGAAGGCAGAGAGGGAAAGAGAACGCACAACACTTCAGCCAACAACACATCCTTTCTCTTGAAGAACCGTGTGCTTGGCCAGAAAACTTGCCTGAAATCTGGTTTTGTGATGTGTGAATCCTGAACTTCATGCGAGTATAGCAAAGATACTATATTAATGTTAGAGGTAAATCACTGAAGTACATAATACTTCGTATTGATAATGGTTGAACTGTTATCTCTAACAAGCCAAGTAGGGTCCTATCACAATACTCTGTTAGGTAGAGACCTGGAGGGCTTAACAGAAGTATTTGGGTTCTGCTGTTCGGTGATTGTCTCTGTGAAGCAAGAGAGGAAAAAAAACATTTTATTGAAATCTAAAAGAAAGGAGAATGAGAAAACACAGAGGGAGGTTGCCTTCAGCTGTGGAACTGGAGAGACAAATATTAAAGAACTTGATGTGTTGATGTGTTTTAATTTGAATTTTGATACACCTATACCCTGGAGAGGGGCAGATTTTTTATATAACTGACAGGAATTTTAACATGCAAGTACAGCTGGATAATGAGAAAGAAGCTGCTGGTTGCTGTAGCTTAGCTTGATAGAATTCGTCAAGGATGGCTTTGCTTCCTGTGATGAGTAGGCACAGGAGACATTTGATTGCTACTGTGGGGACTGTTTTTAATTCACTGGATACATTTGGGTTGAGAGGATGAGCTGTATGGGCCACTGTATTAAAGCAGTATGGAACAATAATTTGAAGTATTATAGGGGAAGCTAGGTTTAGAGTGTGTTGATAATCAGGAAGAAACATTGAAATGAGCCTGTATAAAATTGTGGTCAGAGTAGTATGCGTAGCTTTGCACGTGCACTTCATTCTATACATTAAGCTGGGTATTTTTTTAGTTCAGTAGAACAATTTTGCCTTAAAATAATTTAGCTTTAAGGTATACAAGCATGAATTTTTAGGCTGAATGCCTGGGTCTGGAGAAACTTTTATGTATAATACAGATGTATCCAAAAAAGGTAGCTAGAGGGAAATAGAAGTAATTTTCAAACAATTAACAGGAGAGAAGGTGTCCATGTGATGTTATCTAGAATGGCCATAATGCAGAATAAGTTTTTTCCAAGTTATTAGTTATTTCTTTAGGAGAAACGGAATTTTTACTGAGAAAAAGGTTTACAATAAACATTGAGGTCATTCAATATTAAGGACTTCGCATTCTGAAGGAATACCAGGTTCCTTGTCACTTTGAACAGCACACAATAAAAGTACACACAGTTTAATTTCTATCACTTTTTGCATGCAATCTCTGCATGTCTAAATTACTTAGTAAATTGTACAGCTAATAATCTGAGACCGCATGATTCACATGTGAGATTTCAGGAAGATTGGACCATATTGGGTAAGAAGTTACACATTGGAATGTGAAGGTTTGGGATCTTGAGAAGAACTGTGAATTTTCTAAAGAGCTTAACGAAAGGAAAGAATATTTACAGAGTTAGAAACTACCAAATAGTAGAAATCTGATCGAAGTTCCTTTTCCTAGGGAAAATCAGGGAGCAAGGACAGAGTTGCAAAGAAAGTAGGGCATGGTGACAGTTTCTGTCCACTTACATGTAATATTTAAAAGAAAATGGAATACAGTTTGTACTTCAATATTTCTGCTTCAAGGTGTAACAAGAAGAGAAAATTACCCATAAATTATAATGAATTGAATGTGTGTTAAGTTCAAACTATAATTTTAATTAGAGACCTGAATATCAGGAAAATATTTTTATTCAAACAGCAAAGCTCATTGTTTGCAGACAAAGGAGCTGGCACAGATGGAAAGACAAAAGTACCTTCTTCTGTCTGTTGAGTTATATGCATATAACTTAGCACAGATGGCAGTTGTGTAGGATTTTTTTTGTAGGAAAAATACTTTTGAGTGATAAAACTGTCTTGGAGCTATCTTCCATAGCACCTAAGACTCAAGAGTGATAGAGAAGGTGGTTTCCAAATGTAGAATCTATCTTCAAAATATATGATGTTCATTTCTTTTTTTAAAATGAGTTGAGGCCAGTGCTGCTCTCTGATCACTGATTCTTTTTGGAAACATACGTGTAGTGAGTGCCCTGGACTTTGTTATGAAGATATGGGCTTCAATCAAAGTTAGTTTTAACAGGGAATGAAAAGAGGAGGCTGCTATTTTCCAGCACTGTTTGAAATAAAAAATAGTGAAGAAATCATCACTCAAGAAATGAGACTTTACGGCTGTGTTCTGTTGAGTGGGCAGGGTAGTGTAGAGGGGTGATTTATTGCAGACACTTCTGTTGTGTCACAATTCACTCAAAATAATGTGACTTATCACACATGCAGACTGGTAGCTTATTTCAAGAGACACAGTTAAATGCTAAACTGAGAACCACGGAAGTGAAAAAGACTATCTTGAAGAGCCGGGGTGTTTATGCATGATCATTAGCCTGTGCTCAGATTTAGAGAAAAGGGGATTTTACAGCCACTGTAGAAGGAACTATCTAAGCACAGCCAGGTTTATATAAGGCCTATGAAGAGACCTGACACACTGTTTGCAGCAGGCTGTATATGAGCTTTAGAATGGTGATTGACAAACATTTCTTCTATTGGCCGTGCTGCCTTAGGCTGTCCTTGCCCATGTCCGCTTTCTGACAGATGCCAAGACAACAATTTGTGGAAGTGTGCAACGAACAGGACCAGGAACCTCATCCAAGTGATAAATTGCATTCTCTCCTTTTTTGGACTATTTTCTGGATATATCCATTTCATAATGTGGGTTACCACATGGCAATCTATGCACTCATTCAGAAAAATTTAAGAACACAATTGAGAGGCAAGGAAAAAAAGCAGAAGGTTAGAGGTTACTGCTTAGACCAGTGTTGCTTAAATTTGTTCAGTTATATTCACAGAGGTTCAGAATTTCCTAAGCATGTTATTATCAGTAAAAATAGCTTGGCAAAGTGTTTGTTCTATAATTTCAACAAATAAGGAGAGTTCTTGAGTCCCAAGGATGCCTAAAGGAGAGCTGATAGTAATAAAAATGTGTCAATTTACAGAATTTTAAAAAATGTGAAAAATAAAATCTTAAATCCACATAGAAATGAGGAATATGTTGGAATTCTGATAATATGCACATTGTCAAATTGAAACAATAAAGAACTTAGTTACTGAAAAGATTGATCAACCGTGTAAAGATTTTTCTCAGCTTCTTTGAGACAGGCTCTGATTAGTCTCTTGGAGTGTGGATGAGGGTTTAATATTCAGATTTTTAGGAAAACAGCTCAGAGTTGAAAAGTAATTTTAGCTATTGTAGGTAAATGCCCACATAATTCAGAATTTAATTCAAGGGACATACAGGAAAACCAGATACATAGATATTGGCACATACTGTGGAAAGGAAGATTTCAAAATGGTTTTATTGTGTGCCTAAAATAAACAATTATACTGTCTTCATTTAGATGTTAAAAATAGTTTCGTAAAAAAAAATCTATAAATTTTAATAGGCAAATTTTATTATCATAAAAAAAACTCTTAACTTAGCTGTCAATGGATAACATTTTAGTTAAGATATTATGCATTAAGGAAATAATTCCCTCTCTGTTTATGTATTTACCAGCTACAAATTTGGAGGGGTTATTTGGGCTTTGGTAACAATATCAATGTAATTGGTATTAGTTAAAGCTAATGTTAAAGTTCCTGCCTGCATATGTTAACCAATCTTCATCTTTAGAAGCTGATACTGGGACAGTGTTATTGAATATAGCCATTAAAGGTTTGGTTACAGTATTCACTTGTATCCTATTGATATGGGAAAGGAATAAATTTTCCAGAGTATTTGTAAGGAAAAATGACAAAGACTAGAAGAGAAAGGAGAAGGTCTGTAACTGTGAAGATGGTTTTCTTCTTTGGTAGTTGGATAGGAACTAACTAGTTGTTTGTCAAACTGTTTTAAAGCGGTTTTTGTTTGGGTTTGTCTGTTTGCTTGCTTGCTTGCTTGTTTCTCCTAACTGAGATAGATTTGATTGTGCTGTCAGGTCATCTCTTGTTGAGTTTATACAAGACCTCTGTAGGTGTCCCAGTGGATTTCAGAGTTGTGTGTCTCTCTGATATATGTCAGCTTCTTCAAGCATAAAGGAAAATACTTCATTTCTTCCAGGAGAATTTTGACCTTCTTTTCATGTTTGGTCAATGTGAAATGCTTGTCAGAACTTTGAGTTTCATGGAATTATACCACACCTTCCTTCCTACACAGGTTATGTGAACCTTCAATATTCTAGTCAGAGAATCATCCTGACATTTCAGTATTGCCACTTATATAAAAATTCTCTTTATCATGAAGAATTCAATATTTTTTTTTTCCTCAGGGTCTTGCTTTAGGACACAAATCCAAAGTGAAATATTTCTTTAAATTCTTTGACACCCTATGTGTTCCATACACTGAGTTCAAACATTTTTTCTACATTCTTATGTTGTAAATTTTTTGTGTTCCTGGCTGCTTCTTTGGTGGAAAAGATCAGCATTCATGTCTATCAAGTACAGCAAGATTGCAGCATGCTGCCCTATTATCGCTGTGCTGTTGGCTTCATCTGTTTTTTTTTTTCATGGAGTCACGAGCAGCTATTGCTCACCTTCTTGCAAGAACTCCCATCGGCTATCTCCTGAAATTTTCTGTTATATTTTGCCAGTCAAGTTCCTCAGTAGGTCTCTTCCTTGGAGTCTAACACCTATTCAATAAGTTGAATGTTTACCAGATGTTTTTTTTGCCAGTCAGCCACAAGGATTTCAGCTTTTCTGAGTTTTCCTGATGCTGTTTTCTCTGTGACCCCAGTGATTCCCAACATAGTCAGTCAAGAAATATTAATCTCTTCTCACTATACACAGAATTACACTTCAATCAGATGAACATAACTTATGTTGCATTTCTGCTGGCATGCACCACATGCATCCAGAATCTCTTTCAACTGGCAAAAAAAGGAAAACACAGGACATCCAGCACCGATCACAGCTGTTCCGTCCTCATTCATGCACGTGGCACAGAGCTACTCCTCCAGAGACATAATCATAGTTTCCCTGTCACCTAACTTTCTAGATGGACCTACTCCAGATTTCAACACAGAATTTCTTTACACTCGGTTTTCTGCCATTACAACATACTCCAGACACCTGATATGATCAACGATCCTCAAGGCTCAAGCTTTAAATTCTTCTAAGGGAAACAATACACATATCTCTCTTAAGTAGGCTATTCAGAATCATAGAAACCCAGACCATGAAATGAAACAAACCAAACCAAAGCTCACCAAATCCCTTCATTTCCACGAACAGGATTTGCAGGTGGGTGTCTCAAAAGAATTGTATTAGTTATTCACCCATGATAGTCATTGATGATGTCCTTTGCTGTTGAGAGACTTCATTGTAAGTCAAATGCCACTGTGATAATTCCATTTCCAGGTTAGTAATAAATATGCAAAGAGCAGCAGCCTAATGCAGGATTTTTGACCCATCAAAAATGGACCAGAGAGGTTTATTTCTTTAAGCCTTATACTGTCCCACCATAAGTTAGTTTACCTATTAGTGAGTCTTCATGCATTATTCAGGTATTCTTTTTAATCCCTAGGCTTGTTTGAATCACTAGTTACTTTGAGGTTTTTTTATCTTTATAGTGATACAATAAAGATCAAGGATTAAAAATATGGCACATATTTTTTGTAAGGGTACAAGCAACAGCAATAAAACAGGTAATAAGGAATATGCATACATCAAGATCTGTGCTCCAATACAGTCACATCAAAGATGGCCCATCCCTTTTCTCTCAACAGGGAAGCAGCAATAAAGATACCCAGAATGAGAAAACAAAGATGATGGGCAGCAGCCTTGCCTAAGAATTAGGGAGGATGAAGAATGCAAAACTGAGGTCATAGTTATGCCATGACTGCTTGACTCCCAGGGGTCATAAAATAGCTTGTCAAAATTTTAGTTTTTTATGCCTGATCAAGACAAACATAAGAGGCACGCCAAGGACTCAGTGTCCCCTGTCCTCTGTGTCACACACACACACATAGTCCTGAGCAGACCACACAGAAACACCTCTTGGGGCTTGTGAGTATGAGTGAATGTGTGAAATAGGACTGAATGAGTGCAAGTGACTGAAATCAGTTTTGTTTAAAATAGATATAAGCATCCTCTTCCAAAGAGTCTTAAACTTTTTAACATTGATTCTTACCCTTCTAAGGCTGCCACTTATTAATGAGTTATGTCATGGAAATTTTCATAATACCAACACCAAAAAAGCATTCCAATGTATCCATGGGGCTTCAAGAGATAATGTCCTTGTGGGGAAGACTTTCACCTGCAGTGAAGGCAACTGTATGAGATGGGATTAAAAGGTCCTCTTCCCATCTCCATTTTTGGGAAGTGTATTCCGTTTCCCCCACAAAACCTCTACTTTCTCCTGCCTCCTTCCCAGAAACCCACAGATAAGGCAGCTCTGCTCTGTTTCAACCCTTTTCCTGAGAGATGTAGTAAATCCACTGGCTGCTACTGGGTAGAAGCACAGTTCACTTCTCAGCCCTCTGCCTTTCCTCAGCTGGGGCAGAGGAGACATGTACTAGTACTGCCCCAGGCAGAAGGAAAAACTGTCTGGTAGAGGCAGAACAGAGCACAGCTCATGTGGACTACACAGGACAACGCAAAATATACGTCTATTTTATAATACTGTAGCATCTTAGCACTCAATCCCTTTGACCCCAGTGGCAATTTAGAAGGACAATTTATCATACTGTTGATAATTACTCATCACTGCTATGCTTGCTAGATTATTAAAAGGAATACATTTGTCTAGTTTATATCCAAGATGAGCATTCTCATACCCTGGGAGTCAGTGGTCCATTCATTCCTCTGGGAGCAGTAAATTGGGTGTTGAGTAATCTGTCCTTTGAAATGTGTAAAGAAGCTGTTAAGAGAGCACAAAATATGTTTAGCCAGCAGTACCAGCTGGATGTGAGCCCATCCAGGATATACTCTGCTCAGCTGACAGCTGTTACCAGATCCACATGAGGTTTAGTCTCTAACTCTCTCATGTCTCATTCTGCCTGTCATCCAAGACTTTGTTTTGCTCTGTAGGAGGGAAGGAAAAAGATATAGGGACAATGCAGCATCTGGTACGTACAGAGCTAGGAAGGATTTGCAGGGTGACAGGTATTTAATATGATGTGCACACCACGTTAGACAAGCTCTTGAGTGGAAGGAAGTCCTTGTTATGTCACAAATTGCATCCTTGCACCAAAAACTAAATTACTTTCTGGTCATTCCATCTGTCAGTCCTCTTCCTCTCAGAAGAAAGTTATTAATTTTATTTTTATTTTATTTTCATTCTCTGTCTATTGTAGGAATCAGTCTAGTGACTGGTACATGTCTTATGTGAAAACTGATTCATATGTGTCTGTTGCTGCAACAGGAGAAAGTCCAGATGTCTGCCACAAGAGGGTAAACGGAGATGGAGATTGGATAGCAGAGCATGCCAACACAGGGCAGCAAAGGTTGGACAATCCACTAGGGGAAACATTACTAGATGCCCTGTCTGCACTCTGAGTGACTACACTGGCATCTAGATTCCTCCCAGAGCAAGCGCGTGTAGGAAGGTGAAAGACCTTTGGTGTTGGAGAGCTAAAACATGTTTTAGATATTGAGGTCTTTACATCTTCTTTTTGGAAGTCAACATTTGATTTTACAGGGTTAGCAATAAACATGCTTTACAAAACCCCAAATTTGCTCTTCAACACAGAACAGGAATGTGAAAAGCCTGCTATTTTGCTGTCAGCAAAAATCAATGCCAGCCTTCAAAGGAACAAATAGTAGCCTTCTTGTTGTTAGGTGATGATCTAAGGCAAGCCAAGCTTTCTAGAGAAAGATACAAGCTTTTGATAAACCAAATAACACAGTTAGTCTATAGACATGCTTTGGAACTCACAGATCTCCAGAGCAGAAGGTCAGACATGAACATGGTCTTGGGTAGCCAAAAGCCTGTCGCTTCCCCCAGTTTGGTCTAGCTAAGCGGTTTCCTGTCCCTCATCGGCCTGACCGAGGGCCGCCGGGGTGGGAGCACTGTCCCGGCTGGCTTAGCCCGAGACTGGAGGGCGCTGCGCTCTTCCCCCGCCACTCCCCGTCGGTCC
>VZRZ01007063.1:2701835-2738601 GCA_013398175.1 Climacteris rufus
GGCGAGGGCGGCCGCCCCGGCGGGCTGCGCTCCCTCCCTTCGCACTGAGCGGCTGGACAATAGCGGGAAATGCCCGAGTTACCCTCCATCACACCTTTTATTTCCAATATTAAATGGCTATAGAGTTTATGTGGGAAAGGGTATAAAATTTTGACCCCACTTGTCATGGAGCCGAGGTGGGAGAACCTCTCAGGGACTCGGCATGGGGAAGAGCATCCTGGCAAATTCCCACAGGGGCAGTTTCTCAGGTGGGAAATAGCATGAATCTTGCATGGATCTCTAGTTTCTCGGTGGAACTGTCCCGAGGGTTTGCCAAAGAGTAGCATATGCTACGCAGTTCTGTAATGTACAATTTTCTGTTAGATAATATAGTTTCATCTTTCCCTGTGTACTTGGCCATCCCACTGTCATCTCCTCAACCCACTCGCTAAGAGCTCCCAGAGAAGTAGGTCAGTATCTCCAGATGATGTTTCTATTAGACACTGGTGAGTTTCTGCACTGCCGGCTGTCTAGAAGGCAGCATTGTGACCCTTCCATTTATGCACATACTGAATGAGCCGTGCTTCAATTATTCATTCTGGTGCTATTGCAACCTTCTGCAGTTTCTCTTCTCCAGGGACATGATGTGTAACAAGAGTTTGAAACACTTCACCAGTGCAATCCTATCTAGGCATATGGCAGCTGTTTGCTTGTTCTAGCCATTTTGAAGGGTTAATTTGTAGCACTAAAAGATATGTCAGCGAAGAATGAAGATTCCCGATAGAGCAGCATTACCCTCTACATTCCTTCTGTTTCCCTCTAAAAAGCTGTAATTCAAAGTACTGAATGGTTCGTGGACTAGGCTCTACAAATGAGGTTTGTATTTTCCATCTGAAAGAAGAAATGCCTTCAAAGTACATTTGGTTACCATAATGCAGAACCTATGGCTTCAATATAGAATTGATTTAAATGTGACCATTTGTTGGTGTTGTAGACATTTGCTGTTTTGCAGATGAAGAAACAGATGCAGAAATAAAATACATTGGAACAAGAGATTTGGCACCAAAACTCGGAACCCTGTTCGTTGTTATTTATATTTTACCAGTGTTGTTGTTATTTATGTTTTACCAGTGTAATCACCTGTCCATTTTGTTGTACTGTCCACTGATAAACTGTGAACCATTCGTATTTTCCAAATAGAGAAGGCTGGGTGGGCCCACAATGGCAGCAGCTGTACTTCTGAACGAACAGGATAACTATCCTGTGACCTGTAGTCACATAGTGTGTGATAGCTTTTATATTCTCCATTTTAATAAACGGTGTATCTCTGAACAGCAGCAAGGCTGCCTGTTCATCGCCAGCTCTTGGAACACTCGCTCTTGTATAAAATACTAACCTAGATGAACACAGGCACGCAGAGAAAAACAATATGTCAAAGGTGTAGAGAGACAAGAAAGATCGAACCCTCTGTGCAGAGCACCCTGTAATACAAAGACCAAAAGAAAAAGAGGCCAGTGCTAGTGGAAAGTGGGCATGCAGTGAGCCTCTGGGTGATCACTGCCATTCTGCCAGAATTTCACACATTCTTATGGTTAGTTATAGACAGAAAACATTGAAATGAACTAATATGATAGTGACAGTAATTTTCCGAGGAGGAGAGTATCTCTGAGAACATAATCTTTTCAGCTGAGAAATGCCTCCCTCCAAGAGATACTCATCTCTGCATTGACTCTTAGGCAAGAGAACAGAGAAAAAAAATAGTTTAAAATTTCTAGAGTCTTCCAGATGCTGCAGTCTAGGGCTTTGTTAGCAGCATCTGAGGTCAGATGTTAGGATTTGGTGGGGTTTACTTCTGAGCTCTTTCCATTCAGCCATCTTTTGAAATTGACAAAGTATGCAGCATGCATTCTACTCCAGGGTGCACAGTTAAGGAAAATGATGTTTCACTGAATTACAGTTTGCTGACTACTCTGTAGGGGTGAGGTTCTTTGTGCCATCTTGGAGGATATGTTCAGACTTAGCAATTTGATAGTTCATCCTACAATATTCAAAAGACTGGCTCTGATTTTCACCCAGTAGAAATTAAAAGCCTCTTACTTCTTGTTTGACACCCAGAAATTTAGTATAGATCCCATTGGCCAACCAATCCAAGCTGAAATAAAGTCAGGATTTTGTTTTTCCTGTCAGCTTTTCTTCACCTTTTGCTTTGACCCATTCCTAGATAAGGAAATTTGCATGATATTCAAATGAGATAAGCCAGTAGTACAACTGCTGTGCTGCCAGTGCTCTGTCAATACCTAGTCTACCCTGAGTGCTTTCTTGTCTCTGTAAAGCTTCGCTCTAGTTGCATGCTTCCTCCAGACAGGTTAGAGAACAAAGGAGGAACTCCTGCTGCATCTAATCAAAGGTCTGAGGTTTCCAGCAGAGGTAACATTGCCAGAATCAGACAATCACAGAGCAAGCAGTAAGTGATTACTCCAGGGGCTAATAATTGATTACTAGGGCCCCATTGGGAAACAGTAAAAACTCATAAAGTCCTATTTCTGCCTCTTCACCCTCCAGCTGCTTAATTCACAACATGCATGTTTTCTGCTGTGCCAGGGCCTCAGCCATGAGGAAAACTGTCCATATTGGGTTAAGGAATCTGGGGAGACTATGGTAATGACTACTGGAATGAGTTGGAGCTAGACAAGAGAGTCAAGGCTCTGTTGTCAGGAGGAATACCAGGTCATCTTTATTCCAATGTACACAAAGGCTTACTGTCTGTTACATGCCTGCTTGTGACTGTCATGGCTGGCACTTAAGCTCCGAGGAAAAGATCCTGCAGTCATTGGTCAGGAGCAGATGCAGAGAAAATGTTTATTGAAATCAACAAGCTGCCTTGGTGAAATCAACAAGCTGCCTTGGTGCTGCCCTAGAAGTGTATGCTGCTTTGCAACTACAGTGAATTTAATAAATTTGGATGTTTCTAATATATCCCTAAGTCTATGAAGAGAAATGGTCACATCTTTCCCGTTTATTTTTTCACTATTCCAGGAGGTTCTAACAGAATTGGCTTTTGCTCATTTTACATATTAAAGGCTATTTGTAGAATAAGAGTGAGAGATTTAATTTAGATTTTGGATTTTTTAAAGGAAAAGTTGAGATTCTTGACTATGGTTGCAGATTAATTCAAATATTTGCTTTGGTGAGTCATGGGGCATAACAGGTGAAGGCTACAAACTGGGTAAACATGGTTATCTTAACAGGCAGATCTTCCTTAAATTATTTCAGAAGATTCAAAGCTCATATTCTGTATGCTTTTAGTATGTGCCAGTCCTTCAGAGAGGCCACAAGCTGATTAACACTGACACAGTAACTGTGTGAGGGTGTCCTGGATCTGCTTTTGCTCAGTGTTTTCTTAGATGACCTGGATGGTAATATGAGTGGGTATATCACATTTTCCAGGGACATAAAACTGTGACACTTGAAATATGCCTGAGAAAAAGATTAGAATTCAAAATTTTTCCGACAAATTGGAAGAACTTTTAGGAAAAGAGACGAATGAAATTCAGCAGGGATAAATACAAGGTGCTACAATAAGGCAGAAATTGCCAACCAGATAAGCACAAGACAGAAGTAAATGACTAAGTTGCAACTCTGCAGAAAATAATGTCCTATGATAGATCACAAGCTGAACATGAGTCAATGTCATGCTGTTGCAAATGAAGGCAAACATCTTGCTGGGATATGTAAAAGATGTGGAAGCCTGGAAGACATGAAGCAATCCTTTTGCTCTGTTCAGCATGGCTAATGCCTTGGAGGCTGTGCAAAGTTTTGGTTATTGCACTTTGAGACAGGTGCAATTCAGTCAGAGGCAGTCCAGAGAAGGGCAGCAGGACTCATCACAGGTCAGAAAAATGTGACCTGCAAGATGATTTCAAATAACTGTAATTTTTAGACCAGAAATTTGACAGGGGAATATAACAGTCTTCAGACAAAAAATAGAGGAGGGAATTATCTTTTCTTTGGGCTCATGGTGGATGGAGCAGAAAGTCAAAAAGTAGCAGAAAGGGTGATTACTTTAAACTTCAAGAATAATTTTCTATGACCTATGATAATAAAAACTGTTGAATATTTGATCTAGGGAAGTTGTGAAGGCATTTCAAGAACAGGTTAGACAATTATCTGTGAAGAATCAAATAAGGCTAGTGATCCTATCATGGGAAAGCACCTTGGACTGTTTAATGTCTTAAGTTCTCTTCTAGACCATTCTTCTATCATTTTATGAAGGCAACGTGATCATTTTTTGTAAATGAAATAAAAGCAGTCTGCTGGCCCTGTTCTGATGTTTGTCTGATATCCAGGGGTAGCACAGCACCAAGACCAGAGACTAGCTCTTTCTGAAAAGAGCCTGAAAGAAGACTAAGAGCTTACTAGAAGACAATTAGAAGAGGTCTCACTTTCTGGAAGAAAAGGGAGGGAATGGAACATTCTGATTTCTCTGGAGCAGATGCTTGACTGAATCAAAGAATGCTGAAAACAATTATATGCAAGAAGAAAAATCAGCAAAGATTAGCTGTTAGTAAAATTATCTGAACAGAAAATACAAACTCTTCTAGTATTTTATTCCTTGAATGAAAGGCTGTAGTCCAAAAATGTTTTTTTTAGAGGTAAAATGAAATAAAGTAATGGAATTCAGAATAGGAATAAAGTAAAGCATAGTTCTGCAATTTATATTTTCAGGCACTTATCCAGGGACAGAAATTCTGGGTCCTGTGGTATTCATGGTTTAACATATATTGTTTAATGTAAATGGAGCAGACAGTCCCCTGTGCACGGTGAAAAATCCTGGATCTCTGTGAGGAGACAGGTAGAAAGTACAAAGGGAGCAATGATCAACTCTTTCAGATGCTACAGTGGTGGGCTGCATATGAGATCCTGAATAGAACACATTCTGAATCCAACCAAATAATTTTTTAATCCTCTAAAGAGAGAGGGATTTTTTTCTCTCTCCTCAGGCTTTAGATCTGTTCACTCAGACAAGAAGAAAAGCTCTTAGAGAAGTTAAATACATACTGAGAGTAGTGGAAGTGTTTTTATACCAAGCAGGCAATAGGGAATTTTTTCTATGAAAACGGGTACTCCCTGGGACTGTAAGGCTGCAAAGCAACTGCTGGAAAGAATCAGTGTTGAGTGAACAAGACAAGGAGAAAATGAAGAATTAGGCTGCACTTTTTAGTAAGCTGTTTTCATGGAGTTGTTCTCAGTGAACATATTTGCTTAATAATCTGTTGTAATTTAAACGCTCTTACACTGGAATTATCCATAAATTGATAGAAATGCTGATATTTTGATTTACTCTGGGACACACAAGCACAAACTGACACTATGACTGTGATTGATTTCCCCCTTCTCCCATCTTCCATTGCTGCTGGAACACCTTGAGGAAAATAATTATATGCTTAGAAAGCCAGTCACTTGATGGCCCAGATATTTCAAAGTGAATTCACATCCCTTCCACCTAAGGACTGAGCAGTGCTTCACATTGGCTTGTACCACTTTGCCTGAGTTTATTTTATCATTCCTCTTCCCATCCTTCCCTTTACTTTCTTTACTTCTCATATGAGTGTATGAAACACAGTCTTTATTAGAGAGACACAAAAGGTATCCAAAAGAAGGAAGTGATCCAGTGCTAAAGGAGGTTTAGTTTTGGAACAAGGTGGTTCTGGAAGGAGATAAAGCAAATATAGCTAGTGTAAAAATTCCTATTTTTACTGTTAGGAGGAGACAACAAGGTGAGGGGGTTATTCTTTAGGAAACTTGTGAGGAAATCTGAGACAGGCAATGCAGAAAAATGCTGAACATGCTGGAGGGGGTTCTGCAGATAGTAAGTTTTTCTTCTGGTGGAAGATGTTGGTAATTGCCTTAAAAATGAGTGGTGTTAGACAGAAGTAGTTACAAGGAAGGTAGGTAACTGAAAGAATTTGAATAGACAGAGCACTGTCTTGAAATACAAACTGAATATGAACATTTGGGTTTAGGGTGCATGACTGGAATTTTTCAGTGTGGTTATGAGGAAATTGTGTAGGCTGTTGCAAATGGCCCTTCTTTCAGTATGAGCTGCATATTTAATGCAAAGTAATGATATCCAAGGCTGCTTTTAAATAAAGCATCTGCATAACACAGTTCAGAGCAGCCATGTCCTTCATGATCTTTATATCATGTCCAAGTAGGGTCTAAAAGTCAGGTAAAACCTGCCAGTGCCTTGCTGCAGTTGTTATTTCAGTATTTTAACAAAATTATTTTCCTATAAGCAAAAATCAGAGGCATCAGCTTCAAGCTGTCAAAGACAATTTTGCCTAGGAGGAAACTGGCTGGTCACACAGATGAGCTGGGAATGTGTGAGCACTTGACAGGCACTGAGCGCTTCCTCACTGTGGCTGAGGAACTGATGAGTGAACAGCAGCGTCCAGCAGCGCTTTTTGATGGCAATGCCAAAGCCTTTTACCAGCAGCTTCCCAGTGCAGATGCAGTTTTACAGAAATACTCACACAAGCATTGCTGCTGCCATTATGAGGGGACTGGCATTTTTTAAATACTGGCAACAATGTAAAGCTAGAAAGCAGATATGGGGAAAACTTTGTAAAGGTATGTGTGTGTTGAGGACACTGTTCAGCAAATGTTTCTCTCTGTCCCTCCATCCAGGGCTGTGGATTCTGTCTTGTAGGTGGCAGCACCTCTGTGTCAGATTGTCACAGAAAAATCCAAGTTCAAAAGCACAGCTGTGAAAACTTGACTTGTACAGGGTGTTGGGGAGGAACTTCACAGTTCCCTGTTGAAAAAGATGACAAGCTGATTAAATCAGTGGACCAAAATATACTCAGTGTTTAAAAAGTGCAAGCAGAAACTGTGGTTTTCCTGAAGATATTAGATATCAGCTCACAGCCTTGGGATGTCTCATTTGCAACAGTTATAGCCTTCTGAGAAATAATTGCTACTAAAATGGCTAAAAAATTGAAAGAGCTCAGGTTCCAGCTGTCTATAGACCTTCCTCAGAGAGGTCTTGTCACAAGGGGTTTGGCAGATAAGACCAGTGAAAATTGGGACCTACATGTTTCTGGTTGTAAAGGGTCAGTATTAATAAACGTGACAATTACTAACGCTGCTAATTTACTTTGCTGCTTTTAATTGTATATCTGCAGACATAAAGAAAAGAGCGCTACGCTATGGGCCAAGTATTGGATAAACTTGGTTCATTAAAAGCAATTGATATTGAAGATCACTATATGTCTTGCAGAATGTCATGGTTCATCAAGAACTCCTGTACCATACCAGGGGAAGTCCGTGTCTCAAAACACTGTCTAGTGACAAAAATGAGGGAAGTCACGTGCACTGATTATTCTTTCGCTGGTTGTTTCTTGATCTGTCTGCCAATTCAGTGGGTACAAAAGCAGCAGGATTATCATGGATAATAGGAAGAAATTCTTTCTTGTGAGGGTGATGAAGCACTAGAACATGTTGCCCAGAGAGGTTGTAGATGCCCATCCCTGGAAGTGCTCAAGGCCAGGTTGGATGAGGTCCTGAGCAACCTGGTCTAGTGAAAGGTGTCCCTGCCCATGGGAGAGGGTTGGAACTAAATGATCTTTAAGGTGTCTTCCAACCCAAATCATTCAATGATGCAATGATCCTGTTGGACAACTGGAGAATGGGACCAGAAATAAGACTCGGTAGCATATGTGGACTTTGACTGCCACCTCCTTTTCCCCACACAGAGTTTTCATTCTGAAGTATTACTGGCCTCTGCTAAGTACATGATGCTTGTTCTCTGGCTCCTGGTCTGTGCCCTGACCCAGCAGGAGGAGGGGCAGAAATGAAAATGACAGAGCATAAATGAAAGATACATGGATCTTAATGCATTTTATCACCTTCTTCACTAAACTAGAGCTGAGTGAATTTCGAAATTGAGATGTTGCAGCGTGCTGACAGTGAAGAGCAGCACTGCAGTGCAATTCAGTGTTCTCTGAGTTTCTTTACAGTAATGAAACAGCAGGGCATGTAAAGAAATGAATGTGGGTTTTTAGCTGAGTGTGATGGCTGATGTTAAAAGACAGCATGTTTTCCTGACTTACCTGTCAAGACATGCTAAAAAAACTCACAAGGAAAGCAGTATTCGTGTAGGAAAATGCCCCAGTACGTAGAGAGGTTTTTTTTCAGATGGATTTGCAAAGCCTGCTGTCAGAAAACACTAGTCAGTAGCATGTGACATTTTCTGAAAGTATATTTTAGTGTAGCCTTTGATGGTTAAAATTACCAAAGCAATGTTTCCATTGATGAAACATAGTGTTAAAAGTTCATTTATCAAGCAGAGTAAAACTAATCTCAGCCTTTCTGCAAATTTTCTGTTAACTGCAGGTAATCAGGATGGAGCCTGGATTTACCCAATTTGTGACAATTTTTGGATTGCTAAATCAGCTCATAGCAGGCAGTGAGTTCAGCCATAACTATGAAACAAAAATGCTTTTTGTTGTCATTGTGTGTAACCCCAGCTGGCACTCAGCTATCCATTGGTTCCCTTAGGGGACTACTGCTGGACTCCACAGGTTCATCCTAACTTGAGATTTGATGATGAGCCAGCAAGAACCAGCATATTCCCTGTAGCTTTTACTCAGGTGGGTGATGTGGCAGGTCTTAGAGAAATGACTGGAGGGCAGCATTCCAATGAGTGGTGGAAGGGATTGAAAGCAACTTCTGCAGGCAGAGTTCCAGGAAAAAAATGATAATTATTTGCTCATTCAAGTGAGAAAGAGAAAGGGAGGGTGTGGCTATGAAGCTATAAAAGAAAACAGAAAAGAAAAATCTAAAACTTGTTCTTTGTTTGACTAGGACCTTACATAGCAGTTACATTCAAATCATATATTGGCTGATACAAAGTGCAGGAGCACAAACTCACAGAAAGAAAATTGAAGACATAAAAGTGTTACAGAGAGAACAATGAACAAACCTTGAGAGCACACCACAGATTCCAATATCTCTTGTAATATCATCACAATCTCAAGTACAACAGTCTTCAACAGGAAGGTGTAACACAAAAGGTGCAATTCCTGTAAAATATAGGCAGTCAAAATTACTTTCCTATTTGGTGCATCTTTGTGGGACTCAAGTTCCACAGGTTCCTCTTAGTTCCTGGACAAATAAACCTACTATTAACAGTTGTTTTCATTCTTAGTGAGGAAATGAGAAAAGAACATGAAAGAATCACTGCAAGATTTTGCCCAAGTGATGGTGCTATACCATGCTGCTGGATGACTGAGAATATGAATGAAAGTGGCAACATGGAACAGGAAGGAAAGCCAATACAGCCTGTGTTTAACAGGAACATTTACTCTCATCTTGATGACCTTTACTTTAATGTCTCTAAGTATTTGTTACAACTAAATATTGAAAGAAAATTGATGAATACTGCATCAACTCTGAGAATAGCCCAGACATCTCCTCTTCTGGTGAGCATGATTAGAGGACAAAAGTATTCATTCAGCTGCACTGAAGCAAACTGTTCTTTAGACGCATAGAGGATAGTGTGGTTCAAAAAATTTGAATATCTACCTATACTGTAGGTATATTTACCTGTAGTAAACACCTACCGATAGTCTCTGAAGTGTTGCTAGACTTTCATTTGTTATCAGAGGGAGTGGGGATTTTCCTGAGAGCTAAACTTTACTTCGCTGGAAGGAAGTAGTGTAGAAAAACTGCTAGAAAAAGCCATGGTGTGTAACGATAAAACAGAATGGATGAAGGGGTTAGAGTTCAAGTTGGTTCGAGAGAAATTATTCCAGTGTCATTCTGCCTACCTAGTGTTTCCACTTTGTCCCTCACAGGTCAGTTTACCCAACTGAGGTTAAAGCAAAGAGATTTTTTTTTTTTTTTCCCAAATGTTCCTGAGGATGTGGGCTACATCACCACTTCAGGAAAACCTATTAATAAGTGTGTGATCAGTGGGACTGTCTAAACAGTTTTTCTTTCTTTATGAACATTTAAAGTCCCCATGCTTCATAAGTTATTGGGAAAAACATTTATCTTTTTCCTGTATAAACTCCTACTGGAAGAGAAAAATTACAATAATACTCTGTGATGCTGAACCCATCTGCATTTTCCTTGGTTTCCCAGTTTTTGTCTCCAACCCAGAAAAGTCTTCTGTAAACACTTCTAAATTTTCTTTCTCATTGCCTCTTAAGAGTCTCTCATTTGTATAGTCATTGCCTTCCTCTTCACATTCTCCTTTAGCACTGCTGTGGTACTTACTGGATCTTGCTTGTTCGTTCTAGTTTGTCAGATGATGAAATAAAACCATTTTTACTTCATAGAGTCATAGAATCATAGAGTCATGTAATGGTTTGGGTTGGAAGGGACCTTAAAGTTCATTTAATTCCACCCCCTCCCTGCCATGGGCAGGGACACCTTCCACTAGATAGGGTTGCTCAGAGCCTCATCCAGCCTAGCCTTGAACACTTCCAGGGATGGGGCATCCACAGCTTCTCTGGGCAATCTGTTCCTGTGCCTCACCACCCTCACAATGAAGATTTTTTTTCCAAATATCTAATCTAAATCTACCCTCTTTCAGTTTAAAGCCATTCCCTCTTGTCCTGTCACTCCATGTCCTTGTGACAAGTCCCTCTCCCGCTTTCTTCTAGGCCCCCTTTAGGTACTGGAGAGCTGCAATAACGTCACCCTGAAGCCTTCTCTCAGTTGAACAAATCCGACTCTCTCAGCCTGTCCTCACAGAAGAGGTGCTCCAGCCCCCTGATCATCTTTGTGGCCCTCCTCTGGACTCACTCAAACAGGTCCACATCTTTAATATCCATGTCTAGGATATTAAGCTTAAATATCTTAAGCCAGATGAGAAGTTTAAAATAAAACTCCTGTAAATAAGTCCTGTTCATTTTTAAAGAAAAATTTCCCATTTGCCTTTGGAATAACCTGAACTGCACTGCTTGTACTCAGCATTCTTTCTCATAAAGTGTCTGTCACTCCAGTAGGTCTGTTGCTGGTATGGTCTCTCTGGGAGTGTTCTTATGCTTCATATAGTTTTACCTCCACAGGCAAAACAACCCAGGACCTTTGTGACAAATTCTCCTGCTACTTGGCTTTTAGCCCAGCGACCTGGAGCAAGGAAATGGCCCTCTACTCCATCCTGTTTGAGTTCTCTGAGTCCTCTCTCTTTAGAGCTTGTTTGCAGTGTGCGGTCTGCCTTTGGGGCCTTCCTCTCTCACTGTCTTAACTGAGATCTTTATGGTATTCACTGCCAAAGTGTCAGATACTTTATTTTACCAATCAAAATACCTTCTGGTATTTCAGGCCAGACTCTTTGTTAATCCTTTATGCCAGTGTGATCTGCCTCCTGGTGCAGCAATATAGTTCCTGCTGGAGAGATGGGATGCACCAATAAAGGCTTATTCCACAGTCTCAGCATCTCTTGTGCACACCAGGAAAAGGAAATGCACACATAAACCAGGCTAAAAAAGGAAATTATGTCTGGGGGGTGGGAAAAGAAATTATTTAACTTTGGCATTACTGTAACTGTAATGGGATCCATGTGAAAATTCCTACTGTTGAAATTATCTCATTGTTTTATGTCTAAGGTAGTGGCATTAAATAAATACTGCACAGCAACAGACTTCTGGTTTTCTCAAGCTGTGGTTTCCAGTCTCCTCTGGCCTCTGCTTTCACAGAAGCTGTTTGTCCCTGAACTCCTTCCCAGCAATAGCTAGATTTTTCACTAATTAGTGCAGGTGTAATTTTCATGATTGCTTATCAACAGTTGGTTTAACTGCATGTGCAAAACAACTTTAGAGTATTCGGCATATTTTCTGAACTACAGTTTAAACTCAGATGTTCTAACAATGTTTTCTGTTCTTCTACTTCTGACCAGTGTTAGAGTACGTTTCTTTGCTTTGTAGATTTAGTCCTGTTTTCTTGAGTCCTTGTTTTCTGTATGTGGTGGAGAGTTGGATTTGTGTAACGTGTTCATTTAGAAAAGGATGTAAAAAAAAATATTACATTTTAAAGCATTAGTTTGCTAGAATAACTCCTTACTCCCACCTAGGATTTATTCATCTATCTTCTCTATTAAAACCCCATTTTGTCTGTCTAAGTTAATGTATTTTTAAATATACGCAGTAGCCAAAACGGAAGATGCAGTGTATCACCCTGGCATTTCAAATGTGTATGACAAATTCTCTTGAATGATGTGAAAGAAGAAAAATCTTAATGTCAGAACTATTGTGTTTGCATTTTGGTCAGTGAATATGCATCACTTTACATAACATCATTTTAGCTTAAATGGAGTTGATAGGGCTTCAGTTGAAATAGCATGTGTAATTCATTTTCAGGAATGCAGGCTAACAAGGGTGTCTTCTGCCAAGAAACAGCCTCTCCATTTTCTTTTCCTGAGCATGGCTGAAGTTGAGGCACTTGAAAATAATTTTTGTCTTTCCACGGATCTTCGAGTACACAGAAGCTGGTTTATTATGTTAAAGAACTCTCCCTTGACTCAAGGAAACATTCAAAATTAAGCACTTTCTATGGTAATGTCATACATGTTTGTCATGTAAGTATGACTTACAGTTTCCAAAAGGCATCCTGAATGCTTCAGACAATGTTTTACCTCTCAGGATTGTGCCAGAGTTAAAAAAACCCACATTCATCAAAAGTAGAGAAAGGCCAGAGCCATAAGTGAGTCACTGATTTTGTTGCTCTTGTACTCTTTATACAGATTTTGCTTTTGAGGGTGTACTACAATTAATTTCTCTTTGATGTTGGAAGGACTGCTGCATTTGCATCATTATCTGATGCTCTTAATCTGTATTGGATGAGTAGAACAGACAGTATGTGGTATCTTGGGAAAAAAATCTTGCTAACTATAGTTCAAGAAGGATGTTCATTATACAGGCTTTCACTGATTCAGATAATTGAAACATTTGCAGCTGTCCTTAAATATTAGGGTGAGAGCTAGGAAGAACAGGGCTTTGCTCTTGCAGTTTACAGGATTTTAAGAACCTTTTAATAACCATTAATCCAACTGTACTGCTTCAGTTTCGTTTCATGTCTCATTCTTCAGTGATATTCTGGGCAAAACTCCCACTGAAATTAAAGGACTCTTGCATAAGGTAGGACTAGGGAATCTGGATCATTAATATTTTGGAATAAAAAGAAAACCCTTGTGGGTTTTACTAGCAGGTCTGTCCTGCAAGTCTAGAAATGGGGTGACCTTTCTATTGTTGAATGTCCTTTTGAAAATCCGTAAGTCTCAACAGAAGAGTAAAACTAATTGTCTTTTCACTGGTGGATTGATTCTGTTCCAGGACAGAAAAATCACCTCCAGCAAACACAAAGATATTAAAATTACCTGGGTCATGCAAATGGTGAATTCTGACTTTCTTTTCAAGAAAGTTTTGCAGCTCTTGTTCTATTATGTGAGTGAGTACCATTTTAGCCCCTTCTTTTCAGGTCATTAATTTAGTGTCAGTACCTTTGAGAATTGTTTAGCTCCATCGTGTGTTTTGTACCTCCTATTCCAAAATTAGTTTATGGACTTGTTCTCTGTGGGCTGCCATCCTGCTGGTACTGACTAGAGTAAAGACAGTAGCATACCAAGTTTATCTTTGTTTAGTTTTAGGATCTGCTTAGCTTCATTGCATACTTTTGTGGTGTTGGAACAGTAAGGAATGGAAGGGTAGGGGACAAAGGGCCCTGATTTGTGTGTCAATGCAATGAGAATAACACAGCTGCTGTGTATGACATGCTGAAGACCCACTTTTCATCTCTAGTCTGGGTCTTTCACCTCACTCTTCAGTTTTAAAACTTAGGTCATGGCATGAACTGAAGGCTGATACCACAATGTCCGTGGCCAGCTTCGCATCCCTGGTGCTATCTCTTCCCTGCTGGAAGAAAACTATACCAGTAAAAGACTTGGGCATGAGACACAATTCCTAGGGAAGGAACAGGGCATTTTGAAAGATTTATCTTTCAGAATTACTGTGCCAATACCCAAGATCAAAGTTGTCATGGGTTGCCTCAGTTCATGGCACCCCTGTAGCTAGATGAGTCTTCCTAATGACTGGCAAACTATTCTTAGAGCAGTTTAGTGTGAGGCAGTTATTAGATACTTTCTAAATTATTTTTAAAAGAACCGAAATAGTCCTGAAAGTGGTGAGTGGGAGCTGTCAAGGAAACAACTTGCTAATGGAAATGCATCATAATTAGCTGCCTTATTTAAGTGACTTGCCACTAAGTTATTTGGAAGAGCTGATAAATAAGGCACAGCAGCAGCACAGGGTCTTTGCAAATCAACTGAGTGACCCAACATTTAATAAGTGAGCTTATTACAGAGACATTAGTTTTCAAACAGAAACAAGGATAGTGGTCATTTGAAGAAGCATAAAGTCGGATTCACTATGAAGTTTATTAAGCTATTTTGTGTTTTTGTGCTTTTGGCCAGCAGTGATGTGCTTGCAGTATCCTCCCTGACTCCTGAGTATGCTGAGCAAGCTCTGGAGCTCAGGCAGCATTTTAGAACCAGGCTGGTTGCTAAAAATGCAAATGCCAAATCCTTTTGTGTCATTTTTTGTCTCAAGAGCATGCAGCCATGTCACAGTCATCCTGGTTCTCCATGCAGCCACAACACGGTGATCACTGGAATAACAATGAATGAGTATGAATCAGAAACGTCTAATAGCCCTTATAAGTTTGCCTTTAGGGCTTGGTTTTCTAAGCTGGAAACTGGAATGAGCCTGCCATGTTAGATGTAGCAGTCTGCAAAAATAATACTGCTGAACCAGAAGCTGAGCTCACAAGTATGACAGTTTGGGATTTAGTTCTTTGTGGGATATTAGGGTCG
This sequence comes from Climacteris rufus, assembly GCA_013398175.1. Lineage (NCBI taxonomy): Eukaryota > Metazoa > Chordata > Aves > Passeriformes > Climacteridae > Climacteris > Climacteris rufus. Next base: position 2,716,690 of record VZRZ01007063.1, read on the forward strand.
ATTAGTATTGTTTAAATGGCAGCAGTAGCCAAATGCTATACAGGCATGGGGAGAGAAAGTCATTGCCCTGAGGAACTCATGAACTAAGTGGCAAAGTTAGGAAAAATAAAGACAGCATGGAAGAAGACACATGACAATTAGCTATGGATTATTAGTTCCATTGAAAATGCTTCAATTTTCTGCATGGAAAATAATCTGTTAGACCTGCCGTTACCTGGTTAATTCCATATAAGTGTCATGGCTAGGATTATTAAGCAGTGAATGTTAACTGTGAGAAGGCAGTAGCCATGGGATTCAGTTACAGAATCAGGAATCATTACTTAGGAGGTCTCTAGTCCAAACTCCTGCTGAAAGCAGGGCCAACACTGAATGCAGAGTAGGTTGCTCACAGCTTAATCCAGTCCTGTTTTTAAACTTCCTCAGATGGAGATCTTGCAGTGTCTCTGGGCAAACTTTTTCATTCTTAGTTGCCTCATCATGGAATTATTTTGCTTATAACTAGTCTGAACCTTCCCCTTTGTATTTTATGACCATTGTCTTTTATTCTTCCACCATGTTCATCAGTGAAGTACCTCACACTGTCATCTCAGTAACCACTAAAGGCGCTGGAAGGCTGCTACCAGATTTCCCCAAAGTTTTCTCTTTTCCATGCTAAACAAGCCCAGTTCCCTCAGACCCTCCTCATAGGGCAGGTGCTCCAGACCACAGACATTTTGACTGGTCTTATCTGGAATCACTCAGCTGCCAACTAAAGAGGAATAATCGCAGCCTGTGGTTACTGGCTATGTTCTGTTGATGCACCCCAGAGTGCTGCAAGCCTTCAGTACCTGCAGGGCACAGCACCATCTCAGGTACAAATTATTGTTTTCCTGGACCCCTATATCCTTTTCAGTAGCACCACTCCCCAACCAGGCAGTCACCAGGCTGCACCAACACACAGGTTAGCCCATCCCAGGTACAGGAGTTTGCATTTTTCCTCACTGAATTTCTTTTCAGTCTATTCCACCAGCCTGTCTAAGTCCCTCTGATTAGCAGCTGCGCTTCCAAGTATATTGGTCAACCATCTGTTTTGGTGTAATCTGCTATCTTAATCAGTGGGCATTGTCTCCTTTTCAGAACATTGATAAATCATGTTGAAGAGGACATCTGAAATTAAACATTAAACACTAGTTCCTGAGTCTGATATCCCAGTCAGCTTTTCACTTTTCTAGTAGTCCTCTTATCTAGCATCATAACTTAGACAGGGGAAGGCTCTGGGAGAATATAACAAAAGGCTTGCTAAAATGTAAGTGACATCTGCTGATCTCTTCCCACAAGAAGGCAATCAGTTTGATTAGACACAGTCTGTGCTCAATTAAATAGCATGTGCTAAATTACGTGTCCTTTGACTAGAAATGTGTTCAAAGAAGAACATTCCATTATTTTCCTAGGGCCAAAGTCAGGGGCTAACTGGTCAACCAGCCTGTAGTTTCGCAGATGGTGTCACTTCTCCTTTCTGAAGATGGGTGCCACATTTGCCTTTCTCCAGTCACTAGGGACCTCTTTTGATCTCCATCTCACCTTTCAAAGATGATAGACAGTGGTTTAGATCTAAAGAATTACAGAAGTGTAATTGAGCTTTTATACAACTTTGTCCTGTGGAATTAAGGATGAGAAACCAGATATATTTATATAAATAAAATTTAATTCTTTGTTTAAATTTATTTCAATAATTATTAGGGGGAAAAAGCTTAATCAGAATTATTTACTACACAATATGGATAGCTATAACTGCTAGTTTAGTGCACTGCTTTTAAAGCAGTCATATTCAATGTAGCAGAATAATTATTAAGCAGAGATTGGTGTTACTTACCTACACCAACAACTGGGAAAATCTCTTTCACTCAGCCTCGAGGAATAACCTTGAGGAGTGTCCCCACTGAAGGGAATGATCTTAGGGAGGTATGCTAGAAATCCTTGCTGTGCAAAAGTGGTACTGGTCTTTTATAGTATAAAGTGATTGACTTTAATATGCAGTTCAAATACGCATTTTTTAGATTATGTGTTCTCAGGCTTACTCAGCAAAATGTTCTTTGTGCTGAAAAATGTGTTAGCAGCTTTTGAGATTTTTCTCTTCAGCACTTCTGACCCTCATTTCCATACCAGGGCCTGCACATCCTTGCTGCTCCCAGCATCAGTCAGGGAGCCTCAGTCTTGAGTGTCCTTGTGGTGGGGGTGATACTTTGGTCAAGTGGTCTCAGCATTCTTCAACACTGAGAACAGCAACCCCTCCTTGCTCAGCATGATCACTGATCAGCAGACCCTCTTTGCTCCACTGAACAGAGAACTCTCCTTGCTCAGCCCTTCACTGATAAACTCATGATACAAGTTTCAAGGTGCTGTATCCCTGCTTGGACAGAGCACCCTGCTACAGATGTCTGTGAGAGAACTGATCCTAGGTAAAACTGGGATGTGGATGGGTATTTATTTTAATCTTTGCTATGGTGTAGTTTTCCTGTAATTAAGTGTGAATTTAATTCATTCTTGGGTTCTTATCTATTAGACCTGTGCCTCCGATTTCAGTTTTATTCTCAAGTGTGAAAGAGCAGGGGCTGGGGTTAAGCTGAATCTCTGCTGGTGAGTGATTCTAGGTATCACATCTGGCCAAAGCAGGAGCCTGTTGCCACCTCACAGATTCTATCTGCTTTACTTCTATTACTAGGCCATCTCAGATGATTCAAATATTTACCCCTTTATCCTTTTTAATTCAGGATTTGTCTTCAACCCTCCCCCCAATGAGTTGCATGTTTTGCTTCTGTTCTGCTGGTCTGTGAATTCATTGTTTGCAGGTTGGCAAGGCACCAGTTTTGGGGTGCCAGATGGAGCAGACTGCAAACCAGGCAGTTGCTTCCTAGCTGAATGATATTTTAATAAGCACAGAGAGGTGACAGAAAGAGAAGCTTCTCACTGGAATGACTGGCAGTTTTGCTTCCAGCCTGAAAGCACTAATAGATAATTTTTGGGCTCAGTCAAAAAAAAAAAAAAATTGTGGAAGCTAGAAGCAGAAAATCCTATTAGCTCCTAATTTATCACTCTTTTTTTTAGGGGTCAAAGAAGTTTTTATGTCTGGTCTATTATCCAGTTAGGGAGTTGTTTCCCCATTTTTGGTGTTTGAGTTCTATCTCAGGAATTGTATACTTTAGGAGACTTTCCTTTTACTTACCATTGTGTATTCCTTCTTTTTTTATTATTATTTCAATAATTTTCTCTATTGTCTTCCTTCCCTAAACATTCCTTCTTCTTCATATTTCTTTGCTGCTTTCACAGATTCATGTTGAAGTCTGAATAATGAGGTCTAACAACTTACTTGGCTTCCAGCTTCCACATCCTGTGAAACAGCAAATGCCCTGCAAGGCAATGGCATCTGCATGGGAATCTCTAGAGCATATGTCCTCCCTGCCCTTCAGCTGTATCTGGGTTGTATAATACAGCATTTGTGTAGGGCTTTGTTTCATCCTTGGTCTTACGAATAAAAAAAAAACCACAACAAAAGGGAGCTCTGGCAAAGCCCCAGCAAGCTCTGAGATCCCTCTGCAGTGTGAGCAATACAGTGCTTTGCAGACAGGCTGTAGGATAGTCAGGCTTTGAAAGGAGAAGATTCCTTTTCTTCCAAGTTCAGGTTAAAAAAGCTCCAGCTCTCACTAGGAAAACATAAAAGAGGTGCTGACATCTGAACTGAGGTATGGTCCCATACACTGATCAGAGAACACACTGGAAACTTCTCAGTATTTGAACATAGATCTTCATGTCTATTTAGCAAGATTCCGGTCAGGATTTCAACTGGTGTATGAGCTGTAAATTAATGGTATTCCTGCTAAAATATGCTTCTTTTTTCTTACAGATACGATGATGACACTGAATGTTCAGATCATCTTTGGCTTCCTCTGCTGCATGATTTTTCTTCCTACAGATGGCTTCCCAGCAGACACCAATACTGAATTTCGCTCTGCTTTCTCTGTGGCCAGGACCAGCAGCATGGAAGGGAGCTCCGAGATGGTTATTACCTTTGACAAAGTCTATGTGAATATTGGCAATGATTTTGACCCCAAGACTGGGTTGTTCCGCTGCCGGATCCCTGGAGCCTACTACTTCTCCTTCACTGTTGGGAAATACCCAAAGAAAAACTTGTCTGTCATGCTGATGAGAAACAAGAATGAGGTGCAAGTGATTGTGTATGATGAACATCACCGCAAGGAACGGAAGGTGGCCAGCCAGAGTGCCATGTTGCAGCTTGACTACGGGGACACAGTTTGGCTGCGTTTGCATGGAGATCCCAAGTATGCCCTTTACAGCAACGTGGGCCCCTATACAACTTTCAATGGCTACCTGATCTACCCAGACACTTCTGCCTTCTTCCAGAATGCTCTTAGCTCTAGAGAGCTTGGGCCACACCCTCACACAATTCAGCAACTTCCCAGAGAGCAGAATGAAGCTTCACAGCGACACGTGTTGTCTGATCAACCAAGCAGGGTACAAGACCCTCGCTCTGCATTTTCTGTTGCCCGCTCCCAAAGTCTCCTGGGGACAGATGAAAAGCAAACCCAGCATGAACCAATCACATTTGACACAGAGTTTGTGAACATTGGAAAAGATTTCAATTCCTCCACTGGCACCTTCACATGCCGTATACCTGGTGCATACTATTTCTCCTTCACCATTGGCAAAATGCCCTTTAAGACTATGTCAGTGAAACTCATGAAGAACCACAATGAAGTGCAGGCCATGATCTACGATGACAACCACTCCAAGAGGCGGGAGATGCAGAGCCAGAGCATCATGCTGCCTCTGCAGTATGGGGACACCGTTTGGCTCTACAGCCATCAGCACGATGGCTACGGTGCCTACAGCAACCATGGCAAGTACATCACCTTCACAGGCTTCCTCATCTATTCAGAGGCTCAGCCAAAGTGGCTTCCAGGTGCCAGCTCACCTCAAGGGTCAAACAATTAAAGCAGTCGTGAAAGGAGCATAAGAAGAGCCAGGGTGCCATGAACTTGGGTATAGCTCCTCTTCGAATATCATCCTCTACTTTGAGCATGCTGTCATGTGTCCAGTGCTTTCCTTATGCTGCACGCTTGTGCCCTGTCTGCAGGGCCACTGCTGTGTGTGCCATTCATCCATAGAGAGGCCTTTCAGGTTGTGTCTGTGTGTCCCGTGTTGGTGTTTGATTTAAGCATAAAGCATGAGGTAGTTTTGGGGCAGGGGTGGGGCAGTGTAGTGAGATGCTGAGGACTAGAGAACTACTACAGTCTTATTACACAGATCTCCAGCATCCAGAGAGCAAAGGGTGTGGCAACTTTCCTTGTATATCTGGGGAGGGAATAAATGTAATGAAAATGAATGTAATAAAAATACAAAAGATGTAAATGTTCTCAGTTTGGACTTTGTTGCTACTTTGTGAGACTTGTGTGCTTGTCACTGGCTGAGGTACAGCTCAGGTGAGAGAGAGGCATGGTAAGTGTGTGAGCTGCAGTGTGTGTCACTGAGTCAGTCTGTCTGTGTACATTCCTTTCTATCATGTGCATGTGTGAAAGGTTGGTACCTCTTATGATTTTATGGCAAGTTTCACAGTGTTTGGTGCTTTTGTTTATCTGATATAGATGAAGTCAAGAAGCTGTGCTTGAGAAGCTCAGCTTCCATTTAATGGAAAGAATACATTTAGAAACAAACAAAAGAGTAGGCTTCTAGCTCATGTAGTGAAAGAAAAGGGCTCAAATCTATGAATGGATCATCCTCTAAAAGCACAGAAGGAAGGTAAGTAAGAAGAGTTAAAAATGGATTTTAAAATCTTTTAAGATTTGGATCAGGAGCAGGCTCATAATGTGTAAATGTGAGAGTATCAGGCCATGCAGTGGCACTGCTGGCTGCAGGGGCATTACCCTCTCCAGGAATGAGCCCCTTGGACACAAGGGTGCTGCACCCATAGCCCGTGTGGCTGGAGTGGGCCCTGCTGTGCTCCTGCAGTCTGACAGACAGACTGACGGGCGGGCAGCTGGCAGGATCTGCTGAGGAGGCAGTAGGAGCACGGGAAGCTTCATCGTAGCACCAGTGGTGCTGTTCCTGTTGAGCTAAACCCTGCTTTGTATCCCAAAAATACATGAACTGCAGAAGTGTGTTGCAGTAACAACACGAAAGAAGGAGACAGAAACGTTTGGAGATCAAGGAACAAGTTCTCTGAAGGAACAAGTTCTCTGGGCTTCCCCGCCCATCTTTATTATATATGTGCCTTATAATTCACTGTGTATTGGAGGAGACAAAAGAGCCTCCCCTCAATCACACTGGTCAAAGGAAATGTCCATCAAATTTCTGTGCCCAGGAGAAAGGAATGTAAATAAAAAGATACTGTTACAATAACATGACTATGTTTACAGAGAATGTCTGAGAACCTAGTTACAAAAGAATGATAACATCCAGAACTGCAGAAGTCAGGGCAACAGAAGTGCATCATCTTGAGCTTGCACAAAACTTCATGACGTCACTTGAGTTCAGTTTGTAATCTGCTCAACCGGAGCAGTGCTCTAAAACTGCTCCTAACAAAATCCTGAGTTCAGAGCAGTGTATTTGCATCTGAGTCACAAGCCACCCCCCTCAGCCTTTATCCATATATTCAGATGGTTCAGGCTGTACATTCTGGATCAAGACAGTGTTCTCATGCTCTAGTGCCATCTCAGCTCAGCTTTTTGATGATATTTTCTGCTCAGACTGGGCTTGCAGGCAGCCACTCACTGCCTCTGTCACTTCATACATATCCTAGACATTAAAGACTGGGAGCTTATCTAGGAACAGGATGAAGGGTAGAGATTAGAGGTATGTAAAAAAACAGCATAAGAATAGTAGAACATTAGGTGGGACAAGGAGTTTTACTTCAAATAAAATTCTAGTTATAATTCCTATATTCTTTGGGGTGAGAAAAAACAAACAAACAAATAAAAAGAACCCCAGAGCACAAACTAAAATGAAACAAACACTCAAAACAAAAACCCAGCAACCAACAACATGCTTTAAATCTATCTCCTTCTGTCATAACCCTAACCTGACCTCTAAAACCATTGTCTGTGGCATCTTGCTTCCAGGCTTCTTGTTCCTGCCTTACCATTTCTCCTCTCCATCTGTTGGGCTATAGTGGCTTGGAAAAATATTAACTAGGTCAAAAGCTAGCAGTTACCACTTTGAATGTCACACATGCCTCTTTTGTAGAGCATGGAAAAATTATATTGATAGAAAGGGAATTATGGATCCCATCATCTAAGCACATGAAATGAATGTTCAAAATTAATGCACATATAGTGGCAGCGGGAAATCTAGTAAAAATAACAAGAACTATAATCAAAACCCTCCTGAGGAGATAATTACATTTATTTAATTCCACTACTGCAGACAAGTGGACAGAGAAATGTTAATGATGTCCTTCTATAAAATAATTATATTTCTGATTTTGAGGATAGAGACTGTGTATTTAATATGTTTGGCTGGTAAAGTGCCATAGCAGTACAAAAAAAACTTCGTAGAATAGAGGCAAAATCTGCTGGAGAAATAACTAGGTCACAATCCTTCAGAATTCAAATGAGATTTCAGGAAGTATATTCCAAAATGATAACTGAAACAAAGCTGTGTATATATGTAAATATGATATGTAAATACTAGAAAGCTTCATGGAATACATACATTTTCAGGTTGCTTTTAAAAGAAAAATTAATACATGTTATGAGAAATTGCTATTGTCATGTAAAATAGGATGCCACGTGAGCAGAAAAATGAAATGAAATGTGACCTATATCATGAAACACAGCAAAACCTGCTGAGCTGCTTACTTGGAGAGGAGAAAAGATCCTGTATTAGGCTGACACCACAGGGAGACTATAAGTAGGGTGAACTGAATTATCTGAAATTAAGTCAGCTATGACACCAGCATAACATCCTGGAAAAATACTTCCAAGTCATCTCCCCATTAAGCATCAGTAATCAAAATAGATAAGACATGTAAATAGCACTGCCCCCTTCAGCACCGCCCACTTAACAAAAAGTCAGGAAAGGGTCAAATGCACTTTCTAGTTTTGTCCTTTTTTCATTTCAAAATAAAAGCTTGTGTATGAATACATAGAGAGTTGCCAGCACAGTGCAGAAAACAGGACTGAAAGGTGTAGCATATTTGCACAAAGTCCTGCACGCTGTGGAAAGCACTGAAAATAACCAGGGATGCAGCTGGAGCCACGTGTCCTTTCCTATGGTGGTTTCCCTCATTAAGTGTCTCTCTTGGCCCTGGCCAAATTAGAACGATAGAAGTGTTTCAGGGATGCTAAATGTGCAGGCTTCTCCTTCCAAGGCCAGAAAGCCAGGAGGAGAGTGGTATTTGCGGGACAGAGCCCCTTGCACAGGTCACGAAAGATTTCATCAGTCAGCTGAGCGAAAAAGCGAATCCAGAGATTTTTATCCAGACCCTGCACAGAACGAACCTGATAGGCGCTGTAAACACTGGTGAAAAGGAGACTGTCAAACTCTGTTGGAGGTAAGGGGCTGTCAGTCAGCGAATAATATCTCAGATGCTGCTCAATCTCTACCGGTGTTTTGGGAACTTCGTCCTCTAAAATCTTCAGGAACCGCCGTACCGGGCGTAGGGAGGCCAGCTCTTCATCCCGCAGCCGGATTGTCCCGTTGGCCTGAATATCCAGCCTTCCCCAGAGCATCTGGAAGAGAGGAGCAGCATTTGCACGGAAGGCCCAGCACAGCTCCACCAGTCACAAAGCAGCTGCAAAGCAAAGCCGCCTGCAGGGCTGCCAGACCTCCGCCGGACCCAGAGGCGGCCGCTCCCTCTCGGCCCGCCTAGTCCCGCTCCGTGTCCTTCTCTGCCAGCCCCACATCCCTTTCCTGAGCGGCTCCACACCTCGGTTTCCCCTCGGGACCTGAGCAGCTCTTGCCTCCCGCCCTGCTCTCTCCCCGCAGTCCCGCCCGCAGCAGCTGCCGGTGCGGCCGCCTTGGGCGGCGGCTTGGCCCCTTGCGGAGGCGTCACCCAACCCAAGGATGGTCCCTTGTCCCACCCCGGGCACCCCGCGAGGTGCCACGGCAGGTGCAGAGCCCCCTTCAGCTGCACCCCGCAGTGGGAGGGAGCACAGATGCAATTAGGCATCGCCGAGGCGTTCTGCAGGCGCTCCTGAAATCCGTCAGGGATGAGAACAAACAGAACAGGTGAGTTTTTACGTGCAGGCAGGTGGGAGCATGGGCACTAATAGTGCCTCGGCCCAGGGCCCCCCGTGCTCAGGAGACCTCTAGCATGACGGCAGCGTCCTCTGAGCCACGACGGGGTGTGTTGGTGCCGCTGTGAGGATGTTCATCTGGAAGACATCAGACAGAGTTTGGGAGCACAACACCTTCCTGTTTACTTTTTTTTACCGTTTGGTTGTCAATAATGTCTTCAACATTTCTGAGCTACCACTCAGCTTGCCAAATATGACAGATGCTGACCACGGGATTTTGATAAGCAAAACAAGCTTTTTAAGAGAAGCAGCAGTGGCTGAGGCAAGGTTTTGGATAACACGGCCCTTAGCCCTGCCAAGAGAGCTAAAGCGTACAGCAGCAAAGGCGCTTGCTTTGACAGGCAGCAAGGAAGCCTCTCATGCTGAGAATGGATGGGTTTTGCACTGATGGGTTCTGGCTGGTTGGCAGATTTTGCTGCAGAAAGTAATGCTGTCCAGCGGAAGGAAGGTGCTGGGAGGCTCCTCAAGCTGCTGGTGGAAACATAACCTGATGCTTATCCTGGTTTTATACTTCCTCCCTAAGCTTCTGCTGCTGGCAGGGGCAGAGTGGGTGGGTAAAAGAAACCTTGTCAGACCCATTATGGCTCATTTGATGTCCAGCTAATTAATTGCTGGGCCACACGACATCAGGTAATCTGGGAAAAATGGATACGAGGCCACAGGAATGGCAGTTTTTCAACATGAGAGTCACATTAATCCTACGAATTGTTCAGTTTTCATTAACTAATACTTACAGTGATTTAACCTTCTGCATTTACCTTGCTTTTATTTTTTTGGTTGGTTGGTTGGTTAGGTTGTTCGTTTGTTGTTTTTTTTTTCTTTTGTGAAAAAGGAGACACAAGCAGTCTTGGTCCAGGACCAAGAGAGAGGCTGCATCTCCTCCCTCCTCTATGTTATCAGTCATCAGGCAGCCAAGACCCTCTTCTGCTTCTTACAGACTCATCCTTCAGGTCAAGAAACATGAAATGGAAAAAGCTGGTATAAAATAGTAAGCTCTCTGATACATTTTTGGGTTTCAGGGTTTTTTCCATTTTTATATGGATAAAGGCATTTTTTACTTAAAAAAAAAAAGAGTGAGGATTTAAATTGAATACTCAGAGTCAAGGTCAGCAGGTGTATATAAAAAGTAGAAAAATTATTTAGTACTGTATGTATGTGATGACCGCTACCGAAAGCCAGTTCCAAATTTCCATTTTTGATTAGAGCTTTTCAGGGAGATGTACGAGCTGCCTGGAGAAGTGCACTGCCAGCCCGCAGGCTGCAGAGGTTTGTTTCTCTGCACAGCTGCAGCCTTTGTGATCCAAGCCAGCTGCAGCTTTGGAATGTGAGCAGGCATGTAGCTTCTCTTTTCTACTCCTCCACAGATGTACCAGCAAGGCTTTTAGCTCAGGTAAAAACATTGTATCATCTGAAAATTTCTTTACTGGTTTTCTCCCTAGTAACTGGTCCTTTAGGTACACAGATCCTTCTCCTGAGAGATGCCTGACTGGCTGCAAAGTCACAGCATTTGTTGAATAGGTGCTAAAATGCTGTTATTAGTAACTGCCTCATAAATATACAGCGGTAGATTTTTGAGTAGAGGAAAATTCAACAAAGCATAACAAATAATGTACTGAAATAATAACATAAGTATTGTCTGGGGAAGACAAAATAATTCCTTATTTATTTTATGACTCAACAGAGTTGGGTGCTTTTTTCCCCCAAAAGCATGTAGAAAACCCACAAGCTATTGCAGGAGATTTTTTTTCAGTGGAGGCCCAAGAAAATCTTCCCCTTGCCACCAAAAACAGCAGCAGGTCTTCAACCTGCAAGTAGACACCAGTGCCCCCCCTCCCCAAGAAACCCCCCCAGCTGGACTCCAGCTCTCTCCCGTGCCAGTGCAGCTGCCTGAGGCCTCGGACCAGATTTGAAGAAGCAGGCAAAGCATCACACAAGTGGCGTTGCACGGAGGTTTGCCAAGCCAAGAAGCCGTGTTGCTAACAGATGTGCTCCCTACCTGTCAGCCTCTGGGACGCAGCAAACACGCACAGGAGCAGCCAGGAGCTGAGCTGTGCCTGGGCCATTGCAGCTCTGCAGGAGCAGCTGCCGCCCGCTCCGCAACAGTGCCGTGCCTCGACCAGGGCAGTTCGCTGTGGCGTCTTCCCTTGCTGCTTCGGGTCCCAGCAGTCTCTCTTGGAATGGATCCATCCTTCTGTGTTTCTGGTCACAGCCCTGGGAAGGGCTTGCAGTTCAACTTGCTGACCCCGAAGGATATTTTCCATCATATTTTGGAAACTTGGAAAACTTTGTTGTGAAGTTTTTGGCAGAATTGTTTAAGCTTCTTTTTCAAAGACTGACTTTCCGCTGCAATGATTGGAGGAAGCTATTAGTTGCAAGAAATTCCACTACATATGTTTGTCTCTGAAGAAGGGAGGACGCCCTACTCTCTTCCATCGCTGCCCAGTGCCTCTGTCACATGTCTATGACACTTCTGCTTGGCTCTTTGGCTTAATTTTCTATTTTCCTTTTTCCTGGGTTTGAAAATCTGCAAACAATTCTGGAATGTCACAGATAAGGCTAAAGCACTGCAGATTCATGGAAGGGCAGTAGCAGCCAAAGTATACAAGCAGGCAGAAGAAATGTCACTGGCTCAGTTCTGTATCAAACATCCTGGAGGAAGAACTCAGTACACTGACCTAGCAAACAGCAAGTATTGAAGTCACTCAGGCTTTAGCACCTCACTGTCCTCTCCTGTGGCTGGACTTCTGGGTTATAATGAGTATGGTCTGCCTTAGATGTTCTAAATTACACAGACTAAACTTCATCTGATTCCCTTTGCAGCAGGTATCTATTCCCTACACATCTTTACATTTTTATTAGTGCCCAATCCCCAGCCAAACTGTTCTGTATTTTTACTCTGTATGGCACAGTATGGGATGCCAGGGTTATACAAATATGCAATAATGTGTATAAATAAGTAATAATACTATCCCCCTCAGGGTAAAGGGAGAAAGAAGTCTGCCTAGAAAAGAGAGAAGGTAAAGCTCAAATGTATCCCTTGCTCAGCAAGTTACAGGCCATCAGTTTGTCGTGACTACTGTCACCAGATTACTAAGGGCTGGGATGATGTCCCAGTTAGTAAGTTGTCAGTGTGCAAAGGACCAAGTCTTCTGAAACTTTCAGGATCTGTAGCTGTACCTGGCAATATGTGGACTCACACCAGCCAAGAGACACAGCACATAATGGAAGAGTTGCAGGCTTGTCACAGGAGGAGAGGCCCACAATATCGAGAACCACTCTTCCCCTTAGTTTGGATTCAGAGTGAAACCTGTGTTCCTGTCATAGCCCTAGGTATCTTCAGGACAGGCTGCACTGCTTTTGTTTTTCATTATTTTCTGCCGCTTACTCTTCAGATGCATCCCTTTCTTCTGGGGAGCAGCATTTTTTATTAAACTGTGCATCACAAGCTACTCTAGAGGCAGATGCTGGTGGCCCATCTGTGCAGTGAAATTGATGTGCCTTCTGCTTTGTGCCAGAGTCCCTTTTAGTCCACAGTGTACACAAGACTTTGTCTAGAAGCCACTGTGGAAAAACCCCTGTGTCTCGTGGGCCATGAAATAGCCTCCCTTTAGCATGCAGCACATGACACAAGGAGGATTGGCCAACAGGATTTTGGCCAACATCTGTGAGGGCCGTACACGATTTTGTCAACAGGAGAATTTCCTAGGAACAGCTGAAGTGCCTAGAGGATGACAGCCACGCTGATGGGAGGGAGAAGAGAGGAGGCTTGGAGTCTGTGCTCAGGTGACTGACACAGTGGCAGGTGAGGGACAAGCATCAGTGTGGATGCTGCCTTGAGCTAGGGGGATATTGTAGAATTACCTCAATATCCCACATAGAAAGGCAATTTGAGAGCGATAAACATATTCCTTAACTGTCTGTTACAGCAGCAGTACCTGCACAGGAACAAGGCTGAGTTCCTGCCAGCTGCAGAATCCCCACATGTACAACTGCAGTGTTAGGCAGTGCACCTGCTCCTCCTGAAGGATTTTGTCCTTGCCAGGTATTCACAGCTGAGCACAGCCCTGCCTCTCTGCACTCCCCTGGCCACACCATCTGTTGTTGGAGCAGTTTCAAGACATCACAACAAGCCAGGTTTATGCAGGGACACCTTGACTGGTTTCACCTTTTTCACCACGACCTCCTGAAGCAGGAACAAGGGAAATGAGAATAAGAGGGATAAAAATCTGCACAAAGTGGTTGGATACTGGTTGAGGCACAAGGTATGGTTAACACAGCACCAGAAGAGCCTCTTTAGGAGGGAAGTTTCTTTGAAACGGGACTTCAGGGAGATATACAGCATATTCGCAAAAGGGAAATTCTGCTCATAGAATTGGAGAAATCACTTGCTTCAATCACCTCACCCAAAACTTGGGGAGGTTAGTCCCCAGCCTGGGTTTGTCTGGCACATGCTCAGGGAAAGAAAAAGACTGAAGAAAGAGGGGAAGGAAGGACGTATGTGACTCTCAGAAAAGGTGATATTTGTCACTGGAGCGGAAGAAGTAAGAGGGAAGCAGAAGTGAAGCACTGGCTGTAACCACACAGGACCTCTGTAATACTGGTATTTCCCAGGTATGGTGCTGCCGGTCCTTACAAGGATGCTTTCCTTGTCTTTTTGTTTCAGTTTGTGAGCACCATCCACTGCTTGAAGAAGTAATGAGCTGTATAAAAGTGACAGGGAGGGCCCCATCCCACTGCACCTACTGCACAAATGGACCCCCCTCAGGCCTTGCACAACTTGGAGAAAATGTCATGGGATGAAGTGTGATACATGGCAAACTGTCATCCAGCCTGTCCCTCAGTAGTGCCATAAGCTCTGTTCTGCAGGAGTGCTAGGCTCAGCTGAAATCCCCATCTGGATCTTGGCTGGAGATCCATTCTATGGGCATATACCGACTGTGTGACCATGATGTGGGTGGACACCCTGACATCGACAATGGCCACATCCTCAGGGAGGAGAGTCTGCTTGCCCGGCTGTAGGGAGAAATGCCAGAGTTCTGGAAAACACCAGCAAAACCTACTCAGCTGGAGAAGATCAACATGGTGACTGTGAGTCATTGCATAAAGTCTGTTTGTCCCTGCAGTATCAGAAAATCTTTCTTCTGAATAGTGTGTCTGTAAGTCAGTTACATCTGACTGACATCTCATCCAACACCCTCCTGCAGCAGGGGAATCTCACCCGGGCATACAAGCCGTGTGGATGCTGGCAGTGCACAACAGGCAGGGAGAGAGGATTTGGAAGAGAGCTTTGTGCTTGGCCAAGCTGACCACAGCCTTGTCCAGCATGAAGTAAATGTCCACCAGCCACAAGGAACCCAGAGTGAGCAGGCTCCATAAGCAAGATGGCCCCTAGAGCTCAGGAGCAGTGGAGGAAGTAGAGTGCCAGCACTGGCAGTACTTTGTGAGGCTGTGCAACATCTTGTGCCCTGGGATAATGAGCCTGGGTGAGTAAACTAAAGTCTTCCTGATCTCTTAAGTTTTGCTAATGAGGAGAGATTCAAGCCCACTAGCAACTATCCCACATATTAAAGACCTGCTGGAGCCAATGCCCATCCCCAAGGGGCTGGCTACTTTTTACTTTTCCAGTACACACATTTTTGAGCAATCCTTGCATATTGTCTAACTTGACAGGGGATTGTGTCGAAAATTTCTTCATGTCAATCAAAGTCTCCCTCTGCACAAACATTTTTAAAAGGCTGATTTCCTTCTGTTCCTGCCACTGTCAGTCTCCTGACTTATTGTACTGGGAAATACATACCTTTTATAATATATAGACCTAAGTCTTGGTGTGGTGTCTCAAGCAATCTGGATGAAAGAGAACATGGAGAGGAAATGTGATTTACAAAGAATTTTCATGGTAATAGAAGTGGCACCAGGAACTTTTCTGTCTTGTGTAATAGGCATCAGCATGCTATGAGAGCGACTGCAAAGAAAGCAGAACCAGCTGTGGAACATCTTGTAGGAAGAACTAAAAGTTCATTTTCTATTTAATCCGCTCAGTTACTAACAGATCCAAAATGGAATTAAGAATTAAATAAAACCCCAAACGTCTGCTGACCTGTGTTCACTTCTCCTTCCCATGGAGGGCCGTAACTTTTAAGGTGAGTGGCAAATGCTATTAATTTTAACCAGAGAACACTGTTGAGTCACATCCCAAACATTGCTGGCCACAGCAAACTGAAACAAACAAACAAAAAATCCTCACACAAAACTCAAAAATATTTAAGCAGCCCATGCTTACAAGGCTGGGGTGTAAACAAACATTAAATCCAATTCTTAGAATAGAATTCAGATCTTTATTCTTGAAAAGAGATCATATTCTAGTCACACCAAGTAGTTCCTTTTTTTTTCTTAACTGAATTTACTATTGTCCTATCACTTCCTCCATCCCATACTCTAACCTCTCCCAAACCCCTATTTTAATTAGTGCTTTTACAATTTAAAAGCTTAAGTAGTGATTCAAGTAATCTCTATGAATAGCTTGTGAATTATTTTACGAAATCTCTTGTACAATAGTTTTCAGATCTTAATGAAGTCAGCCAGCTTTCTGATGCAGAACATGCATTGTGTGTTTTCTGGACCAAGGACAAAAGACATTATTAATTGATGACTGCTGTAATGTAATCCCATTCAAACAGGTGGTGGATGGACTGGAACTACAGTATTCTTCCACCTCTTCTGGAAAAGAATGAGATTTTCCACAGGAGCAAAGGAAGTCATAATGCTATTATATCAGAGTTCAAAATAATTGCAATACTGACAAAAAGACACAGACTCTTGTCTAGGAGACAAGGGAGAGATATATTTTTGGCTGCAAGAAAAAAAGCACACTCTGAAGATGCTGGAGAAAATAAAGACTGCTTGGTTGTGAAGAAAAAGCCAGAATGAAGGAGTGTCACAGAAATCTGCAATTCCTTCTGTTTGGAGAAAAGGCACTGACCTAATTCCCACCGAAACAATAGAGATTTCCCTAATTGTTTTGGTCTGGACCCAGGTACATTTGTGTTGTCCTATAAGAACTGTACTAGAACCATTTACACAAGCTCTGCCTGTTTGCCATATTACCATCTTCCCAACACCTATCCTTGAGCTAAGAAACTGCTGTCCCGTCACTCAAGCTCCACAGTTGCTTCAGTGAAGTCTCCTAGGGAGTGCTCAGGTTATGACTTCAACCTGCAGGGACTGCTGCCAGTAGCAGTGTACATAAAATGCTTAGCCACGGACAATGCCTGCGCTCCATTCCATTTGCAAACCAAAAAGACAAATCCAACACTTGACAACTTTAAGCACGAAATAAACATCTATTACTTGGATCATCAGGGTTGTAAATTAGCATGCCCTCACCTTGTGCTTTTCATCTAGTTTGAAAACGTTATTCATGAGATTACAACTGGCAAGTATCTCATACCAATTTTTATTATTATAAATACTATATTAGAACAGAAAGATGGTGCCGCACACCCGCTGCGTTCTGCTGCTATTTGGCATCTTCTTTCTTGGCTCCTGCTTCTATTTTCAGAGGTTCTGGAGCTGGACGATAGGCAGGAAATGCCTCCCAGGGACTGTTCAGATCGAACTTGCGAAATTCCTGAGCTAGCTCCACAGGCTCTGCCACCACCCGTTTGACTTCATCATCATACCGCACCTGCAACAGCGCAAAGAACACAGCCCAGTCATTTTCCCCCAGTGCCGTGGCATCTCTGCTGTGCACAATGACCCAGTCATGACCCAGTCCACCCTTTGTGCTGACAACTCTACTTCTTATGCCACAGAAAGGCCACAGGCCTCTGCCACAGCTTCAGTTCTCCTCATTACTAAACAAGAGCTCTCCATATACTACCAAGATCTCTGGACTCTCCAGGAAAACCCTCCTCTTTTGCATCTATGCACCTGAGATGTCATGACTAACCACCCAGAATTAGGAGTGCCCAGCCTAACAGTCTACATTAAGTTCACACAGAATAACACATTTAATTTGTCATTTGACAGAGGAATGTCTCATGAGTCACTAAAAAAAGGTGGCCCATCCTGGGCCTGGCATAGCTGAGGACTACACTCATAAATCTTTATAATATGGCATTTGTTTGGTCTTAGTTGTTCTAATTTCTAGCATAACTCAAACCATGGGGAAAAAAAAAGACAACCAGGATGGAATGCAGGTGAGTACCAGACACTTCTGATTGGCTTGCTTTATCCTCACTGTGGCAGTCCAGATCTCCAAACCACAGCTCAGGAGATGCTGTCTTATCCTCACTTGCAGGACTTTGTTATTTCTACATTTCTTAAAACAGCCTGTTGTTTGCAGAACTTCACTGTTTCCTCCTGAGACTCAACTCAGTCTTAACACTGCACCAAATACACCTGCTTCTGCAAGGCAGTCATTTGAAACTAGACAGATACCAAACACACTAATTTCATCTGTGGCTGGTATACAGAGATAAATGATAAATGGCAAGAGTCAATTTAACCAGTTTTATAATCTGGGCCTACAAAAACTCAACAAAGTAAAGCTCCAACTGAATAAAGAATGGTTCAGTCCTTCACCCCTCTAGACATCTCAGTTTGCAGCGGAAACTTCAATCTTCCAGAAAACATGCTAAAAGCAGAAGCACTTTCTCTGCCTGACAGACATCTTTGGTATACAGCACAAAACATTTGCTCAATTTCTCTGGCCTTAAGCTGCCTTATTATGCATCACATTTTGTGTAATACTTCAAATACCCATGCAGATCTGTACAACTCCTCTGGCATACAAACAAGTGAAACATCCTTAGTGCCTTTCTGAAAAATGATTGTAAAGCAGTCACATCTTTGTACTGAAACTTAGAAAAGAGCATTGGAGAGACTTGGTAACTTTAGACATGACTGTATCTCCTACCTCCACGTAACCAGAGAGTGGAAAGTCCTTCCGGAATGGATGGCCTTCAAACCCATAATCTGTGAGGATTCGCCTTAGATCAGGGTGGTTGGCAAAGAAAACACCATACATGTCCCAAACCTAAATGAAAGGAAGCCAAGTTAATTGAACTATATTTGAAAAAAAGCCTGCACATATTATGTTCATAAAATTTCAGTGACATGCCTTTGTACAGTGCCAGCAAAACTCAGGCAGGAACTCATTCAAAAGCAAATCAAACACCATTTTATCTCCTTCTCTGAAAAGGCAACCAGAGAAACACTTCTTTCTTCCTGAGGGCCTTGGGAAATCACTTTAATCAGGAAAATACAGCCTCTCTCCACAAAGACTTTGCTCCCAAGCATGCCAGCACTCACCTCTCTTTCATACCAGTTGGCTGCCTTGTGCACAGACACTGCTGAGTCGACAGGCGTCAGCTCATCCGTGTATGTCTTCACGCGGATCCGGCTGTTGAACCGCAGGGACAGGAGGTTGTACACAATCTGAAGCAGAGCAACAGGCACCATTTATGGATCTCTCTGCAGTACAGCACTGACTAAGCAAAGCCACCCAAGGACTATTTCAAATATTCTTTGTGAGCAGGATCGCATTCAGCACTTCAGAGCTGGCCACTAAGAGACACTACTACAACTGAGGTCCCATAGCTTATCACTTTGGTCCTTAGAAGCACAACCAAAATCATGAGAGACCTAGAAAACATGGCTGATGAAGAAGAGCTGAAGTAAAGAGGAATACTAAATCTGAAAAGAGAGACTACTGAAGGGATGGAAACACTTGACAATAGTTTGAAAATGACTACCAATTACTATTGCAATTACTATCAGCGGGAGAAAGCTAAGAAGAAATATTCTTAATTTTCAGCAAACAAGTTGGATACCAGGGAAAATTTCTAACTTTTCTAGTGATGAAGTCTAATACAAAGGCTGCTTATGAGGATTATTATAATCTCTGGAAAGGAAATATACACTACAAGCTGACTGAAAAAAAAATCCCAAACTTTATAGCCCTTTTTGATACTGCCTTAGTGACTGGAAAAAGGAAATAAATTAAGGTCTATATTTCTATTATTTCTATGAATCTAGTACCTTGATTTTTGAAATAAAAGTATTGAATTAAAAAATTTTCCATTTCTTCAGCAACTGGAGGCCTTTGACTTAAAGAAACCCTGTAACTCTGGAAATTTTTCCCTAATAGTGATTTATGTTACTGTAAGTCAAAGATGTCATTGGCAAAGCAAGAAGGAGCTATAATTGCAAACAACAGACCTCTGCATAGCTAATATGCATAAGGCAAACCTGCTGCACCTTGTTTTCTAAACACCTATTGGTAAGTCATTTAATATCATAAGGGGAAAACAAATCAGCCACTTTTCATCATCCTTGTTACTTGCTGGGAACTAAAAATCTACTAACTCACTTCTGCCTAAAAGACAGTGTGCCCAGACTAGACAAGGGAAGATAGACACCTCCTTGTCCATAAGGCTGCCTAAACCAATCCGGTTCCTACAGCATGTGAGCCATGGTATTTTCTGCCATTGTCTTTTATTGATGTTTGTAAGTGAAAATACAGTAGCATCTTTGCAACAATACTGTAAACAAAGCTTTCTCATAGCAGGTGAGAAGACAATACACTGAGTCTGTGGGTTTCCCAATCACGTATCTTCTTCTTCTTTTTGCAGCTGCAGTTTTCCTGCAGCTGAAAAGCTGTATGGTGAGATGTTCAGAAACATCTGTGGGAACCAAATCTCTGACATTCATTGAAAGTCAGTGGAAGTTCAGTACCCAAAATCTTCAGAGTGCATTCTGAAAATCTGCCTCATCTCCTATTTGGCCCTGACTTTAAGGAAATGTTTTTAAAACAACTAAACTGTATTTTTTGGTTTGTTTCTTTTAAGAGGAAAATTGGTGAGAAGATTGATGGGATTTAAACAAAAACATGATCAGTTGTGTGAACAGCAACTGACAGGCCGACATGAAGAAAAACAAGCACAAATTCACAACTGGCCACAAAGAAGTCTGAAGACATTTTGGTAAAACAAAAGAACATCAAAGAAAAAAAAAAAGAAAAATAAATTTTAAAAAAAGGCCAAGACTTTTTGCAGAGCCGGTAAAGGAAAGCCAGACTAAGAATCCATGCGGTACCAGTCCTACTGCTGCTCCCATGATCAACAGATTAAACAAAACCCAGCATTTCAGAGTGAATTTTCTTCTCACTGCCAGAAACCAAAAGAAGTGGTCAGAGCAGCAACGGCATCCACAGCCACCAGCACTTGTGAAGCCCTCCAAGTCCTGCACCTATGAGCAGTTCCTACCTCAAAGCGGTACTGCCGAGATGGGACATCAATAGCAGTCAAGTCAGCCAAGGATTTGAACTGGGCATTGGTGTGATCACGAAGGAAGGTCAGAACGGGAATGATCCCATCTGGATGAATCAAAAGTTCCAGCTCATTGAAACAGGTCACCTGATGACAACAGAAGAGTGGGAACAGCCTGAGTACGAACACCAACAGGACTGAACTTTATGCTGATTTCAGTGTAGACTTCAAACAAAGAGGCACAGCAGACACAAAATGGCATCAGAACAAGGGCTTAATAACAGCAGTAATTTTCACGGAATCCTGACCATTTTTCTTCCCCAGAACAATCTCTGAAAACAAGTAACAAGTTCACTGGGTCCTGTCCTGCCACAAGAACAATTTCTCAAACAGCACCTACCTGTACTTGCTGGATATACTTGGGCAGAATCTCAGCCACGTACTCCCCAAAAGCGCATAGCTGTTTCTGTTCTACTTCATTTTTTGGTCTGACAGTAGCTAAGGAGAAAAATAAAGTTTCCTAGATTATGATAGGGCGTACAAAAAGCTACAGAAAGAAGGGTAGTAACTCCCATCGCTGACTTAAAAATCCCCAAATCACCTTAATCAGTCTAGCTGTCAGAGATGAGACTACAGCAACATAGTTGTCCTACACAGAATGTGGAACTAGAGGCTTTGATAATGGAGCAAATTTGTGTCAGTGATTTTTTTGTAGACTCTAAGCACAGCAGGAATGGTCCAACAAGACGATGGAGATGAAAATAACAACATGAAAAAGAGCGAGGCAGACATGACAGAACAATCTGAACTTAAGTACTGTTCATATCATTCACCCTGGGTCTAGAAAGGGTCGTTTTCTAGTTTTGTTGGATGTGCCAGCATCTAAGCAAACCCCTCACAATCGAAACACCCTGGGAACTCATGCGCTGGAGTGGGGTTTTTTCACTGTTACAGTTAAAGCCCGTAGGAGTCAGGGCGATGAGGAGCTATGAAGCTGTTGCCCGGGCACAACTTTGCACAGAAAAAGCGGGCTGGCCCACGAGAATGGATGCAGACGGGAGTCCTGAGCAAGCACGGGAACCCAGAGGAAGCACGGTTACCAACACAGCCACTTTTCTGCACAAAATTGGGGTTTACGCGTTACCGGACCAACCCTTTCCCGACACGTTCGCTACAGCGGTTCCATCGCCCAGGAAAGCGGGTTCCCGCCGGCTGCCAGGGGTACAACCGCACGCCTCGGGCTGCCCCTGCCCCCCGCCACCAAACCGGCCTGGCACTTACGGCGAGTGTCCGCAGCGGAGCTCCCCGCCAGCCGGGCCCGCGCCGCCGCCGGTGCCGCGCCAGCTGCGGAG
>VZRZ01007063.1:2739017-2749420 GCA_013398175.1 Climacteris rufus
GGGGCAGCGCGGCCGCCAGCCCCGGGAGGGAGCAGCGAGAGCTGCGGAGGTGTGGGCGCGGAGGGCGGGGGGCCCCGGCAGCCCCCCGGGCTGAGCCAGCCCTGAGCCCCGCACAGCGCCAGCGCGGCCCTGGCGGGGATCTGCGCTTCTCCGAGCATCAGCCTCCCTTCCTTCCTTCTGCCCGCCCCGGGCCGCGGGGTCGCTGTCAGTTGTGCTTAGGGGTTCCCCGATCCCGGGCACTGCCGTGGCATCCGCGACCCTGTCAGGAGCAAGGAAGGAAGGAAGCTGGAGCAGAAGCTCTATGAGGAGCGGCTGAGGGAAGTGGGGTTCTTTAGCTTGGAGAAAAGAAATCTCAAAGATGACCGTATCACCCTCTACAACTGTCTGAAAGAAGATTGTAGCCAGATGAGGGTTTGGGCTCTTCTCCCAGGCAACCAGCGACAGGACGAGAGGACACGGGCTTAAGCTGCACCGGGTGAGGTTTAGGCTAGACATTAGGAAGAATTTCTTCACGGGAAGGGTGACTAGAGACTGGAATGGGCTGCCCAGGGAGGCGGTGGAGTCGCCGTCCCTGGAGGTGTTTAAGAAAAGACTGGATGTGGCACTCAGTGCCGTGGTCTAGTTGACAAGGTACTGTTCGGCCATAGGTTGGCCTCGATGATCTCAGGATTTTTCGGACTTAAGTGAGTCTGTGATTCTATGAAAGAGGTGGGTGAGATGTTGGTTAAACCACTGTCACTGGTATCCTGGCCTACGCAATGCATGGAGCATAAGAGTTGGCTTTATGGGACACTTAACTGTCCTGCACACCTCTTTTTCTATAAGAGACACCACAGATGCAAAGGGAAGCTTTGTATCTGCAAGGACGATGTGAGATTTGCAGTAGTCTTTAGCTGCTGTTGGCATTTCTTTCGTGACTTGGCACCAGTCTTCTGGGAATTGTGCAGGGAAGTGTGGGCAGCTGGTTCTGTCATGCCAAGGGGACAGAGTAGTTCATCTCTCCATATCCTGGTCCTCTCTGTGATCTCCTCAGCATTCTGGGCTGCAGCTTCTAAGCACCTTTACTGAAAGGATAAAGAAGAGCTTTAACTGAAGTGGAAGCCTATTTGCAGGATAGGTTCATACTTGCTAAAGCTGGAAGAATAGTACTGATGTGTTCTATGCTAACTGCAGTTCCTCAGTCTCTTACAGACTAATGTATAGGTACTTTTCAGACAGACCAGAACTACTGTAAAATCGAGACAAGAGTATAATTAAGGCAGGCTATCACCAGAGATGAGACAGATTTGTCCAGCAAATTAGGGCTGTAGACTCTACTTCCCAGGAACAGAATTTGAGCAAAGACCTTAGGAGCCCTCCTGATCAAGCAGAGCAATTGTAAGAAAATGCATGTTTGACAAGATAAACCATGGAAGAGTAACTATTAATATCCTGGAGTAAAAATCACATCTTTGTGAAACATTGTACTGGAAATGAGGTTCAGTATTGATTGAAGAAATTTGTGGTATAAGACACCATGGCTGGTAGTTCAGTTGTAAAAATGAGTTGAAGTGAACACAGATAGGCAACTATTTCTAATGCTGGCAAGAGCCATGTTAAAAAGGAGTTCCTTCCTGTAACAGTCCTTCTATGCTTCAGAAGTTTTTTTGACCCATAAAACACCTGGAGCTCTGCAACTGTCTGTTGTGCCTAGAAAAGGTGTTTTCTTTTAAATTTTGTTCCTCTTTCCGCTTGGGAAACAGTGACTAACAACATCTATTGTTGTTTTGCATGCTGAAGTTGACTGGCACATTAAAAAACAGTATAACCATCAGTTATCTCATTTGGTTAACTTGAAGGACTGGTGGTTATGTGTGGCAGACTTCTCATGCATCTTTTTGGTAAAAACAAGTTCACCTTGATACAGATTCATTAAGTTGGTGTGGATGGTAATTAATACCTCCTCATGATATGAACTGCTGCCTGTGCTCTTTGTTGGTGTTATACTGTAATCCTTTTTTTGGCTTTGTAAGTTTCCTAGGGCCGTTGCTGGACTTTCCACTTGAATAACTTGCTGCATTTCTTTGTGTCAGTGAAATGAGTGGTGAAAAGATATGCACGTCTCCCAGCTCTGCTGGGCTGTGATGTTCACTGTACTGGAAGTTTGGTATATATTATAATTTTAATTATGCCAACTTCTCATTTGTTGTTTGAGATTCTGAAGCTCAAGCACAAGTTTCTGGCTGTGCTATTTCTGTTCAGTCTAAAATATGCTGGACTCTTACCAATATGTTTGATTTTTCCCTGTACCCTGAAGTACTGCATCATGTTGTTAGTGAAGAGAGAAAGCCATATAATTATTGCGATTTTACAGATTGCTGGAGGTCTGATTTGTGCAGCACCATGGACTCCTCAGAAGAGACTGGAGGCTCCTCTGCAGAAGAAAACTACTTTGTGAACTACACCTTCACCGACCGCTCCCACTCGGGCCGCGTGGCCCAGGGCATTATGAAATTATGCTTGGAGGATGAGCTCTTTGCTGATGTTACAATATCAGTGGAAGGCAAAGAATTCCAGCTGCACCGTTTGGTCCTCTCAGCTCAGAGCTGCTTTTTTCGTTCTATGTTCACATCCAACCTAAAGGAGGCCCACAACCGGGTGATTGAGCTGCAGGACGTTAGCGAGAGCGTCTTTCAGCTCCTTGTGGACTATATTTACCATGGAACTGTAAAGCTGAGGGCAGAGGAGTTGCAGGAAACCTATGAAGTGGCAGACATGTACCAGCTGACTGCCCTTTTCGAAGAGTGCTCCCGTTTTCTGGCCCGTACGGTGCAGGTTCGGAACTGTCTGCAGGTCATGTGGTTGGCAGATCAACACAGCGACATGGAGCTCTACACAGCTGCCAAACACTGTGCAAAGTCACATTTGTCTCAACTGCAAGAGACAGAGGAGTTCCTACACCTGCCTGTCCGCCTACTGACAGACATCCTTACAGGTAAGGAGTTCTTGAAACTAGCCAGGATGTGCAGAGTCTTTCAGAGTCTTATCAGGTACTGAACAAAATAGATGGAAAGATCCAAGCTTTCATAATCACTGTCTGTTCAGAGACTTAGCTAAGCAAAGCAAAACATTCTGGCTAACTTAATCAGAAAAAAACCAAAACTACTAATTGTTACTGGACATGTGTCGCAGTAACGACACGAAAGAAGAGACGAGAGACACCTGTTACCAGCAAGCAGGAAAGAGAAGGAAGGGGCCAGCAAGACCCGCCTTGTTTTATTATATATACATTTAGAAATCACTATTCATTGGAGGAAATAAGTTCTTCCTCCCTCAGTCACAGTGGTCAGAGGAAATGTCCATCAAACTTCTGTGTCCAGGAGAAAGGAATGTAAGTGATAAGATACAGTTACAATAACATGGCCATGTTTACATAGAAGAATGTGAGAAACTAGCTACAAAAGAATGACAACATCCAGACCTGCAAAAGTCAGGGCAACAGACATGAAACATCTAAGCTCTAGAAAAGGTACATAGAGGATCCTGATAATTCCCAGCAGTTCCTGAGTCCTGAGGTTAGAAGTATTACATGTTTTTTAAACATAACTTCCAACTACTTGTTGTACTTTTGTTTGCGTTAAAGGTAAAACAAAGAAGCCTTACCAGAAATAAACATCTGATTAAAGGGTTTTTTTTCCCTTTAGCTTATAATCATGTAATATAGCAATGCAATAACTGAATATTTGTAATAAGGCTTGAGTGCAACCCATATTTTTAGACTATTTCAGTGTTATTTACAATTGTATATAATTGTTAGGATTACTTAGGCACTCAACTGACTGAAACAGAGGCATTATAATGTCTTAGGTAATACAGTAATTACCCATCTTGTAAAGGTAGTAGCCTTCCACAATAATGGATGCAATGACTCAGTGTTTGTGAAGGATGTATCAACCCATAAACCACTTAGTCCAGCTGCCACTAATCCTTGAAGAACTGCTGCCCTAGTAGGTTCTGCCAGCACTTGGTTACCTCTCCAGGATGCTGCAGTCACAACTCCATTTTTGTGCAGTTATGTATCATTGCTAGAGGAAGCAAGAATGTAGAAGCAGCTCATACATTTCAGATGTGCCCCTTTCTTGCTCTAATTACTCTTTGTAAATGAGTAAGTAACTATGCTTTGTGTGTCATGCGCTTTATATGCTGTTACAAAAATAAACCTACCATGACTGGCTACTTTGGAACACTGGCAAATCTATCCATAAGACTTAGGAGCCTTTAGAGTTGATGCTATGCATATGAGTCTTTACAGATGTTGCATTAAATTATGCCTATTGCATCTAAAGAAATTAAGGGGTAAAAATCTACTGAGTGTATGTACTGATAGCTCAAAAACTATGATAAACTTAGAGTAATTTTAATAACTATCTAGCTAAAGTTTTTAAAGTAATTTGTGAGTTCATTAAAAAACATGTTAAATCATCATATTAAACTGTAGAAGTCAATCACGTTTAACTTCATAGGGATTCCACATAGTAACCATAGTTTTAGGACTCTGGACTTTAGTGCTTGTGGTCGTAAATTAAAACAATTGCTCAATGTAACTTTTTTCCATGCGTCCTCTATTTTCATATGTAGAATCACATTACTCAATATTTATGCTGCAACTTAGCTCATAAAATGGATTAAAATATTAAATACTTTCGTACTGCTGGTAGGAAAAATCCTTTTCTTTTGCATTTTCCATGTCTTTAGTTAATGGAGAATTAAATAGAGGAAGCTTTAGTGGCAAGCGTTAAAATTAATTTCATGAAATAGTAATCTATTAAGTTTACCTTCTGTTGCACTCTAGGACCAATTTCAAAATCATTTTTTTTCTATTTAAGCACTACATGTGATAGTTAGCTTATGGAAATCCTTTCAAACAGAGTTGAAATACCTGCTGTTGTGCCACACTTTTTCTCCTCCCACTATAGAGAAAAGCACTGGAATTTGTCTGGTGCCTTCAGCATCGTTGAATTCAGAGTTTGTCATAAGAACAGACTACAAAATCAGAGAGCCTTCATAGGGAAGCTTCTCAATGAACACAGGCATAATTGCTGGCTTTCAAACTGGAAGGAAGTACCTAAAATCGTTTAGGTAGTGTACTGATGATGATGATGATGCAACTGTCTGTGGCTTAACCAAAACTTCCAATTATGCCAGGAAGGAGATTGAAATCTGATGCAGTCTGTTGAGTGTTTCCTACTGTGACACAGCTAAGAAAAGCTGTAGTAGCTCCCTGGGGATTTCCAAGTGTTAAGAGGATAGCAGCAACACCAGATGTTCAATCATGACGGTCAGCTATCTGACAGTGTTCAGACACATTCTGTAGATGACTTTTGCTAGATAGGGTTCTAGGACCAGACAGAAAGAAAGGCAGGTGATGAGATTCACAATAAGAGTTCTTTTTGCCTAAATGATTAAATAAGAAAATATTTGCTTCCGTCATGGGGCATGTAAATTCTCTTTCCTGTCCTCTTTCTCGTGGATATAGACTCTTTTGTTGAAACTCATTGAAAGTGCTTAAGATCTGGCAGTTCTGTCTTCTGATATTTACCCAAACTGATTTCATGCAGTTGTCTGGCTGGCAGTGCTGATCATGTCTGACAAAATCTACAAACACCTGTGTCTATTTTTCCTCTCTAGAAAGTAGGGTTTGTGGTGGGAGGTGGGGCAGGCAGTCGCAGGAAAAGGATGTTTCTGAGTACATACACCTTTGTCTAGATATCATAAATGCCTTTCTGTCCCTGAACCACAGATGGCGTTCCGTGTTCTCAGAATCCAACAGTTGCCATAGAAACCTGGATCAACTTCAACAAGGAGGAGAGAGCAGGCTTTTCAGAGACTCTGCGGTCGAGTCTGAAGGTATAAAAAGACCTTATGCTTTGGGGTTGGTGGAGCACTTGCTGGTTCTGCACTTCTCAGGGCAGGGTATTCTGCTCACAGGTGTGACTTGAAGATTGCAAAACATAAATGTCACTGGAATTCATGGTGCTTGCGAGAGGATACTTTTATTGTCATAAATAACAACCCCACTGACAGCTTTGTTTAATTTAACCTGAGGCTGCTTTCACTGGTGATTGGAGCAATGCCACAAATAACATATTTCACCAGATGCCCGGTTACCAAAGAAACCATCCACAAATCTATGTTTGGCATTGTCCTTATAACAACTGTACTCCATCAGTGATGTAACCAGCCCTTACCTAAACCATAAACACTTGTGTTTCAGTGACGTCAGTGGCTATTTTACTGTGTCAGATAGGAATGGTATCTTGAAAAGGCCTTGAGGCTTTGAATTCTGAATGTTGTAGGGTGGCAGGATTTGGGAAGGAGGTTACACACTCAGGCCCACAGGTGGGTCCTAAGCTGAAAAATTCAGTCTTAAGCATCGCTGGTGTTTGTGTAAACAGATCTAATCCTGATGACACACTTCTCCTTTCTCTCAGGTGATTGGAGAAAACGTTCACATCTACCTGATTGGAAAGGAGTCATCCCGTACACATTCACTCGCCGTCTCTCTGCACTGTGCTGACGATGACTCCATAAGTGTGAGTGGCCAGAACAGCCTGTGTCACCAGATCACCGCAGCCTGCAAGCACGGCAGTGACCTGTACGTCGTTGGTGGCTCCATTCCACGACGCATGTGGAAATGCAACAATGCCACCATAGACTGGGAATGGTGTGCTCCTCTGCCCCGTGACCGGCTCCAGCACACCCTTGTCTCCGTGCCAAGCAAGGATGCAATATATTCCCTGGGGGGGAAAACTCTACAGGACACTCTCTCTAATGCTGTCATATATTACAGAGTACGAGACAATGTCTGGACAGAGACCAGTCAGTTGGAAGTGGCAGTCTCTGGAGCTGCAGGAGTAAACCTTAATGGTGTCATTTACCTGCTGGGTGGGGAGGAAAATGACTTAGACTTCTTCACCAAGCCCTCTCGGCTCATTCAGTGCTACGACACCAACAGTGAGAAATGCCACGTGAAGCCATACGTGCTGCCCTTCGCGGGGCGCATGCACGCTGCCGTGCACAAGGATGTGGTGTTCATCGTAGCCGAGGGGGATTCGCTGCTCTGCTACAATCCCCTGCTGGATAGCTTCACCCGGCTGTGCCTCCCAGATGCCTGGAGCTCAGTACCGTCCCTCTGGAAAATTGCCAGCTGCAACGGCAGCATCTATGTCTTTCGTGATCGCTATAAAAAGGGTGATGCAAATACTTTTAAACTGAACCCAGCCACCTCTGTTGTAACGGTCACGAGTGGCATCAAAGTGCTGCTCACTAACCTGCAGTTTGTCCTGGCCTAAACAGGCCCAGTGATGGAAAGGCAGCAAGAGTGTTTTCCTGTGCAGCTCAGAGACACTGACCACCCTCAGCACCAGTCCCAATTACTACAAGCTCACAACATCCAGTAAAGACCCCATCCTCTGTACCTGTGCAGAGGAAGTACAGGCTTTCTGACTGTGGGTCTGTTCTTTTACATAGCACTATAGAACTGTATTGAACTGTCATATCTTAGATTTCAGATGGACTAATTTTACTTTGATGATACACTGCTTGCATTTGAGGCCCAAATGGCAGCAAATGACTATTTTAGCCTGGAACCAATCCACCACTAAAAAATCCTATGGCATATGGACAACATCTTCCTTAGCCCAGATTGCTAGTTGTAACTGCCTAGGAGACTGTGTGTTGCTGCTGTGTCAGTCACAGAGTTAGACATGCACTGTGTCCCCCAGGGATGCCCCCATTTAAACATTCCTGTGTCCTACTGCAGAAGGAGGGCCTGGCAGACAGATTCCAGAACTGCCCCCAGGACCCTTAGGTTACATTCAGCATTTCTAGAGGAGTGGTAACCTACTGGGTACTTACTTACTGCTCTGTCATCACCTAACATAAAGAGGGAGATCATTTTTAGAACACTGGCTTCCTTTACTGTACAGGAAATCCTCACCTGTAATTATAACATAGTGTTGGTGAAAAGAGAGAATTAAGACCACTTCCTCCTACCCCTCTCTGTTGGCACTGTAACCCTTTGGGTAAGCATCTGAATAAAGTCTCTGCTGAGACAAAGTATTTTGTTTTTTTCTGTTCGCTTCAAATATAAATATTTTTGAACTTCCTGTGGATTGCAGTTCCTCTCAGCACTGATGTGTGGAAAAGAACTATGGGGCTCCAAGAGATCTAGGATATTAGCCATAAGGAAAGAAAGCTTTAATGAAACAGCCCAATTTTCTCTTGACTGTAATTGATGTAGAAACTTCTTTATTGATGGTCAAGAAGAAAAATGCTTAAGCTTTCATTAGATCATAAAAACTTCTTTTATAGCAGCTGAGATTGGGATTTTGATAGTTCTTACTGACATTATGCAGTTGTCCCAGTAATCATGTTACTGTAAAATTTCTCCAGGACCTGGACTTGTCTACGTCGAACAAGGATGTGGGGACGGATCTTGGCAATGGCCTCTATTGCTTCCTGAGGGCTCCAGTGATGCAGCTGAAAAGGCAGAAACCCAGCAAGTGAAAATCCATTCCATCTCTGTACCAGTTCATGGAACCATCCTGGAGGATGTGGGCAACATTAGAGTTGTTAGAAAACTTGCTGCCTTGCCCCTTAGGTTTGCTAGATATTCTTCTCAGAGAGGCCTGAAAGTCACACAGTCATTCATAGCATGAATCCCTCTGTTAAAGAGGAATGGTTGCTGCCTGGGCCCTTCACTTTCTGTCTCGCTCACTCTTCCTTCATGTTGTGAATAGTTTCTTGTCCTAGCCCCACTACACCAGAGCAAAAGTGCAGTTTGCTTTTAAAAAAATTTTTTTAAAGCTTTGCTGGTACTCCCATGACATTTCAGCACTTAGTGAGAAAATTTTCCCTTCAGCACTAATGGAAAACTTTCCAGGGAGCACTTAGTAACACCAACAGAAGAATCCATAGGTGGGATTTTGTTCTTAGTGCTGGCTTCCCCAGTTGGGTTGGTAGAGGAGCTCAGAAAACTGAAGTCAGTTCTCTTGATCCTGAATTGTACTTACAGAAGGCTCACCATTTCAGTGAACCAAGGAGAAAATATGACCAACAAAAATGGATTTTTATCTCCTCATTGAACCTACGCTCCTGAATGACTTGTTATTCCCACCTCAATCTGTTCCTCCAGAGAAAGAATTAAGAAAAGCAGAATAATTCAAAACTTGGATTTGCATTCTAAACAGCAAGGTAAGTTTGAGGCCTCTCTTAACAGTCCAAACTCTGTAAAATCATGGAACATTCATGAACCTGTACGTGCTCAGGTTTCTTGAGCAAGAGCCAACTATAAAAGCTGTCTGCATTTTATTTCCGTTTTTTAATGAAAATAAACCCCATTCAGCAGAGCCTCCTTCTCACCTGAATTAAATACGCTGCCACCATGGTGGCACTGCGGGAGCGCCCTGCCTTGCAGTGCACGTAGACGCTGTTACCGCGGGCTCGGTGTCTCAGGATGAAGTTGACGCCCTTGTGCAGGTTTTCCAAGGTGGGGACTCCAGTTAGATCCACAGTGCTGAGACGCAGTTGCTCCACTCCCATTGCCTCCCATTCCTGAAACGGACATAGATTTGGTCAGTGAAATTTCTGTTGCTTTTTTTTTTCCTGAAAGAACCTCAGAACCTGTTGAGACAGGTGAGAAATTCAGTGTGGCTGTAAACAGACTTTGAATGTCAATATTTTAAATCAGATGTATGAAAACTTCAGTGCTGGTCATCAGAAAGGAGCAGTTAAAGGGAACAGAAAAGATGTGGTTCAGCTAAAGGAAAAGAGGGGAGTCGGGAACTCTTCCCAACTCAAAAAGGATTCCTGTAGTTATGTACGCAGATTCCATGCTCCCCGTGTGCCTCCCAGCCACTGCAGCTGTAACAGTTCACTCACACGCCCTCGTTTTACTGCTTTGTCGCATAGTTTCTCAAGTGGGCTGAGGTACGAGAAGTCAGGTCTTTGCTGCCACAGGACCTGGCGGTCGCTGCCAGGATCACGGCAGGAGACGGCTAAACCTGACCGGTGCCAGGACCCGTCCCGGAGAGACCCTTCCGGGAGGGATACTAGCAATCCCGGGGCTCACCTGAGGGGAACAACAGAGGAATCGGGTCTCGTAGTTCTCGGTGAGGGTGACCACGGCGCGCACGTTCTCCTCCGCCACCAGCTGCGGGCACAGGCACAGTCAGGCACCGCCGGCCCGGCCCGGCCCGGCCCGCCAAGTTACTCCCGCCTTACCTTACGGCAGCGCCCCCGCAGCGGCAGCGCCCCGAGCACCACAGCCTCGTCGATGCGGTGGAACCAGGGTCGGCGGGAGCCGGGCAACCGCGCCCTCGCCACCGTGTACAGCAGCGACGGGTAGAAGAGCAGCCGCGCCG
>VZRZ01007063.1:2750099-2809255 GCA_013398175.1 Climacteris rufus
TGCCCCGGGCTCGGCCGCCGTCCGCCTGCCGGGCTGGGCGCCCGGGCACTTAGAGGAGCCTGGGGTGCGGTTGGTGTTGTCGGCACCGGGGAGGGTCTGTCCGCTGGAGCAGTGAAACGTGTGCTGGTGCACCAGGGGGTGGAGGCGAGTCGGGCATGCGAGAAGCACAAGCAGGGAAATTGGAGTTCGGCAGAGTGTGAGGATTTGCAGTCTCGAGTGTGAGAAGGCGTGACAGACTCTACTGGAATGAACTAGGAAGAAGAATATAAAAACCAGGAGAGACGGAGTGTAAAATGGGTGATAAATGCATGAAGAAGCAATAAAGGTCGATAACAGCATGCTTTTTTATAGGCCTGTTACGAGTAGGACGTTGAGAGGCAGCCGCAGAATAAAGTGTGGAACCTTCACTCCTTTAAATTGCCTGGGACAGACATTTTCACCTTTAAGGCACAGGCATTCTCTTCTGCCAGAAGTTGTCAGGGAACATTTTTCAAGCATTGCAGCTTTCTTGCATGTACTGCTTGAGTGTGATCGTTGGGTGTGTTTCACCAGTTCGCTTGATTTAGAAGATTATTTGGTGGGGATTTATATCTTGAAGCACTCTTTGCTTCTGGCTTACAAGAGCTCAGATTTTCTGAATATATCGAATTTGTATTTTTATTTTTTGCGTATGTCTGTCCTCCCAGTTTTACTCTTTATACCAGTGATCACAAAAATTGCTGAACTGTCTCCTAGTGTCGTTTGCTGTCTCCTCTATTGTTTTTCTATAGGTTTGTTCTATAGTTCATCAGAGAGATTTTACTGCACTGACTTGGCATTGTACAGCTGTAATAAACCCATCACGTTTTTATTCTTTTTTCCATTCCCCTTGGCTACATTCTTGGGATCGCTGCATAATACGAGATACTGTGTCTACCTAGAGTTGTGTTTGGACTCAAGTCTTTAAGAAGCAGTGTTGTTGGAAATGCTGCTGTTGTGGTAGATGTTTGAAATTAGCACATATGTCTTTAGACTGAGATCGAAAATGTTAAGGTTGGTACAGCTCTTCATCATCCCGCTGATGAAGAGCCCTCAGGACAGGAGCACAATTCTTGTATCTGCTCAGGGGCAGAGTATATACATGCAGATGTATATACCAGTAAAATTCCTAAACGGGGATTTTTAAATACAGTGATGTGAAGAATTGTTTTTTCTTAAGGTGCTTACTGTTCTCTTTCAGCCTGTGCTCACATTCAAAATTATTGCTAGGAAAGTGTATGCTGTTTTGTGAAGTGTGTTCACCCTTTATTATTCTTGCATGGCTGTGTTTTTCCTTTCCCAGTCAAAGTTTCTAATATTACGTTAGGGAAAAATCAGTGCCAGATCCCAGATCCTAGCAGCTTGGTTACATGTTTCCTCTTTTTTTTTAAATAGGTAACAAAGTAATTGATGTAGGCTTAGGACATTCTGTTTATGTGCAAAAGAGAGCAGGAACACAGCATTTGTAGAAAAGCAGACGGTTGGAAAGTGACTGATCTAAAATCATGAACACTAAAACATGAAGATTTGTGTGTTAGATAGTTCTGTTTTGAAAGTAAATTACAAAGTGAGGAGAACTTACCCATCTTCCACAACGGGAGATAAAGAAATCCATGGTAGTACTGTGTACTTATTACTGTATCCATGGTTTTGTTATGCCTCCAAAGCATGATGCACTTGTAAGATTATCTTTTCGTGATAGGGGGAATGTTCTTTTAGTTCTTCTGCTACAAGCAGGGATTCTGATAACATGCTCCCTGGCACTACTTCTCTAAAGGGGAAAACAGGAAATTTGGCAGGATCATAGTGATCTATCTCGTTAATAATAAATGCATAACTTGCAAGGAAACTGTGCATCAGTTGAAGAATCATTGCTTGAAAGAAAATATGATGCTTTGGAATAAGGGAAATATTTATAATATTGTGTCACATATAATATTGGAATCACAATATCCTGAATTGGTTTAATTTCATTAAAGGTAGATGTTTATGTGATTCTTAAATACTTAGATTCACATTGAGTTGAGTAAGATTCTACCTGTAATCTAGTATGATTGAACTTATTGAGAAACTTTGTTGTGAACAGGTTGCTCTTTAACTATTGTGTATTTTTCTGCAATGTGGTTATTGACTATCAGTTACTGAGTCGTCTGCCACAAATCTCTTCAGAATGCCTACTCTAATTTTACCTTTAGAAGGTGGGAAGTGGTACAAATTCTCATAGTTTTTGAGATTTCCTGGTTATTAATCTTTAACCCTGAGATGTAAGAACCCACTTCTGGCTGTTGGAGACTGTTCTTAAGCAAAATGTCCACCATGCAGTCCAGTTTTCCAAGTCATAATGTGAGTTTGGTTATTGAAACAGGAGCAACAGTCGAACAGACTCAGATCTATATTCCTGCTTTCTTATTTTTCAGTTTTGCCATGAATGTCTGAAATGTTATATTTCAATCTGGGCATGTTCAGTATTGCTTGTCCTTCAAGACTATGTGCAGTTATTCACTGCCTTGGTAACTGCCTTCAGGCAAGAAGGTGTAATTTTTATCCATTGATCAGGTATTTGGCAGGAGAAAAAAATAGTATAAATCAAAGCAGACTAAAATACTCCAGGATTTATTGGAATGGGAATTGTAAATTGAGAAAAGTTATCTAGGGCCTCTAATGGGTGTTTCTCGAAGTATCACAGCATAGGATCTTGAGTTGTGATCCTGTTACAAGATTTCTTGAGGCAAGAGAGATTATCTTGATTGGGAAAAGTAGCCAGTAGTTTTATTGCCCTTCTTCCAGTCATCAGAGATACTTGTGTTGTACGAATAAATGCAAGAATGCAAAATACCACATTTTCTGCTGTTGCTCTCTACACCTCTTTTAAAAAGGTGCCAAGACACTTTGTGTTTGGGACGTAAGAGTGCAAAGAGAAAGCTTTAGCATTCATGTTTTTGAGAGGAGATTTCCCAGACATCAACTGAACATCATTTTGTTT
The DNA here is from genome assembly GCA_013398175.1 of Climacteris rufus. Classification (NCBI taxonomy): domain Eukaryota; kingdom Metazoa; phylum Chordata; class Aves; order Passeriformes; family Climacteridae; genus Climacteris; species Climacteris rufus. The sequence continues at coordinate 2,753,101 of VZRZ01007063.1, forward strand.
GCACCTGATGTGAGACTCAAGCATATAGAACTGAAATATACATTGGGTCAAATCTGCAGTGCCACTTAGTCTGCAAATGCTTTGCTGTGGGGTGGAATAGCTCATGAGTCAGAACTGTGATGGACAGAGCAGGTTTATTTGTTTGACAGCAGTATTGTGAGCACAGTCATCATCCCTGGGAAAGGAAGTCGTCTTTCGGACATCTTGAGTAGCTTCAAACTTACAGCTATCTTAGCTCTGTGCGAAAGAAAATGCGTCGTTGCTTGCTGAATTCAGGATGAACTGTGAGCAACTAGGTAGTCTAACAGAAGTCTTCAGTAGTTTCCAGCTCTTAGTGAAGAGTTTCAGTTTAGATGATGTAGTTTGTGGCACAGGTATATGTAAGTGAAAGCCTTATGCCAGAAGAGGAATCCACACACTGTCTTGTATGTCCCATGTATGCGTCTTACCCTTCTGTCTTCAGCGTACTTAGTATATCATGGTCTGGTTTTTTGTTTTGTTTTTAGGAAAGGTGTGCTGGCTTACTGACTGCTCTGTTAGGGGCAGTGCTAATGGCCAAGCTGACTGCAAGTTTTGATAATGAGTCTGTACTGATTTAGAAATTTATAACTGGTTGAATGGCTTGGCTTACAGTGGTAAAGTTTCAGGTAGATTTAAGATTATATTAACTGGACTTAAAATCATATTGCTGTGGGATTTTTACATTGGTTTGACTAAATTACTTGTAAATATAATGTGGAATAACTGAAAATCCATGCAAATGAGCAGGCACTTTGGGTTCTTTGTCCTTTTCAGCAGCACACCTCAAGGAGATCTTGAATGAGCATGTGGACAGGAGGATGAGTATTTGTGGAGTATCTGGTGTCATGCTGGTATGGTATCTGGCAGGCTTTCCTTTGCAGACCATTTGTTTTTAATGCTTGCATGCTCTGTATTCTCTCCAAACTGATCCTCTCCCAATTCATATAAGAACCCAGGTGACTGTCTTAAGTTGTTTTTACTTTAATTTGAATTTTTCAGGACCTTGGCTTCGTTTTTATCACTGCCATCAAAACTCTTCTTTTAGGTAGCTTTCACTTCTGTCTGCAGGCTGTTTTTTACTGCACCTTTCACAAAAATAATTTAGTTGTTATGCACTAGATTTCAGTATTTCACATGTCGAAGTAAAACTGTTGTTCTTCAAATATTACTTAGAATTCAGGCTTTCACTGAACCCATGAATATTCTCTGCTATTTTTGTCCCAAGCTATGCAGTTCGAAAGATATTCTAACACAGGCACACAATCCACAAATCTTTAAACTCTCTTCGAAAGGGAATATTCGTGTCTGCTTTTTCCAAAGCAGAGGAGTTTGTAATTCAAATCAAGCATTTAGCAGACAATGTCCAAATCTATGTAAAAAAATGATACCATTGTTCTTAATATATGTAGAGATTTGCAGGATGGACACCAGGCATCTTATTATTTCTGCAAAATCTTACAACTTAGAGCTTTGATAAATGTTTCTGTGGAAGGCAGTGAAATACTGATCTTTCAGGAAGAGAGAATGTATTTTGAATGTCACATCTAGCTTTTGCATTTTGTGTAGGCACAGTACAGTGTAACAGTAATTCTTCTCTTATTTATAGTTTTGTATTCCTGAGCAGAGCACCATCTTTAAATATTTTTGCCAACTTACCTGTACTTCCTTGCTATTTGTCTTCAAAAATGTTCTGTTCTCCATTTAAAATTCTGAATTAAAAAATATCTGGATGACAGGTCAACTTTGTGAAGAATTGTATTTCTTCTGGAGTTTTGGTTTTGGTTTCTTTCTTGCATGTAATTGTTTTATGACTGTACAATGTGTAGAACAATTTACCACAATGAGTTGAAACAGTAAAAATTCCTTGCACACTCCTAAGTGATATTAGGAGTGATACTTTTAAAAATAACAATATGCAAAATCTTTTCTGGGGAAAGAAACAGGATTGCATATTTACTTCTCTAAGGTAGCTTTGACTGCTCAGAAATTCGTGATTATTCGCATTGGAGACTTAGGAAAAGTTAAGTGAGAACATTCTGACACTCATGGAGTATAGCCACCCATGTTACACTTTGGGTTATGCATTTGGTACCAGAATTTGATCGCTATCAGACACCAGCTATAGGTGCTACTGTCTGTATTTCACAGTGTGAAAGCTGTTATGACACTAATTGTCTGATGCAGAATTTGCTTTGGAATTTCTTTGGGTTTAAACTTATTTTTTCATTTAATTCAAGACTAAGTTTAATAGGCATTTCTGGGGAAGCAGGACTAGGACACATTCTTGCTCCTTTTTTGTGAGGAAAATAATTTGGGTTATGTGTAAGTGTAGAGCTAATTCTGAGTATGCTGGTGTCTCCCTGAATTTGCAGGGAGCCTAAACTATTATCTCATGATAATAGTTTGATAGTAATGAGAAATCTGAAAAAATATTAAGACTGTTGGTTTAAATGCCAGCACTTTTATATCTTCTTGCACATGACAGTAACAGAACTATCTGACTAGTGCACTTCTCTGAAGTCTGAACTGGCTACTGCATTCCTGATACAGCTGGAAGTTGCAGCTTCCACTTACTGATATGAGAGAACTTTTCTGGTAACTTCTGTAAGGTAGTTTTGTATCACCACATAAATATGGGATACACCAGGTAGGAGAAATAGGCAGCGCATAAGGGTAATGAATCTCTCATGAAAATTTATGGGGTTTTTATATAAATGAAGTTGCTTTTGAGTTTGCAGGCTGTCATATTTGTGTACTAAAAAAAAAAAAAAGCATAGATTATTTGACTTCTCTAATTTTTTTTTTTATGAATACCTAGGGATTTGGGTATTCAATTACTTACTTTGCTCTTCTCATGCCAGAAGTTGAAAGGGTTGGGGTGGGTGGAGAGAGAAGGGAATGCTGCATAGAAGTGCATTTCTTCTGTTTTTAGGAAGAATGCCTAGGAAAAGGTTTCGTTTGTGTTTAACCACTGGCCAAAAGGACTACAGGGAAAGCAGACAAGATATGGCAGATCACCATAGTAATTACTATCAACCAATGAGAAAGGTCATGCTTCCTGGTTTAGGACAATACTTTAAAAGGGAGAAGGGTTTAAAAAGATTGCTGTAATTCAATTTGGGCCGGAGAGGGGAGAAGGTCAAACCAAGAACTTAGTATGTGGATGTGTGTGTCCAAAACCAACAAGGAAGACTTTACTAGTTCTGTAGTTCCTGAAATGCTGGTGGGTGTGGGGATTCCCTGGGAGTTTCTGAGTTGCTGCCCAGATTCTGTTGGTGAATAGTGTTAGATGTTTGTGCATTATTAAGGGGGGCTTAAGCAAAACAGACTTGGAACTAGTTTCAAAACAGTAACTCCTGTAGGTTTGTACATTTTAATTCTTTTCTTTCCTTGCACAGTGTGACAGTGGATGAGGGTGTGTGTGTGTGTAAAGGAACTTGTCTTAGTAATGGTCTCTTTCAGAGACCATGTATGGGTAAAGCAGTTCGGCTGGTTCAGCTCCCTGCTCCTCCCTCTCGGAGAGCTGAGCAGAATCTCTTCTGCTGAAAGGGTTGTTCCTCTTTATGCTTTCTATATTTGTCCAGCAGCAGCACGCTGGCTAACCAGGCAGTGTGGCCAGCCTGGTGGGCATTTGCTGAGCACACTTGAGAGCCAGGACTTACAGTCTGTTCTGTCTGTCTGTCTCTGCATCTCTGGGGAGGACTGGCATTCCAAGTGAAAGGTGATCTCTTTGTGGATGTTGTCTTTTTTTGTAAAATGCAGTTCATGCAAATTTGTGAGTCTAGGGACTGGGAGTAGAGGAGGGAAGGCAATTGTCTTGCAGGGACAGTATGTAGTGGGTGGCAGTGGTATCAGACAGACACAGAATTAACCTCCAAAAGAGCTGCTGTCTTCTGGGATGAGGATTTTAATCTCCCTTCCTGCTTTGGGGAGTGATTAGCCAAGGCCTGTATCCTTCCATAAAAGGTCTGTTGTCACTGTCTGCCTTGAAGATTAATGAAAGCTAGATCCTGTCCTGGAAGATCTGAGTGCTGTCTTTGCTTGTTATGGGCAATGGGGATTAATGAGGAGCTAGACCCTGGCCTGCCTAGTTTGGAATCTGGAATTGGTGTTGAGGGATGCGGCTTGTAGGAAATACCTTGTTAGGAAGAGCTGGAAACTTGTAGCTGAGACTTCCCTGACTGCATGTTTGCATAAACTTTGTCTTAAGGCCCTGCATACACTAGGATGACTCTTCACAATTGCTTTAAGTAGTAGATCAGATGAACAAATAGTACAGTGTTAGCTGCTACACTGCAGTAAACTGTTGATATGATGTTGTTTAAGTAGCAGAAAATTGCTCAAAGTTGCAGCAGCTGAATACACCATTAACATTGGCAATAATTTTTTGAGGGGCAGAAAGAGGGCAATAGTTTATAGGGTATTTGTCTTTCTGACTTTCAGGGAATACTGTTCATATATCTGTGTATATATATATATGCAAATAGGCATCAGCCTGTTTTTTCTGGTAGTTGAGAGAAGAAAACATTGTTTCAGTTGTGAAATTGATTTTAGCAAGATGCTGCCTTCTTTCTTGAGCACCATGTGCCATAAACTCAGTCTGCATTATTTTTCTTTCCTACCACTGCATGTCTTCAGTGTATTTCCTCCTGGGAAAGCTATGTGTCTCTTGAATTTGGAAGAAGCCAATTTTGGAGGTAAATTGGAGGATCTCAGCTGCCTGGCAAAGTCTGGATTGTACTGGTGTCTGCAGGCAGGGACCAGTGATTGATGTGTGACAGAGGGTCATCATCTTGAACTGATTGAACTCTAGCAACATTGTTGTGTGGCTGTTCTCTGACCATTCTTTGTTTAATGGGGACACACTGCAGTAGTTTTTTCCATCTTCATGTGGAAAACCTATGGTATTTGTTGTGAATGTGCAGCTTGTGCATCTTGTTACCTGAAGTGTCTTGATATTTTGCCTGATTCTGGCATCCTCTGCCAGAATTAGGTCCTCTGCCAGCCTTTCTTCCCACTTTTCCGCTTCCTGACTCCCAAGTTGACAATCTTTCATTTATTTGAGTTACTGGTTTAAAGCAATTCTCAGTACTCTTTGAAGCCAGTTATTGGAATTTTATAATTCCTCTGCTTTCAAGCTTTTTTTTTGGTAGCTTACTTACCTTCTCCTTGTAGTCTTGGAGCAGGAATATGATTAGGCAGTTTCAAAGGCCTCTTGGAAGTACACTGTTGCATGGTTCAAAAGTACTGTATGTCCTATTCTGTGAAAGATGCCATGACAAATGGGAAGAACACTGAATAAATATATGTGCACCAAGGGCATTTGAGTAGATGAAAGATAGGCTGTAGAATGGCACAAGGGAATTTAAATCTTACCATTTGTAAGAATCTTCCTAAAGGTAATATGTAAGAAAGTGACATTGTTCAGAACTAAGCCAGGCTGTCAAGACAGGAAATCTTATTTGCCTCGAATACTTTTGTGTTTAAAGGAGAACAATCCATTCTGGGTTGACTGTGTTACCCTGTTTGCAGAAAGGGTTTAATCAGGGTTGGAGACAAATGGAAAATTAACTTTGGTCTGATGTCCTTTGAAGGTACTGAAACTCCACAGGAAGGCATAATTTTTAATTTTATTCTTGCCCTATTGCTTTTTTTTTTTTTTTTTACAAAAATAATTCTTTTTTTTTAATATCACAGTCATGCAGTTGAATAATTAAGTTAGGTTAAGGGTGGACACGTGGGAAGATTAGAGGAATTTGGAATTAAGTCCAGTGTTCATTTCAAAATGATAAAAATTAGAACTACTGTTGTAAAGTAATTACAGGTACTAAACTCCAGGAAGAATAAATGAAAGTTGGAAAATATTTACTTGTGATTTTAAAAAGTGGAATCATATCGTTTGATCAAGAATATGGAGTGACATGTCTAAATATCTCAGGCATACACTTCTTACAAGCATAGTGTTTTTTTAACAGAAGTAGTGGAAGCCTTGTCTATCACTTGAGGCCTTTAAAAAGGATCAATCAGCAGAGAATTAATTGTGTGGAATTCAGCACCTAAGTCTGATGATCTAGTTCCATGAGTAATTTAAATGAACATCTGCCAGGATTTCTCTGAAAGAGGCTTGTGCCATTTTTCATGCGTTTTTCCTTTCCTGTGTGCTACCAAGAACACCTGTGTGGTTGTGCAGTGAATTGAATCTGGGAGCATGTCTGGTTCAAAACTGTTATTTTCCTGTTGTTGGTAGACTAGATCACACCTTGACCATTTCCTTTCTCAGGCTTGTTCTACAAAGGTGGGGATGGACAGCTGCTGAGGAAAGAGTTGTGCACTTTTCTTTTGGCAAGAGCACCAGCTTAAACTGTAGTAGGATCTGTGGTAGGAGTATCTCGATCTATTCCCGTGTATTTTTTCCCCATTTCTACCAAATGTTTATGGACAGCTTGTATCCAATCTTCTCAGTAGTATAACCTGAAAATATTAAGAAAGGATTGTTTTCATGTGTTACCTGCTGTGGCACATGTAATTTGGTTGTCTTAACATACTTCTTTACAAATGCAGTATTGATGCTGTGTTTGATGCTGCTGTACATTTGGGAAGAAATTGGTGAGCTTTTCTGATGTGAGAACAGAGAGAAAATCATGTGCCAGATAGATGGTCACATGTAAGGTTTTGGAGGTATAAGGTGCTTCCAGAATCTAGGCACGAGGTATAGAGAATCCAGAAGGAGGTTTTATGTCTATTTTGCATACTCATGCAGCTAAAACTGTATTTATAGCACTTGTTTTTGTCATAACGTTTCTGGAGTCTCTTCCTGCTAGCACTGGAAACCAGCTGATGTCATACTGTGCCTTGCTGGAAAAGAGAATGGAAAAGAATTGATGGATAAATGTGTAAGTGAAGAAGATCTGAAAATACATGCATAAGACTTCAAGCAAGTACTGACCTTCTGGTTCTTGGCAGAGTCCATTGACTCTCTTGATCCTTCTCCCCCCAAGCGGCTGAAGTCTAAGATCAGGTTGTGGATCCAGCCTTGTACAGTAGGGAAAGTTTCTGAGGCCTTAGGAAGAGAAAGAAGCAAGCAGAGCTGTGCTGTGCAAGAATCAGTAAACATAAGCCATCAGAGATGAGCAGCCTGGAGAGGGTGTGTCAGGGTCACAAAATGGACCAGCAGGGGAGTTTGTGGACTAGAAGGCTGCTGATACCATCAGGAAAGGTATTCTGTTAGTTGTAGTCAGATGTTCATAACTAGGAATGAAAACTTCTTCAGACAGAGAAAAGTTCATCTGAAGCCTGACATTACATTTGTGAATTGTAGTCAGACAAAAATCGTGCTTCAAGGTGCTGCATGGGTTCATGTATTCACGTGTTTTCAGTAGACTGTAAATGAATGCAGATTTTTGGGGGGGTTTCAGTATTATTTATAGTTGCATGTTTCAGATACTATATAAAGATACTGAAGAGGGGAGTAAATGTTGCCAAAAAAAAAGTCAAAGTCTATACAAATGATGCTGCAAGTTATGAAAAATGAGAAAACTTCAGAGCCGGACTAGAAGCTTGGTAAGAACTGCTTTGCAGTCAAATGGTTAGATTTTGTTAAATTTGTGGTTTTGAACAAAAGTTGAGACATTCCTAAGGTGATGTTCCCACAGCAATGCCAGCATTTGCCTCTGATGGAGAAATAGAAATAGTAAGAAATATTGTTTAAAGCTTCAGCTCTACACGCCCAATACCAAATCTCTTCAACTGTTAATGAAAATTAATTGCTGTTGAAAGTGATTTCAATCAGTATTCATTGGTTATAATAGAGCAGTAACTCCACTTTGCAGATGTAAATGAGTGTAATTTGATATTTGTATCCATTTACTTCTGCAAAGGATTTACAGTGTGCCTATTAGAAAATGAAGATAAAAATAATTGAGCATATTTTTACTCTTTGGTTTGCAGGCGTGGCAATGGCAGATTCTGCACGGTAGAATTCATGGCAAGTATTTGTCTAATATAAGCCAAGCAAGACACACATACAAGCTTAAGGTAAATCAGTCTTTCTTAGTTGTGGTTCTTTGAAATAAAATATAAATGTTTATACTTCAACATTTTGCAAATACAGAATTTCAGACCTACTCAGAATTTTGAAGACAGTTCAATTCTGATCTTTCAAAACTGGGACACCTCAAAACTGTTTTCCTCCAGAAGATGGCTGTAGATGCTGGAACCAGCCACACGTGCACTGTGTCCTCCTTTAGTATTTTAGGTGTGATAATACAGAATAGTGATTGCATTTGAGGATCTTTGTGGGGAGACCTGCAATACATTTTTATTCTCGGTTTGCATTTGAATCTGTTTCCTTTTGTGCCATCAGAAGAAACGTGTGTAAGTATCTTGGAATTTTTAACACAGAGCTGTGGGAGCTGTCTGTCTAAACATTTCACAGAGATGGTTTTCTCATTGAGATTTTTTTATCTTGCCTTTAATGATAGGTGAGTTGAAAGTGGTAGTATTTGAATCTTGAGGCCGAGATGGATGAGGTTGTTAAGTTGTGCTAAAGTTCAGTCGCTTCTAGGAGTAGGCTTACTGAATAGGTTAAACTGAGCATATTGTTTCTGTTGACTAAAACTCAATCTTTTACCCAAAACTCTGCTATATTTTATAGGTCTTCGTGTGGAGTGTACAGTATCCATAAAGCAAAATACGAGTGCATATTTTCTGAATGTTTTGAATCTTACTCAAAAAGTAAATGAAATGTTGCTTTTGTTTATATCTTTTGTACTTGCAATTACTGATATATTTTGAGAGTCCCTTACTACCACAGTCTGGAGAGAGGTAGCAGGCTTAAATCTTTTGTGGGTGAGATTCTTTGAGTTTTATTAACAGCCAGATGTTTTGTGGATTTTTTTTTTTTTGTGAAGTTGGTTACTAGGTTTTCAGCTGAGATGCAACTGTAACAATGTGATGATACTCTTGACTCTTACTGAATACATTCTGTCACTAGTTTTCAAAATGCCTTTTCACAAAGAGGTAAGATAATATTGTACAAATGGAAACTCTTAGCACCGAAAAGTGACTTGTCAGATGCTATTTAGCACCATAGCTAGTAATAGAACTGATGTCTTCTAAGCCCCAGGCCCATGTTTTCAACAGTAGATCATAAGATTGGTTTGCATTCTTAAAATGTGTCTTTTGACACTTTCATTATGGATTTTAAGACTTAATGATGAATCTTGGAGGTGTTTGGGCTTTAACTGCTGATTGGACATGGAAGAGACATTGCAAATATGGTCAACATCCCACATCCTAAGTATTTTATGTTGTCCTGGTCAGAGTAACTTGAAGCATAGCATTTTAAATGTTTTCTCTTTTCATCTTAATCTGCAGGGATCCCCAAATGGGCACCTCTTCTATTCTTCCTTCTGTTCTTCCTGTTATATCTTAAGTTGAAAAAACTTGCATGCTTACAGTAGAACATACTGTCATGAGTAATGCAACTGGTCTACTTACTAACTATACAGATTGTCTGCTATGCTGTATGCCCTTTAGTATTTGTGCTGGCAGCACTGAGAAAAACAGTATTCAACAGCTCTGTCTGCCAAAAGAAATGGAGCCGGCGCAGTGGCTGAGCTGTGGCCTCACAGCGAACAAGTAGCTTCTGGTGCTGAGAGGTTTGGGTGGTGTAAAGATTACAGTAGAAGGGCACTTCTCAGATAACAAATTATGGCTCCTTCCCTGTTAAAGTTTTTATACTATGGGAGTTTCCCCTTGCTATCTCTGTTGTCTTGTTGCCTTGTAAGTGTGGCTTACTACAAAGTGACACTTTCTGTGGGTTGTGGCCTAAGCTGTGTGGTAATTGAAACTTCCTCTGGTTTGTGAAGGCCTCTCTGCTCACAATCTGTGTAATGCACTTGCTCCGTCGCACTTTGCATCATTATCTCCCTCCTGCACTTCCTCCAAAGATATAGTTCTTTCTATGTTTTAAAATTTTTATTACTAGTCACATGGGTTCTTAAAAGTTGGTAAATATGCAGTGAGTCCAGACTGAATGCTGATTTATGTGGGAGACTGCTGATGCCACAATGTACCTGGGGTTGAGCTATGTGGTCTGTTTGATCTGCTGCCTCTTTAATTGCCAATGGTAACCTTGACATCCCATAAACATTAGTTCCTGGAAAGTGTAATGGGAAATCAGAACTAACTCGTCTAGACAAGTGCTGACTGTGACAGTAATTTCATTGATCCGAGTCCATTAAATGATCTGGTATTCTCTTAGATGGTCCTGGGTGCTGGAGACTGAAGTTTTACTACTTAGTATAAAAGCAGTATCACCAAATTTATTGGGCTCATATCCATTATCTAGTACTTAGTGGCTAGAGCCACTTGTTTTCATTACCAGCTGCAGTTCTATTTATATTATATTGCATATCAAAAGTTGCAACTGTTCGTCAGTGAGGGTATATTTTGTCACCTTTAGATCTAGCAGGGCTTTTAAATCTAAGTGTTAAAGCTTCATTTTTCTACATGGAGTTGTCAGGTGGTGCCAGTAGTTCCTCCCAGCTTTGTGCAGTCGTTGAAAGTGACAGCTGTACTCAGATGCAGCACTTCAGTCAGGGAACAAGATCAGGAAAAATTTTTACAAAACCTGTGGTGAGAGGTCTGAATTTACCCCTGTTAATTGTTTTGCTGACCCCATTAAAAACCTACACTCATGCAACTCTGAAAACAGTTGGCTATCAGCATCAAATGCTGGGTGGGGGAGAATCTAGTTTGTACAAGAGCTTATTGCCACATTAGTTGATTACAGAAGTGGCTATGCTGCGCACATTGCTGAAGCATCCAGCTGTATGTATGTGTATAGCTTGGTCTGAGGGATCCAAGACCCAGTTTCTTCTGAGAAGAAACATGGTTGTCAGATTCTTTGGCCTTTGGGCTAAGTTTGTCTGATGTATAAACTTGGATGAATTATTCAGTGTATTTATGTTCTGCATGCAATTAAATAAACCATACTAAACCAATTTATGATTTAAGAGCACTTTCCCAGACTTTCTACAGGTGGTTGTCAAATTTGCTACTTGGTTTTTGAAGTTTTTATTGTCTTGGATTTTGCCTTTGATTCAATGAAGTGTATATTTTTTCTCAAAGATATTCAAGAGTTATGGATTCCTCTGGCTATGTTAGCTGCACTGTTGGTTTCTTTGAAGTTTTTAAATTAATTCACCAGAATGTTCCATAGTTACATGTATGAAGGGAAGATTTTCTTTTTAACATCAAAACGTTGTTTATATAGATATTCTTAAGCATTTACAAGATCAAGTAGCTGTGTATTTCATTTTTTTTCCTGAAAGCTGATTATCAAAGGAGTATAACTTAGCATATATGACAACTTCCATAGGGCTTAAATATCTGGCAAAGATTTGGTTTAAAAGAAAGAAAGCAAAAAAATTATGTTACATGTCATTTTGAAAACAGTAAAAGTTAGGCATGAAGAACATCTGTTAGCAGAAATGAGACCATTTTTTTTTTGCCATAAACATTTTGTAATTAAACTTCAAAAAAACAAAGGAATCTGGGTGAGAAGGAAGTGTCTTAAGGTAACATTTGCCTTAATCACTACTTGGAGCTTCATAATCCAGAATGTTGTTGAGAAACAGAACAAAAATAAGTGTGTAAAGTGTTCCCAGAACAATAATCAGTTTTCAGTAATAGTCTAGAAAAGACAAGTTCATAATTTTGAAAATACATGTCAGATAACTGCGTTATGTTTGTAAGGATTCATGGATTAATTTTTATTGTTTTCAACAAATATTTTAAGAAAATTAGTGTTGTTCTTGTTTTTAGGATTCTTTGTCCCTTTAGAGGCTTTAGTACTTTATTAAATAAACTGAACAAATGGAAAGAATTTAGAAGAATTGAAAATTCTCAGGAGATCTCCCTTTGAAAAAGAGAGTGTGAGTACATGTGATAAATAACCAAGTATATTACAAGGCAAGTTAGAAGAGGATATGGATCAGTTATTGTCGCTTATTAAAAAGTATGGAACAAAGGTTAAGTAGGGGCCTGCAAAGCAGTCAAAATGTAGGAGCTCAGATAGCCTTGTATAATTCTTCTCCTTGCACATGGATGCAGTTTTCAATTTGGTAGGTATAGATAAGTGAGTGGATTTGGATTTTCTGTAAAATACTGCTAGACTGGCATGGGTGTAGTTTTGCAAAATAACCCAGGAGCAGGCAGAGAAAAAGTTATTTGGGAAAAAAAAAGACAAACCCCACAACTAAAAAATCTGAAGTTTATATTTAAATACAAGCTAGCTTGTGCTGAGAGTCAATTACTGAGTTTGCAAAGGGAACTCATGGAGTAACATCCCCTATTTATGAGGTGTTAGTACAGAAAATCTGTATGGTTCCTGGTTCATGATTTGCTTAAGAGGCAGAAATAACATTAAGATGTAGAAATAACAAAATAACATTGTTTTCCTTATGTTGTTAATTCTGTGTTCCCTAATTCAGTGCTTTTTCATACGTTTCCATTTTTGCAATCTTACATTAGAATTCTGCAGGTTCATGGTCATCTGTTAGTGCTGCAGTTGTCAAAATAAAGTGATAGAGGCATTTAGGATTGTGGGTAGTGCTGTTGGTAGCTGCTTCTGTCGTGACAGCCAAAAAGCCGGACAGGTGGGATTAGTCCACTGAACATTACTAGGAAGTCCTAAGACTTCTGTTCTCAACCATGTTGTGTTTGCAGTTCTTTTTTTGCACCCTTTCATTTACTCTCTATTTTTGAAATCTGCTACTTCAATTTTGAGTGTAATGAGGGTTGTTACCACTTTATGGTGACTTCTATTATTAGAAATATTCTTCAGTTTCACAGTCCTCAGTACTTTACTAGGTGGAGTTCATGTAATGATTGTTATTATCTGATGTTAACTCTGAAGTCCTCAATGTCTGTTTTTTCCTTCTCTTTTAGAGTGAAGACTGGAACAGTTGGAGGGAGGTGCATAGCTGCAGGTATGGACCAACTACAGTTTGTATCCCTCAGCTGCATATTGGTGCTTCCTTTCAAAGCTTTGGAGAGAAGTTGTTTTTACATTCAGTGATGAAAGCAGTCGTTTTCCACTGCAGTGAGCAGTGCTCCCTGAACCTTAAACTCTGCAGTTTCCTGCCTTTGTACTGCCAAAGAGGGTTGGCAGTGTTAACAGTTCAGGACTGTGAGTACTGAGTCAATAGACATCTTTAATTTAATCATTTTAGAAACGTAACTGCAAAGCAGAAATGCACGTCTGCATAGTAATTTCTTGACCAGGACAAATCTGCAGTATTCTGTAATACATGAAACACTTAAGGTGAGTGTTAGTGGAACAACTCCTGGGCTGAGACAAATTTGATTATGTGCAGCAGAACAAGAACATAGTCCAATGTGAACATGCATGGAGCCAAATGCAAGGATCTTTGGGTGCAATTTTCTTAGTGCTAGAAGTCTAGTAAGTGTGTAGTTTCATGTGACAGCAGAGACAATTGCCCCTTCCTTTCTTATTCAGTTTCCAACTGAGAGTTTAGTCCTGTGTCCTTTGGTTATGTTCAGTCCTCATGGTAGCTTGCAATATAGACAGAATCAGCTTGACAACCCAGTAAAAAGCTCTGCTGTGATCGAGTTATTTCTCTGGGTTAGGAAGTCAGAATTATTTATGATGTGGTCAGAGGAGTACAAAAGAACAGATCAGTCTGTTCGTATTGTGCACCTGAAGAGTTTCAGTTCACTCCTGAGGGCAATTAACCTGTAACTGCAGTGTTAAGTAACACTATCAGGCTCAAAGTGTGGTGATTTTTGCTCTTCCGTGAATCACCTCCGCTACGACAGAACTATTTAAGGTGCGCTTTGGTCCATAGACAGCCAGGGAGACTTGAGTTTTTGTATTGTCTTGTGGAAACCATTTTCTGCTACAGACAGACATTTGCTACTGCTTTCATAAATACATTGGGAAAGATTTCATTATGTCTGTATCAGAAAGAAAAACAAAATTGTCTTTAAAGTGCAGGATATCCTGTCTCTCCATATGTTACTTATCGGGGTAGAAAGATCTAAAGTTGGTTGAAGAAATCCAGGAACACCTTCACTTTCAAGTGATTTTTAGAGAATTGGTGATTGACCTCTGTGTTTGGAAGTGCCAGTTTGAGGGCATTTGTCTCCAGGCATTGTGTATGTTTAAAAACACTCAACTTCTTTGCTAAATGATTGGTGCTCTGTACTTTGCCCTTCCCGCTCCTTTGCTGTCCATTAGGACCAAACAGAAAATTGGAAGGAGAGAATATTGGTCATTGTTTGTGGCTTTTTTCTGAAGAATGTGCATCTTTTGAGACAGACTAAACTGATTAGGCCTAATTTTTCAAACTCATGGGATTCTGCCAATTGTAAAACACAGGTCCAGAATCAATATATTTGGATTACTTAAATAACAAAATAATCAGATTATTTAAATAGCAAAATAATCACCAAGTTTCTGGTTGATGAAAGTAAGTCACTTTGATTTGATGCAAGATCCATGGTTTCTCATCTTAAGAGCAAAATAAAGTTTAATTCATCTGCCTAAATGTGAATATAGAAAAGTGTCCAAATGAAAGAGGATGGAGTCTTTTCTTGAACATCTAATAATGGTATATAAAATTGTTTGTATAGGATGGAATGGGATTATCATGATTAACTCTGTACAGAGATATATTGGAATAAAACTGATGGCATTCTGCTTCTGGTCTGGTACAGAGAATAAAATTGAGGACGAGTCAGTTTTGCTTTGAGATAAGGAATCAATCCTACTTCAATATTGACTCTTGTCATATCCACGTTTACCATGCTGTAACATGTCTGTGTTCGCATAAAATTTCTGCAGATCTGAGCCCCTTCCAAAATGGAAGTCTTTGGTATGGAGATAAAAATGGGCATTAAAAGATTGTAGGTTGTCAATTAATTGTCATGGAATCTTTCAGGTTGGAGAAGACTCTTAAGATCAGAGAGTCCAACCATTAACCTGACACTGCCAAGTCTGTCACTAAACCTGTCCCTAAGCACCACATTTACACATTTTTCAAGTACCTCCAGAGATGGTGATTGTAACACTTTTCTGGGCAGCATGTTCCAATGCTTGACAACCCTTTCAGTGAAGAAATTCTTCCTAATATTTAATCTAAACCTCTTCTGGTGCAATTTGAGGCCATTCCCTCTGGTCCTATCCCTTGTTACTTGGAAGAAAAGCCTGACCCCCACCTGAATACACAACCTCCTTTTAGGTAGTTGTAAAAAGAATAAGGTCTCCTCTCAGCCTCCTTTTCTCCAGGCTAAAAAAGCCCAGCTCATTCAAGTTCTCCACATAAGATTTGTGCTCCAGACCCTTCACCAGCTCTGTTGCCCTTCTCTGGACACGCTCCAGCACTTCAGTGTCCTTGTAGTGAGGGGCCCAAAACTGGACACAGCACTTGAGGTGTGGCCTCACCAGTGCCAAGTACAGGGCGACAATCACTGCCCTGGTCCTGCTGGCCACACTATTCCTGATACAGGCCAGGATGCCATTGGCCTTCTTGGCCACCTGGGCACAGGGTGGATCATGTTCAGCTGCTGTCAACCAATCTTCCTGTGTTCTATTCTGCTGGGCAGCTTTCCAGCCACTCTGCCCTCAGCCTGTAGTGCTACAGGGGTTACTGTGACCCAAGTGCAGGACTCGGCACTTTGCCTTGTTGAACCTCACACAATCGGTCTCAATCTTTGATTGAGCCTGTCCAGATTCCTCTGCAGAGCCTTCCCCTTCCTGCCCTCCAGCAGATCAACACTCCCACCCAACTGGTGTTGCCTGCAGGCTTGCTGAGGATGCACTTGATCTCCTCATTCAGATAACTGATAAAGAGATTAAACAGGACTGAGCCCTTGGGAACAAAACTGGTGACCAGCCACCAACTGGATGTAACTCCAGTCACCACCACTTTCTGGGCCCGGCCAGCCAGCCAGATTTTGCCCAGCAAAGAATTCCATTCCCATCATGGAAAGTCACTTTGTCCAGGAGGATGCTGTGGGAAACGGTGTCACCAGCCTTACTGAAGTTCAGGTAGACAACATCAAAAGCCTTTTTCTCGTCCACTAAGTGGGTCACCTTGACACAGGAGATCAGGTTGGTCAAGCAGGACCTGTCTTTCAGAAAACCATGCTGGCTGGGCCTGATCTCCTGGTTGTTCTGTGTGTGTTGTGTGATGGCACTCAGAATGATCTGCTCCATGACCTTCCCCATCACTGAGGTCAGGCTGACAGGCATGTGGTTCCCCAGATCCTCCTTTCAACCCTTCATGTAGATGGGTATAACATTTGCTAACTGGTAAATGATGGAAATTGACTTGGCAAGCTTTTTCATCAGCTCTCTCAGTACCCATGGGTGGATCCCATTAGGTCACATAGACTCGTGCAGGTCTCTAACCCTTTCTTTCTAGATTATGGAGGTTTCATTCTGCTCCCCATCTCTCTCTTGCATCTCAGGGGGTTGGGTACCCTGAGAACAACTTGACTTGTTATCAAATACTAAATCAAAAAAGGCAGTAATTACCTCTACCTTTTCCTTATTCTTTTTCACTATGTTTCCGTCTGCATCCAGTAAAAGATGGAGATTCTCCTTAGCCCTCCTTTTGTTGCTAATGCATTGGGAAAAACATTTCTTGTTGTCTGTTATGACAGTAGCCAAATTAAGTTCTAGTTGGGCTTTGACTTTTCTAATTTTCTCCCTGTGGAATCTCATGAGATCATTGCAGTCTTTCCAAGTTGCCTTCCCCTTCTTTCAAAGGTGATACACTTTCCTTCCCCTGCCGAGTTCCAACCGAAGCTCTCTGTTCAGCCAGCCTGATCTTCTTCCTCACTGGCTCATCTTTCAGCATGCAGGCCTGCTCCTGAGCCTTTAGGATTTCCTTCTTAAAGCATGTCCAGCCTTCCTGGACTTCTCTGCCCCTCAGGACTGCCTCCCAAGGGACTCTGTCAACCAATCTCCTAAACAGCCAAAGTCTGCCCTCCAGAAGTCCATGGTGGCAGTTCTGCTGGCATTCTCTCCTTACTTCTCCAAGAATCAAAAACTATCATTTTGTGATCATGATGCCCAAGACAGCTTCCAACATCACCCACCAGTCCTTCCCTCTTCACAAACAGCAGGTCCAGTGGATGCCTTCCCTCGTTGGCTTCCTCACCAGCTGTGTCAGGAAGTTACCTTCACACACTCCAAGAACTTCCCGGGCTGCTTCCTCTCTGCTGTGTTGTATTTTCAGCAAACATCTGGTAAGTTCAAGTTCTCCACAAGAACAAAGGCTGGTGATAGTGAGACTTCTCCCACCTGTGCACTGGTGTAGATGCACTTCATTTGGGCTATCAATCCTGCTGCCTTTTCAGG
The DNA here is from genome assembly GCA_013398175.1 of Climacteris rufus. Taxonomy (NCBI): domain Eukaryota; kingdom Metazoa; phylum Chordata; class Aves; order Passeriformes; family Climacteridae; genus Climacteris; species Climacteris rufus. The sequence continues at coordinate 2,770,517 of VZRZ01007063.1, forward strand.
GAGAGAATCTCTAATTCCTGCATGAAGCTCTTCTGCTGTAAGAAGTTAATTCTTCCTCAATACTTCTAAAGCCTTTTCTAGTTTAGGAAAGTAGATATAAATTTATTTGATTATAATTATTTGTTTGTTTGAAGGAACTGCATCAGAATAGTATTCTAAATTCTTTCTGGGCTTAGCTCTTCCTGAAGTTGAAACCTACTGTAGTATCTAATGGTTATTTAGACCTTTTTAAAGAGTATATTTTTAGATTGGCATGACTGTATTTTCTCAGCTGACTAGAAAAACTGGGATTCGTATATCATACTGTTTCTCTTTTGACTCTAGAGACTTGGAAAGTTTAGATACTTTTTCAGAAATATACTCCCTGGCACTTAAATTGTGGTCCTGAGTAGCTTAAAAGCTAGTGAAGTTTTTCAGATGGCTGCTTGTCCAAAATAGGCAACAGGAATCCCAACTTTGATTAGGAGACAAAGTAACAAGGCAACAACTTCCTCAATCAATCACATTTCTACTGTACCAGGAGTGGTGCTGGAACTTCCCTTTTTACATCTGTTTTTACCCCACAATGTGTGTGGTGGGTTAAATTGTGTGTCTTTCCAGGGATACTCTCCTCATGGACAATACCGGAGCTCTGTGTAGCCTCATGCCAAGGGGAAATGATGCCTTATTGTGTTCTAAGTTGGTGCTCAATGTAAAAATTATTATTGCAGTCATTACTATTTGAACTGCATCATGTGCTCTCCTTGAGAGCCCCCCTGTGTAGGCTATGTTTGAACCTTCCTCAGGTAACATGCAACAAAAAGCTTTTTCTGGATAAAACAAAATGAGAGAGAAATAGTGACTTTTTTGTAGTATAATACTAACTGATTCTTGTTTCTATCTGGTACTATTTGTAGAAACAATCTGAAATTAAAAGACTCCTCAAAATGGCTTGTGTGGCTGTTCTGATGGCTGCAAAGGACAGTGAAATTTGAGACTTACTGCTTTAAGTCCAAAAGGTCTCTTGAAACTTAAAAGAAGAAAAAAATACTATCAGCAAAAATTTTAACAATTTTAACTGTTATTCTAAGACATTTCAGTAAGGAGAGTAATAATTTGTAGTTTGTTCCTTTAAGATAACATATTGCATTTCTTAAATAAAAAAAGTAACTCTGGCCAGTTCTTACTTTAAGGTTTTACTTTACATATGCACAAGGTGTGTTGCTTGCCATAAACTTAAAGGCATTTTTGATTCACTGATGTTCTCCTTGTGCAGGTTAGCCTAACAGTCTATGTACATGGTGTTGTCCTGGAATTGCACTGATTCTGTAGTCCCCCAGGGTCCAATATGCAACCACACAGCATTCTGTGTGTAAACGTAGCTGCTTTGCCTGCTGTAATGCTTTATGGCATGTTTGGCTTGAGGACAAGCAGACTGTTCAGAGCTTTCCAAGAATCAGTGGATTTCCAGGTCCTTACCAGAGGAATAACTTTGGTTCTGTTTCAGTCTTAGAAAAGTATCCTAAAATGTGTAGACAAGTCCTTAAAAATCTGGCAAATGTTGTAGAGATTACAAAATGTTGGTTTCCGGTGTATCTTTTTGACTAAGTGCAGAGCTGCAGACTCCTGTAATATAGGAAAGGACAGGAAATACAGGGATATCTGAAACCAGTTTTATAGGTATTGTGTTTGTATTTACAAAGTAAAAAAGTTGAAAGATACTTAAAGTTTTCAGTTCCATAGAATTGCTTGCAAGATTGCTTTTTGCACAAAAAGATGGCCAGAAGTTTATCTTCAGCTATTTCAGTCAAAAAAAAAAAGGTCATTTCTCTAAGCTCAGAGGCAAATTTAGGAGAAAGAGGGCAAAGACACTCTAAGTGGGATCTGTACCTTGCCTTCAGGGCAAGATTGCTTTCAAGCATTATATTCTTATTCTGTTGTACTGAAGATTTAAGTGTTGTAGTGCAAGCGTAATCTGTCATCTGTATTTCTGTGTGTCTTGGGGTCTGAATTCAGTCAATAAACAAAAAGAGTACAAGCGGAAAACTCAAACCTTGCCACTGCCTTCAATGTTCCATCCTGTCTCCTGTCCTTCCCCAGGGTAGAAATGTATGTCCTCACTTCTTATACTCATTTCCTGCTTTGTCTCCTGTGTCATACAGCTGCCTTCATTTCCTCTTACTATTGTTGTGACCGAGCCACTTTTCATACTTTCTCAAGAAGTTTTTTCTATCTGCAGTGCCAAAGTGTCTACAGGTCTTTCAGACCTCTCTTAGATACTTAAGGTTTCCAGTTTGTCTCTTGCAAAGTGCAAGCATTGTTGTGTTCTATCACTGTGATGAGAAAAACTCAAAATGCTTCTCAAACTCAAACTACTGGAATGTTGGCATATGTTAAAAAAAAATACAATTTTAAATTGACATTTTCTTTTTTATACCTTCCTGTAGAGCTTAGGCAATACCTCAAATAGATATTTCACATCTGTTTACAAAAAAAACCAAACCAAAATGAAGCAAACTACAACCTATGGGTAAGGATAAAGGGCTTTGATTTTTTTTTTAATTGTTTTTGTTATTGTCATATTTAATATACTAGAAAGGGGGGAAGAAACCTATACATGTCTGCTTTAAAAACAGTTGCTCTGGGATACATCAGTGCTTTTTCCTGGTATCAATTATTAACTGTAAAATGTCTTCCAAAGAGGGTTAAGCATGTAATGCTTACTCCTTGTCTGTGATTTGCCAAAATTAATTATTCTAGGGAACCTGCATTAAGGTGTGTTGTTATCTGTTCAACAGGTACAGGTGCTCTAAGGGATTGTCCTGCATTAATTGCTCAAAATTCATTTTTTGATCTTTGACCACTTTGTTGGTTTGCTTATTTGCTTTATGTCTGGTAACTTTAATAGTGTCTTCTCAGCCAGAGCTTTGTTGTCTTCTTTGCATCACAATAAGTTTTACTGTGTCGTGTCCTTTAGTTTTAAAATCACAACTATGATTTTTGTCTCCCTCTGCATTCTCTTAGTCTGAAAAAGGCAAGGAAATACGCAAAGTAAAGAACAAAATTTATCTGGGAAAAACAGAAATGTGACATAAATTTCTTATCACTATTCTGAAGGTCACAGTTGGGAACTTTAATTACAAAATTGAAGCTGGCAAAAGAAAGTACCTTACAGTGTAAGGGAAAGAAAACAATCCAGGTACTACTTCTTCTGTTTCTATGAAGATTAATCTAAGTGTGTGACGTATCATTGGGGAACAGATATAAGAAGAAGATAATTAAACACCAAAGAGAAGATAGAGCTTCTAGAAAACTGTTTTAATTTGAAGATTTTACTTACATGTGGGCATATTTTTTCTTTATTTAACTGTGCTAATGTAGTAGACTACTGTGCTAGTGCTGCACAAGTACTCTCCTTGAAAACAGGGTAGGTAAATACTGTCTGCCTTTGGAATAATTCACATCTACTAACTGAAGTTGTCTGTCTCTCTCTGTAAATAGCACTATAGCACACTGTAATATTCTTTGGAGGTTTTTAATGTAGAAAAAATAATTAAATAGATACAAGTTTTGGAAAGAATAGTCGTGATATACTTCAAGGTAATGCTTTGAAGGCTATCAGCTTGCATATTCCCCATTGACGATAGGGTAATGAGAAATTTAACAGTTGGAGATAGGTGGTTTAGGTCACTGTCAGGAGGTGGTCTCATGGCCAGTCTAGTCCATATTTTTCTCTCTTTGGTAATGCCTGTGCAAGCCTTTGTAGCATCATCACTGAATCAGCAGACAGAGCTGCAGTGGGTTAGCAGCCTCATTTACTAAGAAAGTAAAATTCAGGTTAGCATCATGCAGCTGTTCTGCCCTAGAGAAGCAGATCATTGTTTGCAGAGCTGTGGTTTGCTCACATTGCAGAATTCCAATACCCACAGCCCCATTGGGGTATTCACAGCACAATCCTGTGTCCCCTCCCAGGGAAGGGGATGAAGAGGCAATATATCAGAAGATGAGAGGAAAATTGAACAAGTTTGTAGGCCACTGCCTCAACAACTTTGTGAACTTCATTCCTGTGCTATAAGAGGATCTTAAGACTGATAATTCAGCTTTTGAGTTCTTGTTAGACTCCTGTCAGTAGCAGTTACTGGCAGAGCAGGACCTAGGTGCGGTTTGGTTTAGGTTTTTTTTTGGCTTCTCAGATTTGAACAGATGTTGTAACCTGTTTCCTGGTAGATAAGCTCTCATATTGCAGAGCTACTGTCTGCCATTTGGTGTAAGTTTCCTCGGGAGTGAGCCAGATACTGGGTATACCACAGACTGAATTTGTTCATCAGTTATGTGCTGGCATATTGAAAACAATTGCAGGCAATTTAAAAAGAAGGCAAACTGTATGTACTGATTGCTGTCTGTGCTGTCACATTTCCTGAAGTCCAGAGGTGTAGGGTTTGAGGTTTTTTCTTGTGTAGTTTGTGGTGTTGGGGGAACTGTTGGGGAGTGTTTAGTTTTACTTACTAAAGCAATTGAATATAGTGCTGATAAAGCTGAGCACTTTTGGCATTTATGTCATCTGTGTATAGTTAAGTTCTTGAGTAGCTTTAACAGGACGACTCTTCTTTTTGTTTTCTACGTGGTGTTTTTTATTTTGTCCCAATACAAATGCATAGGCATAATCCTGCTCTTTGATATGTTTCAGGCCTATTGTTGCCATTCACAGGGGCTAATAACCTCTAATGTTTGTTATCACCCAGAACTGACTCAGTGGTCTCTCAGCCTCTCTGCTTTAAGCTCAGAACCTAACCTGTTGTGGTTTGTCTGATAGCGTCTGATGGGTTCCTTCCAAGTATTTGTCCAATCTCTTCTTCCACTCATGTCAGTTTATTGCATTTGCACTATCTTGCCAAGGAGTTCAAAAATCATCTAACCTGTGTGTGAAATACCATCTCCTTTCCTTCTCAGAGGGGGATTGCTGTTGTATCAGTCATTAAAATTTTGCTTTCTTAGGTGTCACTTGAAAAGTTGGTTTACACATGCAAGCTGCCTAAGGTAATAGTCACACATGACCTTTGACAACTGATATGTGCATTCAATTCTTTACTTATAGTTTGAAGTAGAAACAAGAGAAACACCTAGACTGTTCAGACAAATAAATGCATGGCAGTCAAAGACCTGTTTGGCATCACCAGTACCCAAAGGGAGTCTGCATGGAAGGTGGAGACTATTGACCAGGGCATGTGGTGACAGGACAAGTGGGAATGGCCAGGGTCAAACCACTACGGTTTAAAATTGAGACTAGGTTTAGATTAGAAGTTAGGAAGAAATTCTTTACTGTGAGGGTGGTGAGGTACTGGAAGAGATTGCTCAGAGAAGCTGTGAATGCCCCATCCCTGGCAGTGTTCAAGGCCAGGTTGGATGAGACTCTGAGCAACCTGGTCTAGTGAAAGGTGTCGCTGCCCATGGCAAGGGAGGTTGGAACTGACTAATCTTTAGGGTCTCTTCCAACCCAAGCCATTCTACGATCCTATAATTCTATGATTCCTTCTTGAAAACATTTGAATCCCTGTTCATATTCAAATAAATTTGGCAAACCAGTAAATGTATCAAGGCATTAAGGTCCTAATGATTTAGCATTAATTGAAGGGGAAGTCAAAACAGAACATTTAACTCTGCTCTTTCTCCATCAGTGTGCAAGTAGTTCTGTATTAGTCTGGCTGTTGGCTGAGGTCTACACAGCTAAACAAGGAGAAGTTACTGAAGGATCTTGATCTTTAAGGGGTTTAGTCTGGGAAGGTAAGATATCCATAGAAACAGATTTTTTTTTTCCTTAGTTCTTTTGGTGTGTATTGGCATATTTGTATTAAGGGTTGCCTCTCTAGGGTATGGGTTTATTGTATAGCAAACAGTATTCTCAGTTCTCTGTCCCTAGGAAAGCATCAATGCCTCCTGGTTTGTCTATGTGACATCTGGAAATTGAGGAGCTAAGGGAAATTGCTTTGATTTCTGCATTGAGTTGGTGTAAAGCTGGGAACAGAGCCTTCTCTTCTACCACAGCTTTCAATCCCTTGATTTCTCTCTGAAACATCATTTTCAAGCAATAAGTCTTTCCTGACCAGCTTAGTTTATAACTGCTTTATTTCACGGGTATAGGACTTTCTATACTGCTTTGCCACCTCATAGTTGTGATCTCAGTGGCCACAGAGAAGCAGTAACTTTTGTGTGTTTAATCCAAACATTGTCTTCCATATCTATTTTCACATGAAGATTTTGCACTCAATGTGTTGATTTAGAAAGGTAAAGAGCTGTGACGAGGGACCTTGAGAACTGTCATACAGGACATAGTCTGGTTTTTTGTTTCTTTCTGATAATGCCTAGTACTATGCACATTAGACAAATGGGTCTAAAATCTTTGTTGATTAGTCTGTGTTTAAAGATGATGTTACTTAGTTGTTCCTTTCTTATGTTAACTAGAAGGTGATAGCTCTTATATGCAATATTTTGAGGCAGGTGACCCATGGGTTACTTGTTTAACAAAAGTAGTTGGGGTTTTTATATTTGTGCAGTAAGTAAAAGTGGAAGAATATATCCCTGCACACATCCAGTTGTGTTCAAACCTTGTCAAGCTTTGACAGGATTACAAAAATCACCACCACCAAATATTTATTCATTTAGTAAGAAGTGTTCCCTCTTAACAGTTTCAATTTACCTTTGCCAGTCTCCTGTTTTACTCCTGTGAACATAGGAAACTACAACTGCTTTGTGAATCGTGGGGCAGTAAATTCTGTGTTAAGTGAACGTTGCATAGTAGGAAGAACAGAAAAGCATATGTGTTTGAGGAAACCCATAAACTTGAAAGAAAATGTACCTGTATGTGTTTCTTGTCTATCTTTTAATAAGCTCCACTGTTTAGAATTAATTGGAATAACAAATTTGTTCACTTCAGTGCAAAGTGTCATCTCCTTTTTCCAGAAACACAGTTCCCTAACTTTTCAAAATGAACTTTATCTAATTTACTTTTATTGTTTGTCTTTACTATCACAAAAAAGGTACATTTAGCTGCTGTTTAATTTTTCTCTTTCTAAGAGTACTTAGGCAGAGAAGGCATCATCCTGTAAGCCAGAGGGATAGGTGACTTGCTGTTTCATCTTCTGGCAGAGAGCTGGGAGCCCTGGGGATTCTTCAGGCAGACAAAAGTTCATAATTCATTCCTTTTGAGCTTTCACAGAACTAATTGAAGTAGAAGCTGCAGGACTTCATTCACAAGCAAGAGAAGTAGGTCAAGAATGTATTGATTTAACTCAAAAATGTTTCCCCAGAAATATTTTGAGGAAGGGGATGGCGGAGAAAAATCTAATAGTAATATCTGTTTCTAGAATTAAATTTACTTACCTAATTTGTAAAAATTCATCTAAGTCTAGATCTCATTTATCTGCTCTCAGATAAATGCGTAAGAGGGAGCACCAGGAAACTTCACCATTTTCATGGTAAAGGCAATTATCTTCTCGTCCTGACCCTTTTCTCCACCTGGGAACTTCTACAAAAGTTCATATAAATGAAAATGTTTTTCAGTTAATTTATTCTGAATTGTAGGCCAACAACTTCAGGTATTTTGATGGTAAATTCAACATTCTGAATGTGTGAGATTTGTGTACCCGCAGTGCATAACAGTCAAAGAGATTGGCAGAGGAAGAAACTGCAGTTTTGGCAACTAGGTGAGGGGCTTTTTGTACCCAGCGAGGCATGGGGAGACGGTTTGGAGTTCAACACAGGCAGAAAACATTCTGACCACATGCTTACAGGATCAACAATGAAACAACGAAATATTGACAGGTAGTTACTGTATTTTGATGCATGTAACCTAGGGGTTATCAGTTTAAAAAACAAAACTGCAATTCAGCCGCGCTGTAAGAATCTGGATATGCACAGATAATACAAGGGGAAGTTTATTCTAGGACCTGTCTCCTTCAGAGCTTCACAGTGTCTGATTTCCCCATAGCCTGCATCCTTTCCCATAGCTTGCTCTCACCATTTCAGTAGTCCCTCAGCTTTAGATTTGTGTATGCTGTCGGAGGTTCAGAATGTATAAAATAAAATACAGTATTATCTTGAGGTTTCAGAGTTAATTGCTCATTAGAACTGGGCTTTCTTAGGAAAGAAAATATGATGCAGGATTTTTGGGTTTGTGGTGGATTTTTTGGGGTTTTTTTCCCTAGGATATGATGTAATTCTCTAAACTTAAAAGCAAAAAACTTTCAGCATTCGTACTTTGCAGTCTCTGAGGAGCACATACAGTGACACATTCTGCAGCATCATCTAGGACTTTAGAAGTGTTAAAATTGAGAACTAGTGTGTATTATGTGGAAGTTTTTTAATGTTCACATTGTCAGATGAGCACCACATTTAAATGTGTAGCTGCAGTCCATGGAGCTTGGCATTTCAGACATTGTTTCTGTTATCCTTTGAATAGAAACAGTCAAAGAATGGATGTGGAAGCCAGCAGGAATTTGACATCTGAGCAAAAAATAAGTATGGTTAGCTCCCTTATTTTTCTTTCCTTTTTGTGAGAAATAGTTAGGATGACTTTTGGTTTTTCTGATTTTAAAGAAACACTGCTTCCTCATTTAATTCTTATTTCTGTGCAGTAACAAAATGCCATTTTTTTCCAGTCTTCCTGATATTTTCACAAATGAATTCTGTAAGGCTTTTAATTTCAATAAATTGAAACCTTCAGCTAAATAATGCTAAACCAAACCTGTTTGTAACTGGTGTTTTGTCACTGAAGTTGTCATCATTACTTCAGAACTATGGTACACAGAGGCACTGAGTCTTAGCTAACATATCTTCAGGTATTTATCCACCATTCTGGTATTGATTGTTCCTTTCTGATGAATTGTGCCTGTAACATTGCAGTTTTGTCTTAATGGAACAAGAAGATAGGACTTTGATTTTGAGGAGCAGAGAGATGGGGAAAAGGGTGGGCATAGGATCAAATCATAATGGTGTAGCAATTTTCTTCAGTAAGCTGATCAATCTCAGTAATATTTTTAAAACCCATTTTCTAGAGTATGTGTAGCCAGCATTGTCTTTCATCAAACCTACAGTGAGCATGGCTGCTGGGGCATTTTATTGGCTGCTGGAAAAAGCTAAAGATGAGTGGAAGACCAGGAGGAAGGAGTTCTGGTCTTCATGTATAGAGACAGAATTTACTGTGTTAGTCTATAGATTTATGTCATCAGTGGTAAGAACCACACCCTATAATCTGCTGTTCTTATCATATAAATCTGAAGTGTTTTTCTCTTGGAGTCTCATTTTAGACAAATGCATGAAGTGGGCTCCAGGCTCAAGTTAACATTTGAATATGATGTGTTTTACTCAACATGGCATTTTTCAAGTGAGAAGCCTGTAATATGCGTCTGAAGGTAGATAGGTCAGTTTAATTTACTGAACACTGAAAAACTGACCTGTGCTCCCAGGTGCCTATTTGCATGCTCTTACCAATGGTGCTCAGCAGATAGCTTACACCTTTTTCTTTAAAGAATAAGCTTTCTTGCATTTATCACATAGTAAGAGCAGGCATGAAGTTGTTACTGTTGAATATCTGATGTGTGAGAAATTCTTGTCCTCTCTTTTGCAGTGTAATGCATATCTCTTTGTATTACAAGGCCTAACCCCTTTTAATAACCTTTTCATTAACTTCGCTGTTGGCAAAGTTCAGAAATTCTCCCTTTTTTAAATTTATATTTTCGAAGGTTGGAAATTTATGTATGAAAAAAAAATTGTCACACTGTAACTGTGCAAGCTTAAATAAAGCTGTATATACTGGCCAGTGAGAATAACTGCAGGTACGTGTTGCAGTCATTGGCAGAGGAGAAAGATGTGATCAAAGCTGCCCCAGCATGCAGTCCCTGATGCTCTGAGAGGTTGTTTTGTGGTTATATCGACCCTATATGAGGGTTTCTGCACTCACGTTCAACTCTAATCATTCCTCCTGGAGTGCTCAGACACACCCAGCTGCCTGTACAGCACTCACTCCTCACAATGAAATATTTCTGCATTTCACAGTGCATCCAGTTTTATCCAGATTGTCTCCCCATTAGTTTGGGTATTGGAGATTTAGTAAGAAGCCTGTATTGCATATATAAATACGTCTAACAGTTCCTTGATCAACATGTTGTTCCTGTTTTAATGACAACGCAACTGAGGTGTTCTGATCAGTGTTTCCAGAGATTATAAAACAGTTTTGTATAAATCACTGCTTTTCCCCCCCTTTCTTTATCATCTGTAGGCTCTGTATATTTGGATTTATAGATTCATGATAGACAAAGTATTGTTTCCAGGACCATGTATGTTTTGCTTCTATAAAAGGAATTGGTTTGGATGTTCTGTGGTTGCTAAGGAATTTTTGAGTAATCATATCTTCTTAGCTTTGATTTTTTTTTGGGCAGTTTTGGGGAAATTGTAGTTGGCATTTTTCACCATAGAAGTTCAGGGTGTCAGTAACAGAGCAAATGGTGAAGAGGGTGAGATAGCTATTGGAAATGTTATGGTGAAGGAACTTCTTGACTTTACACCTTAGTGTTGCTGATATGAAAAGTGTGTGTCTGAACCTCAAGGCCTTGGTCTGCCATTTTGGGAGACAAGGAGTTAGTTGGGGGTGGAAAGACTGGAGTTTGTATTCTTTCTGCTCTGTTACCCATTGCTATCTTCATGGATCTGACACACTGTTTATCTGACAGTGCACTCAGTACTGCTTCGCCAGGGAAAATTGCACAAAACAAGCCTAGTGCATCAGCATTTTCATTGTGTATTAAGCTGAGCCTCCCTTCACATGGTCACATCCCCTTTTTAATCTGGGATTCCATGTCCCTTTCCCAGTCCAGCCTGTTTCTGTGGTGTCTATTGCTGGTCTCCCTGAGCTTCTGTTTCTGTGGTTTGAGTCTTTTTTTTGTGGCTGAGTGTGAAGGCCTGCAGGACTTTTGGAAGTGGCGTTGTTTGGGAGTTAGGCAATACACTGATTTAGTGTTAGTAGTTTGTCATAGACTGAGGTGATGGCTGCGTTCAAGTTGGATTTCCTCCCAGAGATGATGGTGGACCATTGCTCCTTGAATGCAAGCCCTGTGTAAGTATTTTCTCTTCATGTCTAAGTTATAACTAAAATGATAGTTGGAATTGCTGTCTCAAGGCTCTGCTGTCTGATGAACTCTCCTTGGGGCAGGGGGGACAGGAAGGAGAGGTAGGAGAAGCTGCAGTTTGTTTTCTTGCAGAAATCCTAATGATCATGGAAAATTGATACTGGTTTCTAGATAAGGGGGTAAAATGGTCAGATAATTGTAGGGATAAGGACTAAGGAATAACGCTGTTAGAGGATATTGTTTATTATGTGCTACAGGTGCTGATATTATAAAATTAGTTGTGTGGAGAACAATTTCTGTTCTTCCCTATTAATGACTCCAGACTAAAGCTTTTACTTAGGAATGAAATATTCCTTGAATAATGTTGAGGTCATGTTAAGTGTTGTCCAGTTAACAGGAACCGTGTTGTGCTCTTGAAGCTACCCATGGCATAGAAGGCAGGGTTGAAAATTATTATTGGAGAGGTTAAATGATTTCCAATTGTTCTTAACTGAAATGAAAAGAGATAGTTTACAGCTTTGTGAAAGGTATGGTTTGCCTTGGCTGTTTGGAGAGGTGCTGACCCTTTCTGAGCGGAAAGGTGGAGAGGAGTGAAAGGATTTATGATGATTCCCTTCCCTTCTAGTAAAATGCTTTGTTGTTTTTGAGGTCTACTCATATAGCTATAAAATTATGAGTTTTCCCTGCCATTGGTTTTTCCTTAGGCTCTGAACAGAACTGTATTGAGGGGAAACAATTAACTAAACATTACCTGGCGTGATTTTTTTTTTCAGTTCTATTCAGGGGGAATGTGATTTCAGATGGATGGTGAGAGGAATACTGTTTGCTGTCATGTGCAGTTAATAGCTCTTTCAAACTATCTTCAAAGGTAAAAAGGCAGAGATGAAGAGAGCTGACTGCTCTGGAAGAAGGTCACCTGTATTCTTCAACAAAGAGTTTGGGGGTGGGGGGAATCATTGTGTAGTTGCTGTTCCACTCCCCAGGTCCTTTCTAGATTACACAGTGATTGGTCAGCAATTTTAACCGACTAATCACTGTAGCTACGATAGGATGTCGTTACAGTCAGACTTCCACAGGGATAGGTCCTCTGGTGTACCAGGCTGGCAGTACTGGTAATAAGACCTCACATTGCACTTAACGAATAACGAGGAGTCAATACAGAGAGCAGTGTGTGACTGTCAACTGGCTGGGTGGAACATAGCACAGGTTTTATTAATAGGGTGTAAACTTTTCCTGTGGCTAGATGGAATGCCTTGAAACCTATTGAGGATTCACATACTCCAAACTTCTGTGTTGTTGTGGTCTTAAGAAGTGACTTTTTCTTCTGTGTTAGCATCCTGCTGTTATTGAACCCAGTTCAGTCTGTGACTAACTGGATTGTCCAATCCCAGCCTGTTCATGTACAATCTAAGCCTGGTGTTTTGCCAATTATTGTTGAAAGCTGCCTGGTTTCACAAAGAAGTATTGCCTTGTAAACCTTGAAAGACACTTATCATTGCATCAGTTGATACTGTTTCTCTGTTTTAAGGTGGATCTTCACCTTGTGAAACAGTTACAGTTAGTCTCATTTAAAAACACTTTAATAACATTATCCTCTCATTTTCAGTGATTATTGATAACATCAGTAGTTTGTAGGTAGACTGAGTTTAGGTTCCTTTCTGTTCTGGTTTTTTTTTTTTTTTAATGTAAAATTTTGCATAGTTGAACTAGTGATATTTTTCAGTTATCTCAGCAGATTCATATCCTGAAACCCAGATGTTGACTACATTATGGAAACAAAGTTTTAAACAGCTGTGTAGAGTGTGTTTGGTTTCCAAGTACACAGACTGCCAACGAATGTGAATGTACTCTGGTATGCAGTACTGGGAATGTGCAAGAGTCTCTCTTTACATGTATATTTTAATCATACACATTTATATATGTGTAGAATTTTTTATTTCACTGTAAGCATGCTTTAGTCTAGAATCTGTAGGAAAATACAAACTGGAAATTCCTTCTTGTTTTTTATAGCTCAAAGAAAATGAATGGCACACTGGATCACCCAGACCAACCTGATCTAGATGCTATCAAAATGTTTGTGGGTCAAGTCCCACGGAGCTGGTGTGAGAAGGATCTAAGAGAACTTTTTGAACAGTATGGTGCTGTCTATGAAATCAATGTCTTGCGGGACAGGAGCCAAAACCCTCCTCAAAGCAAAGGTGAGAACTTCTGTACGTCTCATGTGAGACTTTGAGGTTTCAGCCACTTTCAAATAGTTGCAGTCTTAGCTGTGTGTTTATTCAAACATCCCTGTGTGTAGGAGCTCTGTGTGACCAAGTGTGCATGCAGGCCTGGGCTTTATAAAATCTTTAAGTGTATTTGTCTAATTATACTTGAATTGTGATCTAGTCATTAGCTGAGCTGAGGAAAATCATAATTTCCTTTTTAGAACTCAGCAGTGATGGAGATGCTTGAGGAGTATGGATTATAATTGCAAAGCAGAACATCAAATTAATACTGTGTTGCTCCAGAGCAACAAAATGTTGCTGGGTGGGACACAGTTTTAGACAAAGTATGAAACTGAGGTCTTAGTCTTTTGAGCACATCAAATACTTGTAGGCATCAAATCCTAACTAAATTTTGTGCCTGAATTCGCAGTTCAGTTATACACAGTATTTCCTGTGAAACTAGGTTAGTTTTTGATACTAGGAAATAATTATTGAGTTTGAAAATTAAGTAGCCAATAGATGTATCTAAATATCTAATATATCTAAATGTTTGATTTAATGGTGTATTAGTGATATTGGGCCAGTTCTGACTGTATTTTCTTTTATTACACTTAGAAATCTTTTTTAAACTGTCACAATCAGTAGTACCTACCTATTTCAGTGTCTAACTTCTTCTGCTTATCATACATTTTGCATTGGAAGGATGGAAGTGGGGCTTGGCAGTTTCTGTACAGCCAAGATTCAGTGTTCTTTCCTGGCTAGCATTTTGTTTCAATTGCAGGGTGCTGTTTTGTTACATTTTATACACGTAAAGCTGCACTAGAAGCGCAGAATGCTCTTCACAACATGAAGATCCTCCCAGGGGTAAGAGCAGAGCCCTGCTTTCTTCACAACTCTGTCTTGTTTCTCTGAACTCTGGCACCCCTGAAGTACAAACATGTTATGATGCCCTAAAATAATGTTTTAAAAAACCTATTCAAAAGATCAGTGTAATGAAACCTATTTAATAACAGAACTTAATAGAATTGTGAATTATTTAAGAGAATAATGTGGTAGTGAAGTGGGTGGGCATGGCTTTTATAATACTCTCAGAAGAAATGATGGCATATAATTAGGAAAGCCTTTCTTGGCATTTTTGTAATGTTACATATGCACCTCTCTCGAGGAAATTTAGGCTACAATTTCTTTCTTATACAATTCTTTTGGAATGTATTTCATACAGTATGAAGTGAATGTATATGGGATTAAATAATCTTTTTACATTTTAGATGCACCATCCTATCCAGATGAAACCAGCTGACAGTGAAAAAAGTAATGGTAAGCTTTACTAAAGTCCGAGTTTGGTGTCATCATTTGTGCTAGTCGGGAAGCTTGAGCATTTCGCTTTTGTGCAACAGCTGCCAATGAAGTCTTGAACTGGAGGCTTGATTATTTTTAAAAGAAAAGAAAGCAAAAAGAGAAAGGTGTGTTTTCAGTGCAGTAGATAGTGTGAGTGATGTCTCTACAATTCCATGACTCAGAGTATCTCCCACTGCTGCTGCTTGTGGTAGAACCATGTTGTCAGTTAGGGAAACATCCAGTGAGTTCTTCTTTGTACTAAAGTGGTTTAAATCTTTGTTGGGGACATGGACAGTGGCATTGAGTGCACCCTCAGCAAGCTTATGGATGATGTCAAGCTGAGTGCTGTGGTTGATACCCTGGAGGGAAAGGAAGCCATCCAGAGGAGCCTTGACAGGCTGGAGAGATGGGCCTGTGTGAACCTCATGAAGTTCAACAAGGTCCAGTGTAAGGTCCTGCAAACATGGATATAGGCTGGGTGATGACTGGATTGAGAACAGCCCTGAGGAGAAGGACTTGGGCGTATTTGTGGATGGAAAACTGGATATAAACAGGCAGTGTGCACTTGCAGCCCAGAAAGCCAGTCATATCCTGGGCTGTATCAAAAGGAAGGGTAACAGGTTGAGGAGGTGATTCTCCCACTCTGCTGTCATGAGACACCCACCTGTAGTACCACATCCATCTCTGGGGCTCCAGCATAACACATGGACCTGCTCAAGCATGTCCAGGGAAGGGCCATCAAGATAATCAAGAGGGATGGAGCACCTCCCCTGTGAGGACAGGCTGAGAGCATTGAGGTTGTTCAGCTTGGAGAAGAGAAGGCTCCAGGGAGACCTTATTGCTGCCTTTAAGTACCTAAAGGGGGCCTACAAGAAGGATGTGGAGGGGCTGTTTACCCAGGACTCTAGTGATAGCACAAGAGATAACAGTATTAAACAGAAGGAGATTTAGATTAGATATTTTGGAGAAGTTCTTTACTGTGAGGATAGTGAGACAGTGGAACAGGTTACCCAGAGGAACTGTGGATGCCCATCCTTGAAAGTGTTCAAGAGCTCTCTGGATGAGGCTCTGAGTGCCCTGGTCTAGTGAAAGGAACTAGGTGATCTTTAAGGTCCTTTCCAACCCAGATTATTTAATGATTCTATGAAATCTAGAAAAATTTTTGCAAGTGTTCATCCAATTTGAAGCAAGGCCTGTTGCAGCTAGGGTGGGAGTCAAAAATACTTCTTGTAGCATACAAGAGAGGTTGAGAATTAACAACAGCTCAGCAGAGAAGAAAAATTGAATATTTCTGCACGTTGGTCATTTCAGATAGATAAAGACTTTAGGATCTACCGTTGGGTAAATGATCATTTATCCATGCATTTCCTTATGAGTTTGTATCCATACATATATGTATGTATTTAAATTGCTGCAGTGTAAGCAAAGAAAGTGTTTAGCATCTTGTAATTTCAGCCTTTCTAGTCTTGGCTGAATTTTATTTTCATTTGCAGTAGTTTGCATTGCATCATGGAGAAGACAATCCTTCTTTCAGAAAGCTTGTATCTTAATATAATTGAAAACAGAAGGTGGAATATATGGGTAACATATAGTAGGAGTAATTCCATCTGCAGATTCATCTATGGGTATACAGAATGTGTTTCTGTGTAAATATATCTAGAAAGGAGTAATTCTTTTGAAGTATTGTTAGGAGGAGAACAAAATAGGTTCTCCAAAGTAAAAGTGATCTTGTATTATGTACAAACACATAAATATCCTGGGAAAAGAATGGAAAGAGGAAAAAAGTATTTAATGGGATTTTAGAGTGATAATTCTGAAGCTATTATATGACTCTGGGAGTTTTAGTAGAAGGTGAAGGTGACAGCAGTAAGTAAGAAAGCATTAGTTACGAAAGTATTTGAACTTGCCACTAATAAAAGGGATTCTCTATCTCTTGAACTAAAACGGAGTGCTAAAAGGATTTGAAAGCAGCTTTCTGCTCTGAGACCAGAAAATGAACTGGGTACAACATTGGGATTTAATGGCCAGTTGAAGTCATGTCTGCTGGAATAGTTCAGAGTTTTCCTTTCCAGCACCATAGAAGACTCAACAAATAAGTTGATTTCCCGTCACTTGTAGCACTGAATAGGAGAAGACTTTATTGAAGTTTCAAATTGTGCTAGAGTTTTCATCATACTGTATTTTATATTGTGATGAATGTTGTATATGTAAGCTGTTTTATATTTTCAAGTGGTATTCTGAATAATGCTTCAACCTTTAAAAAAAAGTGCTTCAGAACTCATTAGCATCCTTAAATAAGTAAATCAAGAGTATAAAATTCTGCTCTTGATTCAAATGTACCCCACTCCATCAAGTGACCTTTAACTGATGTTAGTAACAACTAACTGAAAAGTTAAGAGAAATGTCTGTCTCAGCCATTTATTTTAAAACAGTCTGCACACTGAAAGGTGTTCTTCAGCTCAAATGTATCTAGTACATCAGTATTTAGAAGCAAGATACAGTACCACACACTCCATGGTTTGATTTGAGGTGTTATTTTTGTGCTTTTGGTACAGGTCATTAACAGAAGTAAGTGTTCTCTTTTAGCAGCTACTGTTGTTTCCACTGTTGAGAGCAGAGCATGAGGAAATAGGCATATCTAAATTTAAGTGATTGGCATGAGGGTAGAAAGAAGCTTTCTGCGGTTCATGTGCTTGATCATATGCAGTCAGGTACGGTGGTAGTCTAAAGATAGAATAGGCAGAGCAAAGACAATAAAAATAGTCCAATAAACCACTTTCAAGTCTTCTCTCACCTGGAACTGAAGAGATACAGGGGAGTGCTGAATCTGACATACTTTTTTCCTTTTATTTTAACATCCCTGCTGTTCACAGGCTTCAAAAGGAAAAAACAATCAGCAAGTTATAAACATAAAATCATAAAACAGGCAGCCTTCGGGTTCGTTGAAGTATGTCTTGTGCATCCTCTTAAAGTGAAGACAAAATCCATTACTGGGAATCTGGTTTTGATAAGCCCATATCCTAAATACAAGGGAAATAACTGCAGTTAATGGAGAAGGCTTGACAAAATAAGATCTACTAAGCACATATTTGCTGGTAATACTCTTTATCTTTTGATTCCTTAGCAGTAGAAGATAGGAAGTTGTTCATTGGAATGATCTCCAAGAAGTGCAATGAAAATGATATTCGAGTGATGTTTTCCCCCTTTGGGCAGATTGAAGAATGCAGGATATTAAGGGGCCCAGATGGCCTGAGCCGAGGTAAGCAAAGCAAGAAGCATTTCTGGCAGTTTGAGGATGCTGCCTTTTGCAACTCAACAAGGCATTTTAGCTTTTTCTGTGATTCCCACCTATACCCCCTCCCTGCCCAAGTAAGCATTTTTGTTCCTGTATTCATCCCAATAATTGTGGAGGTAGTGAACAACTTGATTCCCTTTTTGTTCTTTCCCCAGGTTGTGCATTTGTGACTTTTACAACAAGAGCCATGGCACAAACAGCAATCAAAGCAATGCACCAAGCACAAACCATGGAGGTAAAACAAGTTAGTGGGTGTCAGGAGTAGATGTAATTTGAGGCAGTCACTGTGGAGTTCAAGGGTCTAGAGGGCAGAGAAAAGGATAAGTGCAGTGTGTGTTTCTTCACAAATATTGCTCCTGGACCTTTGTGTTTGTTCTACTCTATTTTTAGAGTTTGAGATAGAAACTTCATCTGCAGAGAAAATGCCAAAATATGAAATAGAATTAAAAGCAAACAAGATTCTGTGCCTTTGATGAAATGTGCCGTTTGAATATATGTATTTTTTTATATATGTATGTACATATGCATTCATAGAAGAGGAGGGGAATGCTTCCAATGACTGGGTCTTAATGCAGTATTTTGTGACTGCTGGGGATAGCAAGTATGTAATTGTTTGAATTGCTGTTTGCAGGGTTGCTCTTCTCCCATTGTTGTAAAATTTGCAGACACACAGAAGGACAAAGAGCAGAAACGAATTGCTCAGCAACTTCAGCAACAAATGCAACAGATCAGTGCTGCCTCAATATGGGGAAACCTGGCTGGTCTCAACACACTTGGACCCCAGTACTTAGCAGTGAGTTTCTGATTTGGGTTCTTTTCATCTCTTCAGGGATTGCAGTGTCTGACTGTCTTGCAGTGTTTAATATATATACTTTTAGAAGGCTTCTGGTAGATAGAAGCAGGCTTCTTAATCCCCATTTTGTGGATGAGAAGGCTGAAATTGTGTTATGTGCTAACATCTAGTTGGGATACATTTAAGCGAGGATTTCAACCCCACTCACAGTAGCCCTAATTACTGAAACACTGTTTTTTTCTCCTGCATTCTGTAGAATGTGTTTTCTTTTTATTCTACTGCCTCAACATTTGCCCATATAAATGCCCTTTTCATGTCTATCTAATGACATCGTTCTTGCATTCCTTTATAATTTTCCTTTTACTTTATTTTTGTCGTCCTCTTCCAGTGAAACCTGGAACAGTACTTGATAGTGTACAAGTAGGAAAGGTGATCAGATTGGAAACAGAGTAAAAAAAGCCCAAACAACAAAAACCAATCAACCAAATAAAAACAAGCCCTACATAAAACAGAGAGACACTGCTCTCTTAGCAAGAGTGATGCAACAGAAGGTAGACTGCAGTTTGATCTCAGTTGATAAACTTTTCAAAAACTGATGTGCTCTGACTCACGTGGGTTGCCAGAGTTGCTCTGAGAACTGTATTCATGCAATATAAGGTTTGAGGAACAGAAAAGGAAAATTTCATCTCATTCTTGGTATAGTGTATAGTTGAAATGGGGCAATTCTCTTACTACATTTTTAGTTTTGGTAGGTTGGAATTTTTTTAATAACAACAGCTAGTTAATGGGAAAAGGAATTGGAAATCTCTAAATAGTTTCTCTGCTGAGTCTTAAAATGTTTCTCATGTCTGCTGTGCATAAGGAAATTGGAGGAGGTTCCCTCTCTTGGTGGCTCTCTGATTTTGGTATAGCATTGCCATTTGTCCCATGCTGCCAATGTCAGCTGTAAAGTCTGTTTTGAGGTAGCATATCCTTAGGGGTGGTAATCCTGCCTTAGGTGCTTTGAGTAGGAATTCTCTCTCACTGCTGATTTTGGTTTTGTCTCGGTGTATTTGCTGTAATTTTCCCTCAATATTGATGATGTTGAGTGAGGAAAGCATGGTGCTGTTGCTTTGGCTGCAGTGTGATGCATGGGCTACGTGGAGCTTCACTGTGGTGGTGCTCTGGCTGTATTGTTCAGGGGAATTCTCTTTACGCTTTGCTTCGATGTGGTGCACGGGCAGCGGGAATTCATTTGTGACGGCGCTCTGGCTGTGGTGTGATGCAGTTTCTCCCAGAAGCAGAGCCAGCCCTCACTCTCACTCTTGTTTTGTTTTTTGGTGTAATGTCTAGCTTTATTTGCAGCTCCTTCAGCAGACAGCAGCTGCTTCATCTGGGAACCTGAATACATTGAGCAGCCTCCACCCAATGGGAGGTGAGTTTTTTTTCCACCAGTGCTAAACAAAAGAGAACGAGGGTAGAGAAAGTAGCCAAAAGGCTGTAGGCACATGGATCTCATTTGAAATAAGTAGTCCTGAGCTTACATACTCCTTTGAAATGACAGGAATCCTCTGCTACCAGTGTGGATATTCCTTCTTAATCTTAGTTAACTATTGTCCCCAAGGTAAGTAGTGGTATCTCCCCAAGCTCCAGTATTTGAAATTGTCTTCCCTTATTGGTAGCAAAAAGAGTGCTCTCTATATTTGTTTTCATCCAAACAGGTGTGTATGTGAAGAACTGTGTTTTGAAATAGGCACTCATGCACATGTTTCAGTGATAATGGATTCTCAGTTTTTGCATTTTCAGTGTATTTAAGAACAAAGCATTTAAGTCAAAAATATACTGTTGTTAAGAATTTGAGCTAGTCCTTCATTCAGATTCTTTTATTAATTCGTTTGAATTACAGTTAATGATGCCATTGCTGTTTTGCTGTTAGGGAAATATCAGCTTAATAGATATGAACCAAATTCCTTGCTGTGGACTGCTAGTCAGAATATTCACTGAGTGTAGCAGTCTTGGGGCTATAAATTGGTTGTCCCTTTTGTATTCACACACTAGGGAATAATAAAACATGTTAGCAGCTCCATTCACCACATTCTCTAAATTCTTCTACTGGCAGAAAAATCTGTGGTATTGGTTTTAATACTGAACATTTCAAGCTTTTAAAATTGCCTCCTGGAGTTTTACGGTAGTTCCCAGTATCACATACCCTGTCTGTGCAGAAGTTCATCTAAAAGTGTCTTCATATATCTGACCTGTGTTGGCTAGTGCACCCATCAGTAACAATTACAAGCATTTACAGAGTGTTGTATTTTCATTTGTAAGAATCTTGATTTATAGTGGGAGTTTATTCTAACCTCAGCTTCCTACATTGACTTTTTTCATGTTAGACATCTTCAGAGCTTTCAGATCTAACATTCTTTCAAAATCAAATTTTTTTAAAAAACCAGTTCACTAATATTCTGTGTGGTGGTGATCTATAATGGATTTTGTTATCCACATGATCTTTTATTTTCCTCCTCTTGTGTCTGTTTAAAAACAAGTTGTAATAAAGGAGAAAGTATGGTAATAAGAAGTGGGGCAGGGGGAAGGGGTTAACTAGCTGAGATAGCCCCTGAAGTTTCCAGGGTAATATTGTCTTCACTATTTAAAAAAAAAACTCAAAAAATTGAGAAATCAGATATGTAAATAGCATGTTGCATCCTGTTCTGAAAAAATTGTTATAAATCTGTAATTCTTTACAGAAAAAGTTGTAGTCTCAAAGTCCTGATAATACCTCAGCTGATCTCCTTTCTTGCAATTCATAGAAAGAAAAATTAAGTAGGTAATTAGATACCAAACTATATCAGACTTTGTAGACAAAATTTAATCTCGACGCTGTTTGAAAGCAGATGGGAAAACAGTGTGATGACAAGAGGACAGGTGCAGTGTGCACATGACAAACTGCTTCAGTAAAGAACAAGCTGCTCTGTTCTTCATTAGCTCCAACACTTGCACTTTTAACCCTCTATAGCACAATAAAAGCAAAAAGAAAACTTTTTAACTTTATGCTTTTATGTTAGAATGGAACCTTAAGAATCTAAGCAAAGGCAGAATCCTCTTGTTTTGAGAATTAAATTTGGCTAGGGAAATAGACCCTGCCACAAAGAGAAAACAATTGAAAAATAGTTTAAAAACCCCAACAAACTATACTAACGGTGGTAGAAGTATTTTAGAAAATAATGAGTTTGTACTGCATTGTCACTTACATTCTTATGTTGTCTGTTTGCGTGTTTAAACTACAAAACTGAGGTTTTAGTTATTTGAAATGTGTGCTTTGCCCCCACGTTCTAAGTTTACAAAAGATGAGATACCGCGCCTGCCTAGTATGTTTTGATGTTGTTAAATGAAGGACAATTAATTTAATTATGGTTTTAAGTATGTTCAGAAGAAATATTAGGGATTGTCTGAAGTCAGATGAAAAGAGGTGGAATTGTTAAAGGTAGAGACAAAAAATGGAAAATAGGGGAAAAGTGAAGAGAGGCAGAATTAGAAGAATGGGGCTAGTCTAACAAAGGATGGCTTAAATACAGAATTCAGGAGGAGATCCATTTTAATGAAAATACCTATGGCAGGAAGAAAAGGGCAAAGTACAGTGTCAGTACTGACCAAATGGTTTCATTAAAAACAATGATTCAAGATGAAGGTGCATCAAATGAGTAAATTGACCAGTAATGGTTCATAAACACAGGGGTCCCTTCCTCCCCGTGCAGTATTCCTTGCTGCCTACACACAACATGCCTGGTATTTCTTGTTTTCCTTGCAATGTGTTTGACCCTCCTACACATACATTGGCTGATCCTGTGGTCAGGAGTTGCCACTTAACAATTGTCTCACAGTTGACTGTTGCTTCTTGGCTGCCAGGGAGACCAAACAAAACATGCTGATACTCAGCTGATGGTGGGTTAAAGGCGTAGTAGCCACTGGGGAGTGAGGCCTTTGTGAAAGAATTTTGCAGTTACTGCTATGCCCATACAAAGAGTGTGGAGGGACGTGAGAGTGGAGGAAGTTACTGGTCTGGTGTCTACGCAAGTTCTCTAGCTTGCACATGAGCTCTCAGACCCTGACTTAACTCTTATTTAAAGCTGCTATGCTTTTGTTCACTGGAGAGAACACTGCTTGAGTACTTCTGTACTTTGGAATCTCCATCTGGAGGAACTACCTGCCCTTTTCCCAAATCACATCTATCTGGGCAAAGAAAAACTTTTTTAATTATGGCGAGGAATCATGGTGTAGAAAAGATCAGTAACTAGTGTTAAGCCTGTTGCTTTTAAGCTCCTTCCCTTTACTCCCTTGTGATGAGGTTGCTGGATCTGTTACACTTGGATGATGGTGGCTGTTACAGGAGAAACTGTGCATTGTTCCGTGTGTTGCAGGCCTGAATGCGATGCAGTTACAGAACCTGGCCGCGTTGGCAGCTGCGGCCAGTGCAGCTCAGAACACACCGAGCGGCACCGCTGCACTCACTTCCTCCAGCAGCCCCCTCAGTGTGCTCACCAGCTCAGGTAAGAGACTGCCTGTGCTGCAGTCTGTTAGGACATGCATTGCCTTGGGAGTCCTTTCAGGATAGATGTCACCTGTTTTGGCTAACCCTTTTTGTTGCTTTCATGTTGATTCTTTAGTAAATAAACAGTTTTACGAGTAGATTCACTGGCCTCTCTTTGGGGTAGATATCTTTGCCACCAGCAAAGGTTTTTTTACCTGCTGTGTTCCTTCCTCCAAATGGTCAGATTAATTTGGAGTAAAAAGAATTTTTGAGGTCATCATGAAGCAGAAAGGTAGGTGACCTCCTTCCAGTCGTGTTATTACAATCTCATCACATATTTGGTTTATGTGTGATTTTAGGCAGGGACTGTGGCAAATATACCCTGCTCCTCTTGACATGGAAACAGAAAATGCCTTAAGCATGAAGTAATACATTCTGTGCGCTGGAACAGTACTGTTTATATTTCATTAATGAAGACAAGGATACTATAACCTCCTAATAAAAGTAGAATAAACAGACACCTGGAAAGTAGTTGTCTAGAATTTAGTGTATAAGTTGCACATAAAAATCAGTATCTTCCTTTTCTGTATCTTTTTTTGTGTTTTGTTTGTTTTGGGTTGGTTTTTTTAACTTGAGGTTACGTACGTTAACCAGAGACACCAGAATGTCCAAGTAGTGTTCTTTTGCTGCCTTATTTTTAAATGTGATCATTAAGTGCAACAAGCAAAAAACCAAAAATAAATTCAACTGTGCTTACAGCAGACATGCTCAGTTTTTACCACAAATAAAGATCAGTATTCTACTCAGTATTTCTATCCTATTTTGAGTTATTACTAAATCCTGACATGAGAAGGATCTTCAGACTGTCAGTTTTCTGGCATGTGTGGCATCTATCCTACAGAGTTGACATCCTCACCTGTGAGAGACCAAAGAGGGTTGGAGGGGGTTTTAAATTTCCACAGGTAGATTTTAAATTGCGTAGGAGGACCAAGGAGCCAGGCTGAGATTATAAGGAGATTACAAGGAAAAGCTGTTTAGAAAACCTTATGTCACGTGATTGGGAGTTAAACCGTGGATGCTTTGCACAGTTTTCTACTTAGAGAAATTCTCAAGAAAGAATTTAGTTCAAAGAGTTTTCTGTTGCTGCACATTTTTTTAAAAACTTTGTGGTCTGCAAGCCTTAAAAGATTAGAATTTTTAACTTGACTCCCACCTGTGTATCCTATTCTGTAATTAAAAAACAAACAAATGAAAACCAACAAACAAAAAACAACAAAGAGTTGAGACTACGGAAAAGCTGGATTTGTAATCCACTAATGCTTCTTCATCATAAAGAAAACATGAAGGTGAACATATCTGACAATTTCTCCTATATTTCCTAATACTTTCTCAGGTTACAATTTGCTATGGCTGGCATTTAGAGCTAAGATTTCCTCATTGGCTGTCTCATCTAGTGACTGGAGCAAGTTTGTTCTCTGTTTTGTTGAGGTGGAGAAAGGGTCTGGCAGGTTGTGAAGTTCAAATGCCAGATGTGCTTGAAAAGGCAGAGGGAGCCCCTTCTCAGACGTGTGCAATGAAAGGACAAGGACAATGGACCCAAGCTCCAGTTGAGAAAATTCTGACTAGATAGAAGGATAAAATTAATAGCAGTAGTGATTAAGGTCAGAAACAAGGTGCCAGAGGGGTTGTGGAATCTCCATCATTTCAGCAACTGAGAATGCAATTGGAAAGGACCCTGAAGAGGATAACCAAATTCAGAGGTTAGACCAGCTCTGAGCAGGCTGTTAGACAGGATGATCCACAGAGTTCCCTTTCAAATGAAGTTATGCTACTATTAAGTGATTCTTTGGAATAGGTTTTCCCTCTGTGACTTCTGGTTTTTGCATAGAACTATGCAGGTTCCTTTTCCCTTGATGAGAGACATATTTCAGGACTCTATTCCATTTTTGATCATGCTGGTGGAAGAGCTAGGGGTGGTGAGCAGCCCATTTTAAAGTACTTTCTGTGCTGAATCCAAATAACCTTCTGATCACCAGTCATATCAATAAATGACTGTGTGTCAACAATTCAGTTATCATGATGAATCATTGGTATTAAAATCCTATACAGATGTATCGGTTCACTCTTCACAGACTTGTAACATGAAGCAGGCACAATTGTAATGCTCTTTAAACTTCATTTCAAGTATAATTTTAAAGAGTAGAGACTAGCTTTTTTCAAAAGAAATATAAAGTTTTGGAGGGTATGTGGTCTATAAGTTGTTATTGACATGAAACTGAAACTGTTTTAGTGCTTTTCATTAGAGGTATAAAAATGCTTCACCTTTTAAAACTGTACTTAAATTGGGATGAGGGAAAGCCTCAATGTGTACAGGTACATTCAATCTCATTATTTTTCCTGTAATTATACAGCTTTTTAACTCCTTAGTCTGAACTACTATTATCTCTTACAAAAGCAAACTTGAAATTCTATTTTGATTAATGTTCATACGTGCATTCACTCTGTATGTATTCACATAGAAAGCTGTTGGACTCCACACAGGGCCATCTATCCCTCCTTAACCACACCTAGACCTTGAAAATACCCAGTATAGCAGTTCAGTACCATGTGTTAGTAAATGCCTGCCTTGTCTGAGGGACATATGGCAACATCTACTGTGATAACCTCTTAAACCTAACTGCAGATGAGATGACTAACTCCTTGACTTCTCTCCATCTGTCATCCAAATGTTCACCTGATGCTTATTTGGACATCTCTCCTCAAATTGTATAATTGGTGGAAAAACCCAGACACAGTCCTTTTGCATAGTTGCCTTTTTGATTTTCTTTCATCTGCACTGATATTATTTGTGTCTGGAGAACTTGGAAGTCCACACAACGCAGTCTGTGGACTATGGATAGGTTACATGTCAGAATGGTTGAACTCAGAGGTGTTGCATGTTGTTGTTGTGCTGTCTTCCTACCCATTTCAGACAATTTTCTTTAGATAGTTTCATGCACAATTGTGTATTTTGATTTAGAATGGGATGAGGTAAAACTTTCAACCTTGCTGAAGATCAGCTGCTCTTGGAACTGAACAGTCTGCTGATATTAGGTAATTATTGTTGCAGAGACCGTCGCCCTATAGATAAACTCACTTAAACTGCTAGCTTGTGAAAGGGACATTCAAGAAAATATTATAGAAGTATCTCAGGATAGGAGTGTCTTGTCTGCCATCTTTTTGACTTAAACACCAATAAGAATTGTCTGTTCCAGAGCAGAATAGAATGGTTGCAAACACTGTGGTATGTTTCCATTAATCCTCCTTTTAAAGGCAGCCTCAAAGGTCCAGCAAAGCCTAAATTATTTTCCTGGCCTTGGTGTGTCTCCAGCAAAATTGTTTTCAGAGATAGCGTAGTATTTCTGGTTTTACTGGAACTAATTCTGGTACAGTTCACTCAGATTCATTGCCTGAATTGAAGTTCTCTTTAGCTCATTGCTTGGATGCTAGGTGACTGAATTAGGACTTACTGTTCCCTCAGTTTACCTACCTTCACAAGTTTTTACTTGATGTCCAAGTTTCATTATCTTTCTAATAATTTATCTTTCAGTATCTTTCTATGAAGCTATTCTTTATTACATATTAAAATTTTCCGAAAACTTTCTCAATTATTTTCAGCTACTTCTGTTAGAGTTAGCCTTTTTGACTAAATATAACTCAATAACTAGATCTAAGAAAACCTTAGTAGCAAGAAAAAAAAAACAACTCACTGAAAACTGCACACAAACAATGTTAAGAATGAGAGATGGAGTAAAGAATATATAGGAATAAAGGAATAATATAGGTATAAAGGAATATTGGTTTTCCATCCCCATTGCTGTGTGCTCTTTTCTGGTCTAAAATATAACACAAGAAAAGCAGAAGAACAGAAATGATGACTAGAATTGTGGAACTCCTTCCCTGTAGGGAACAGTGTGAAAAATAGCAAACTGACATGGGAGAAGGATATGATTACAGCCTACAAATACATTCATGTTGTGATGAAGATGAACAGGGGAAAACAAGAAAAGAGTTACAGGATGTCAGGTCAAGTTGTGACCTGATAATTTAAAAATAAAAAAATATTTTTCTTAGCATAGTGCATGATTAAATTGCAGAAGTTGTGCCTTAAAACATAGTAGGGTCCACCAATTTGGTGTTCAAAATGCACTGAAAGTAATGAATGAAAATTGTAACTTTATTACAAAGACATTGCCTCCGGCTGAAAAAAAATCTTAGATTCACAGATGGCTGCGTTAATATATAGACTATATATAGAAAGTGTTCCCTTATTATTGCACTGGATTTCTGCTCTACTGTTAATCATCTGCCTTTTGTCATCATCAGAAATGGGATGCTGTCTTGGTGCAGCAATTCCTGCATATGTAGAATAAAGGAAATAAACACAAGTCTTCGGTTTTCTTGCTGTTTTCAGTACTAAACCATTTCTTGTTTTGCCTAAAGAAATTTCTGATAAAGGCAGCTAAACTAAAATAACTGTGATCGGCTTTTTGTAGTGCTTTAACTGAATTTATTTTAAATCACAACCTTTTAAAGTAGGGAAGGCATCCATTCTCTCTTACTTTGTTCTCTAGCACCTTTTTCCTTAGTTGCTAGTGTTTTATTTGGGATAGGTTTCGGGGGGTCTTAAATGGTGTTCTCCTCTGTCAAATATAGGGTTTTTTTGAATTGTAAAGATTAGCAATGAAATGTTGCAGAAACAAGTGATATTCTAAACTCAAGGTAGCTGTATGATTTCTGAACTCTGGCTTTTATTCAGCCAGCTGTGCTATTTTTTTCTACCAACTTGAGGGTTATACTGTAACTCGTTCTCTTCATTTTCCCAACATTTAATATGCTACTGATAGTAAGATGGGAAGTGTCTCCTTTTCATCAGAATAAACATCTTAAAATTTAGCTTGGAACACTGTCTTTCAATTTTTGATGTATTAGGAGAGTTTGTCTAACCATTTTCTAGAGGAAGTTTGTCATTTCTTCTGTTAGTACAGAAAGTGACATGAAGTGCAGCTCTCTGGTTCTTATGCAGCTTTTGTTAGGTACAGCTTTCGCTGGGCTTGTTAGGTAATTGTGCTGTATTTCATTTAAATAGTTCCAATATCCTCTGCAGCAGAGACTTTGTGCCACATATATGAAATGGTGAATATGTAGTGTGTGTGAAACTGCTTGAAAGATGCTAACAATTCTTTTGAAAGTTTTAATTGATGTATGCAGCATAATTGAGAATCACAAAAACACGAGGAAAACTGAAAATGCCTCAGATTCAGTTCTTCTCTTGCCCCCTTGGTCAAACAGATAAAATCCTCTTGAAAGCAGCCTGCAGGATCCCTCTACAGCCTCAGTTTTCAGTCTCTTTTAATTTTTAGCAGCTGTAAATATTTTCTAGTGCATCTTGTGCAGTAAATTTAAACTTCTTGGTTAATAGCAATATGCATAGCTTTTCTCTTTCTACAAACCTGTTAGGAAAATCACTGTTATATAATCATAAAAATACTATGTGTTTCTTATTTTATCATGTCCATCATCTTTGCAGATTATCTCAAATTGAACTTCTGTTTCTTTTGGTATACCAGCTTGGCAAACTTTTTTTTCCCCATGATTTTGATGTTGATTTCTGTAGAACTAATGCTACCTGTTGTAGAATTTGGCAGGCTATATAAACTGTTACTCTGCTAGGTACTACATCTGTAGACTTCTCTTACTGAATCAATGTGGTTGAAGATGTTGCTGGAATAGTCAATAGAGGATGGACTATGTATTTTTGGGTGTACATTCCAAGACTTTTCTTGGTCTTAGTCCCAGCTGTGGCAGCAGGATTTTTAGTAGAAAATTATTTAGTGTGTCAGAATAATCTGGGCATGTGGTGTTTCTGTTCTGGCAGTATGGCAAAACCCTATGTTCAGTTTGACTAGAGCCTTCTTTAATGTCCCTCGTAACAATGTTTCATGTCTTTTTCACCTTGTGTGGTGTTTCAAGGATATATGTTAATACATAGCAAGGGACTCTTACTTTAGTCAGCAGGAAGCAGGGCATCACTGCTGGTTACCTTGTGTTGAGATACAGGAAGGGATTCAAACATATAAGCAGTATGATCAATCAAGTTGTATGGTTTTGAGGGCTTTTTTACATAAAGTATACTGTGATTCCTGGATCTATTCCTTATTAGCCTTTTTTACTGAAATAAGTTAATGAAGAAGTTGAATTATCAGGACAAAAAGTACCACTTGAAGTTTAATTATTTTATTTTAATAGCAGGTTCCTCACCTAGTTCCAGTAGCAGCTCCTCTGTTAATCCAATGGCTTCTCTTGGGGCATTGCAGACACTGGCAGGTGCTACAGCAGGCCTCAACGTTAGCTCTTTAGCAGGTAAGTTGTGTTGTGGTGGGTTGGGGCAATAGCTGATTATCATTCCACCCTGTGCTAGGTCTCTGGGGTGATTTTTTCTGCTCCTTGCTTTTTGTAGTGGTGCAGAGTGTTTGAAAGATTACTGATCTGGCTCAGTGGAAGCATTCAGCCATCTTTTATTTCTCCTTTCTTATACAGGAATGGCAGCCTTAAATGGAGGACTTGGCAGTGGTGGTCTCTCAAATGGGACAGGTAGCACAATGGAAGCCCTCACACAGGCTTATTCTGGAATTCAGCAATATGCTGCTGCTGCACTGCCCACACTCTATAACCAGAGTCTCTTAACACAGCAGAGTATTGGTGCAGCAGGAAGTCAAAAAGAAGGTAGGCAGAAAGTTGTAGAAAGGAGTTTTTATAGGGGTTTTCAAAAGGGCAAGCTTAGCCCTTGCACTGACCTTATCTGCAGATTTTTTATTTGGTGACATTTTTTAGAATCCTGAAGTTACTGAAGGTAATGATCTGTGAGATCTTTCTACTAAGGGCTGCTCAAAGCAGTTTTTATACAGGAGGTTTCTCATGGGGTTTATCTAATCTTAAATGCTCTGTAAATTATACTCCTCCATGTTCTCAGAGGGAAGGAGAATATGAGTCTACAGCCTGATACATCTCACTGTCAGAGAATCAGATGTGGTTTTGTAATGTTGTTTTCTTGGTCCTTCACCTCTACCCACAGAAACTTATGTCAGTCTTTTCACTCTTCAAATTCAGGTTCATTTTAATATGTAGTCTAAAGTAATGAAGAATGTAGGAGTAAGTTTTCAGCAGAATGTATCATGTTTAGAAAAGAATCTGTCAGATTACAAGCAATGTGATTATTTGTATTTTGTTTTGAAATTGGTTGCTCTGGGACCACAAGTTTTGCATAGCCATTTTTTGTTTAGTCAACATCTAGGACTCAAATTTATTGTTCAGCTTTCATTACGGCAAATATCTGTGGACCAGTTTTGGCACAATGTGTAAAGTACAAGCAAAAATGGTGAGAAAAAGCTAGAATTATTTGAATGATCAGTTCGAGCAAAGGCTCATGCTAATTTATTCTGGAATCAAGTGCTCTGCAGAAGTGTAAATAGCAGTTTCATCGTTTTATATAGAAAATGTCTTGAGTGACTCTTGCATCATTTTTTGTACAGTGGGGATATGTTATCCATGCTCTTCCTGAATTTATTTTCCTACGTGTCATTTGAAGGTCCAGAGGGAGCAAATTTGTTTATCTACCATCTTCCCCAGGAGTTTGGGGATCAGGATCTGCTGCAGATGTTCATGCCATTTGGAAATGTCGTCTCTGCCAAGGTTTTCATTGACAAGCAGACCAATCTAAGCAAGTGCTTTGGTATGTTGGATCTACAGCTTCCTTATGAGGGAAAGCAAAGGGACAGGCACTGATCTCTTCTCTCTGGTGACCGGTGTCAGGAACCGAGGGAATGGCCTGAAGCTGTGTCAGAGGAGGTTTAGGTTGGATATTAGGAAAAGGTTTTTCATTCAGAGGGTGGTTGGGCACTGGAACAGGCTCCCCAGGGAAGTGGTCACAGCACCAAGCCTGACAGAGTTCAAGAAGCATTTGGAAAGTGCTCTCAGACATAGGGTGTGATTCTCAGACTGTCCTGTGCACGGGACTTCAATGATCTTTGTGGATCCATTACAACTCAGGATATTCTGCCAGTCTACAAACCATTATGTGTAAAATGGTGGCTTTTTTTGTAATCTCTTTTTCAGCATATTGTCTAGTCTAGCTTTTAAGTCAGGAATCTTTCTCTAAATTCCTAAAAAATAATTGAACCAAACACTTCCAGCAATAAATTGTATTTTCTTGATTTTAATTGTGACTTTTTGCTCCTCACATTTTCATTTTTTATGCCTCATTATAGTGCTCTGGCCCTAGATAATTCTCCCTGAGATCAGCTGAGTTGCTTAGAGAATAGTGCTAATAGTGCCAAGGTTGTGGATTGGATCCCCTTATGGACCATTCACTTAGGAGCTGGATTTGTTGATCCTTGTGAGTCCCTTCCAACTCAGAATATTCTGTGATTATGATTTCTGTTCACAGACTGTAATCATGATATAGTTCCTTCTCTTCCCTCTTTCTGTCTTTTCAATAATTCTTTGTGTTGCTCTATATGCTACTCAGTACATTATGATTATGAATTATTTCCATTAATATTCTTATATATAATTATTGTGAGAACCATATTGCATTTTTGTAGTGCTGTAAGCTCTCGTGACTGTTTTGATAGATGGAGATTTCTTGTGATGGAATAGGAGAGGTGAGCCTTTCTCTATGGTTTTGATAGCTTTATGTCTACATAATATCCTGAATTTTTTCCTATTTGAGCCAAAAGATGTGAACAATCTGATGGTTTGGGAGAACACAATAATATGCTGATCATTCAGCTATGATACCTGCATATTATGGACAGCTAGGCATTGACTAGAGTGGGAGTTACTCTCATTCCAGACATTGACTGGGGTTATTTAAAATAAGCTCCTTCAAAACCCTGGAGAAGTTTATTTTCAGGGTAATCTTTTCCAGGAATGATATGCCACCTCTCACCTGAGAGCAACCTAAACATAATAGTGTTACCGGTGCTGCTCTTCCTTGACAGCTATTTCACTCCGAACAAACCTGCTCCCATAATGTCACAAGGGTAATTTCAGTCTTGTATCTTTAAGGAGCTTTTGCATCTAGACTAACATTTTCTAGGTTTGGCTTTCTCCCAGGTATGAGTTCTTATAAAACAATCAGCAGTACTCATTTTTGTTGATAGACTAGAAAATATTATTTTAATTTCCTGAGTTTTGTATATCTTTCGGCCAAAGTTCCATATGTCAGAAAGCAAAGCTTTTTTTGAGAGACCTTAGAAGTTATTATGAGGAGTCTAAAACAGTTGTGAGTTCTGAGAATGGCACTTCATGCAAGCCTCTCTGACCTTGAGTGCCTGCATTTACAGTTGTGAGTGGCTGTTCTGGGCAGCTTTGGCATGAGGTAATTGTGTGTTTTCCTTCCCTCAGGTTTTGTAAGTTACGACAATCCTGTCTCTGCACAGGCTGCCATTCAGTCAATGAACGGCTTCCAGATCGGCATGAAGCGGCTGAAAGTACAGCTCAAGCGCTCCAAGAACGACAGCAAGCCATACTGAGCACCCCTCCCCTCCAGGACTGGAGTGAGAAGGATCTTCTGGTAAGTTGGAGAGGAGCGCACTTAGTGATTCGAAGCCCTAAGGCTGTGTTTTTACAGTCCTGGAAGCTGATCCATGCCTTCTATCTGGCACATCTTCCCTTGAAGACTCTGCTGCAGCCTCTGCTGAGAATCCCGCTTCGGATGGAGGACAAGTTTGTGCTTTTGTTTCCAGTGTTTTACTTTGGAGTTTAGGTGCCATATCGCTGAGGTTTTTTGTTTAGTTTTGGTTTTTTTTTTCTCCCTTATTTGAAGTTTGCTGTGTTTGTAACCGGTGTGTGTTGAGAAGGACCAATGCCAGCTCCTTGGGGGTGGGGAGAGAATGTTAAATGGAGCAGCAGAAACTGACACCACACTGCCTTGGGGTGGAGAGGAGAAGGGAAAGCAGAAATAACGCAGAACAGCTGATGTAAACAAAGATGGGGAAGGAGAACAGAGTCTTGGATGAGGAGGAATCGACTCCGTGTAGCCTTTGTCATGCCCCATCCACTCTGAAATTTCCTTAACTGTAGGCCGTGGTGGGGATTTAGTAAATCATCTCTCAACCAGGAAACAGGCTAAAAGGGTGAACACATTAACAAGTCAAAGGAAAACTGCAGTGATTTTTTTTTTTGCTGTATATAAACTAGTGTTTATATAGCACTGTGAATGTACACAGCACTTTATAAAATTATTAGATAATGTCTCTGCCCAGAAAATTTCATTGTCCATCTACAGTGAAATATTAATGAGATGCAGTGAATTTCTCCATATATAAGAAAACTTAACCTATGTACTTTTTCTAGGTTTTATGGAAAGGTAGAGGCAGCTTAGTCTGGATGAATACATCTGGGTCTGGAAACAACAGACTTTAGATCCCTGGTAACCTGCAGAATTTTTTGACAATTTTTCTTCTTAACAATTTATCACATTCCCCATTTCTGTGGAATAATGTCCTTTTTTTGCAGAGATTGCTATGAATTCCTTTTCATAAGCATAATGTAAGTGCTGATTGTTTATTGAAATTATAACTTCCTGTTTTGTTGGGGGGCTTTGTTGTGTGTTTGTTTTTAATGAACAAAACTTGTGCAGTGACTTGGTCTAGCAATTAGGTGTTTCTTTATACTGCAGTTTTCCTTTAAGGTGGTGTGTACCAGTGCAAAACAGGCTAAACCAGGAGCTATGGAACCAGAGTATTGAGCCATTCAGCCTTTTCCTGCCTTTTGGTACTAGCTGTTACCTTTTATGTTGAAGGAAAATTGAACACACCCCTTAACTGAACACACACTTTTTCTGCACACTACTGAAACTGCTAGTGCATTGCTAGGGGCCTTTGTTATTCACTGATTGTAGGGGGCTCGAAGGACTTTTGACACTCTGGCCTGAGCTGTTTTAAGAAATCAGTGTAGAGTTCCATTTTATAACCACCAAAATCCACCTCTGTCACAAGAGGAAGTTTACAATTTCTGTGTCTTTAACAGAAGTTCAATTTACCTCATATTTTCTCCTTTTCCTTGTTTTCTTTGTATTCCTGGTTTGTGAGGCTGTTTCCCAGGGCACCAGCTAACACCGCATTCTGGGAGCCAGCTGCTAAATGATGTGTGTGGGTCAGACGTGGGGTCACAACTTCGTGTTCTGCTCCAGCAGGAGGAGCACTAAACCCATCAAAGCTGAGATCTAGGTCATAATCCCCACTTGTGTGCAGTGATCTGTTGGGAATGTTGGGCATTTTCAGGGACTGGGCCCCCTGAGATCTCAAACCTCAGAGGTACAAGGCCTGACCTGTATCATCCAAGGGGAGCCGTTTCCAATTCTTAGATAAAAATCGAACAGTTGATGTCAGTCTGTCCATATTGATGGCAGACAGGTAAATCTGTCAGTATTATTGAAATAATTTTGTGGTGGCAAAGTTTCAAAGGCCAGATTGCCAAATTTCCCAGTTATGCTGGCATGTGGTACCCTTCTATGTTAATTATTTGAATCTCTCTAGAAACGTAAACATACACTGAAGTGAACCATGTACACTTGAATTCTGCACCATAGGAAAGATGTGTCCTGGTTTTCTGAGAAAAGAGTGTTGGAGTGTGAAGGCCTCCAGGGTGATAATGGGTTTTTTTTATATATATATAAATTATATACTTTTCAAAAAAAGAAAAAAAAAACCATAAAAAAACATAGTTGGGAGCAACTGCTCCAAGTGCAACCTGCTGTAACCAAGAATGTTGTTTCTATTTTTATAGAAGTTTTATACCGCTCCAGGGTGGAGAATATTTATTACCTAAATTATTTCACTGGAAAAAAAAGGCCAGGGTTTTGTAGAATCCTGAATGTGATTGTTTTACACACATAATGATGTGCATGATTGAAACTACTGATTTTCAGTGGCCTGTTTGCAGCCCAACAACTGCTAAACGAGGAAGATGAATGCTGTGAACCAGTGGAGGAGAGCACTGTGCTCTGGGGTCTCTACAGTCACTCTTACCTTCTTTGCACCCTACCCCACTGTACTATCCAAGACTTTTGTCCTGTTTTTCTTTTAACCTGATGCTCTGGCCTCTTTACTAGTCATTTCAGTTGCCCAAAATTAGATATTTTAGCTTCTTCATCCTATAGTGTGTCCTCAATACTGTAACTTACAGGTCGAACTTGGCATTGTTGCAAATAGGTGTGACTCCTATTAACTTTAGGAGATCCACCAGTTTACACTGTGCCTTAGTTTGATCAGTCACTCCTCCCAGACATAATCACCTTAAGACACCTAACTTGGGCTAGCTCTTGTGCCTTACTGGCGTAACTATAAGTATTGCCAAAAAGAAAAAGAAAATAAATCTATGCAGGTTAAATTTTCAAAGATGTGATCCTCAGATGGTTTGAATTAATGCAGTTCAGCTCTCTGAATGCAGTAGAGCTGCATCCGTTTTCACCAGCTGAAGGCGTTGCCCTTTTTGTGTATTTGTTTCAGATTTCCCTTTCTTGGTGTATCAATGTGTATGTTGCCAAAGTTAATAAATGTATCAAGTTTGTGACTTCGGCAGATTTTTTTTCTGATAACAAAACTGATCAGATAAAGTCTGTTTCTGTGTCTGTTTGGTGGCTGCCGCTGATTGTGGGGATTTAGGCTGCTCTTGCCTTTCAGTCTTAAGCCAGTTTTCTTCCTCACTTACTGGCAGAAAAGTCTGGGATTTTGGGGACTTGGGGTTTATAAATTTTATTTTTAATTCATATCATGCTCTCAGTCAAGTGCAAATCAAATCAGTGTCAAATGCTTTATTTCCTGGGTAGTAAGATAAGAGTTGGGTGAGTTCAAATAAACTGCAGAAGGTTGACTGAAGTTGCCACATGGACAAAGTGTGCTGTATGCTTAAAACCAAAGAGCCTGATTTTCTACAACAAAAGCTAGAAGTATTTCTGAGGCAACATAATTCCTTATTACATGTGCCACCAGGAAATACGTAACATTTTTAGTTTACAAGGTGGAAATGGTCTACTTCATAGGTTTTTTTCTCAGGAGATATTTCATTTTACTGCTGTAATAAGGTGAAAGAATTATGAACTTGGCCTGATACTGCTTAGTATCAGTGCTATAGTAAATGAAATCATAGTTTCTTCAGTCCCATAGATAATCAGCAGTCCAAAATAGGATAGCTCTCTGTAGTTTAGCTTTTTTTTAATACAAAGCTGGCATTACTAAAATATTCCACCTCAGAAAAATTCTCACTGGCAAATACATCTATCAGGAAAAAGCTTTTCACCGGAATACTGAAAGTAACATAACATGATAATTCTATCATGCAAGGTGAATCTAACTGAACTGTTAATGGCTGTGGGTTAGGGAAGAACAACGAAGCAGAATGAAATTGTTCCTATTTTATTTGGAAATATCTAAAAACAACCTGGATAAAGCAAATTGCAAATGAAGGGTGCAACTATGAGCACGTAAAATGCTTTGAAAGCTTCTTCTTGCAGACATTTAAACCTATATCTCTGAGCATTCCCGCCACAAAATATGAAACACAGAAGGCAGAATTAGCACTGTTGTGAGAATAAAACAGGGACAAACTGGAATAACTTTCTCCAAGTCATTATGACCTTGTCCAGCATCTCATGGTTCTGTTCTTGTAGGCCAGTCTTTCCATAGGGCTTTGATGAAACTTAGTCTTTCCCCTCAACATCTCTGAGTGAAATATTTGAAAAATCCCTATTTAAAAAACAAAAAAAACAAAAACAAAAACAAACCAAAAAAAAAAAAAACCCAGACAAATCACACAGAGGATTTCAGTGGTGCATGCTTAGATGTCACTTGATTTCATGCTTCTTGTTGTTTCTCATGCCTCAGTTCATGATGAATTTGCCTGTCTGGTTTAGGAGTGAAACCTTGCACCTATTTCTATTTCTAGAAATACAGAAATAACTGCAAGAGTTGCATTGTATTCTTTTTGCTGAAGCTGGTTTGCACTCAGTATTAAAGTCTTTTCCCTTTACTGGAAAGCATGAAAATTAATTAATCTCAGCAGTTCTAATAAGAGGAGTGTTGCTGGTTTAGTAGACAATGTGTTTCTTGTTGCTTTGGAACTAGAATGCAACACTTGCTCAAATTATACATTCTCAAATTATGTAACATAATATGCAAATATCACCTTGTTCTAGTCTCTAACCAGAAGCTTTGAGATATGCTGAAGATTTAAGGCCATAAACAGGAGTTAAAGGGGAGTTGGGGGTGGGGAGGCAGGAAAAGAAACCTCTTCCTCTCTCCTCTGCCTCCCACTCTTGTCCCAAAATGTTCCTTGTCTCTTGTGCTCATGAGCTGAGGGGAGGGAACAGAGGTATTTATGTCACTTAATATAAGAATTATTTTTTTATAAAGTCTTCAAGAAAACTTCAGGAAACACATTTTTTCTGCTCATCAAATTGGCAACAGTGACTGTAGAGCTTCTCAGAGTCCAGAATCTCCTCCTCTCAAAGTCAGGGAGCTGAGGGCTGTTATAGAAAAGGTTGGGAATGGAAAATCCCTGTGCAGGTCTAATGGTATGAAAAGTGCTCAGCTAGGACAAGTCTTAACTTGCAGTCAAGTCTTAAGGAATTCTTCTCTGATGTGTGGGCTTTTTGTCTTGTATAATCTTTTTTCCCCCCCTTTTCCAAATCAGTGATCCCCAGTTGCATGGGCTCCTAGGGCATGAGAAGGGACTGTAGCTAAAGGAAGGAACATGGATTTGCTGGGGTACTACTGCCTAAGGATTTCCCATGTTAGAGTGCAAGAAAAGTCTCAACCGTCAAACCACCTGTGAATCCCTTGTGTCTCCTCTGTCTTGTCTCTCATGGTCTCAGTCTCTGTGGGCAAATGTTTGCCCCTGGAGTCACATTTTTTGGAATCAGTCTCCTGGGGAGGGAGCTTGTTGTATTCTCCTAAACAGAGGAAGTGGAGATACTGGGCACAGGGCAAGGTGAATGCATGCTAACCAGTGTGTCACTAGGCTGTGGAATGCTCCACAGACTGGATGTTGAGAGGGAAAGCCAGGCCTCTGTTTCCATTTGGTTTCGGGCAGTTTGATGTTCACTTGGTGTCCTTCATGTACTTTGACTTTTACTTGTCCATTGTTGGCATGTGCTGCCCTTCCCTGTCAACTCCCTTCCCCAGGAGATCTCATTGTACAGTGCCCATTCTTGTTCTCTCTCTCCGTGTTTGGATGTACTGCTCTGTGTAACTCAGTGGGTCTCCCTCTTTCTGGTTTGTTTTTTTTTCTAGATTCCTGCCGTTTGTTCATCGTTGTGCCTAAAGCATGTCGATGTGGCGTTCAAGTACATCGTCCAAATCCTTGTCTCTTCAGCTTCTCTGATGCTTGAACTCTCACCTTTGACCTTGTGTTGACCTTTGATGCTGATGTGTATTTTTATTATGTTTGTTTCTTTCTTT